>OZ020604.1:162933100-163533100 GCA_963971545.1 Philophylla caesio
ACGAGGTGTTATTTATTGTATTTCTATACTCCGCTTTGAAATATCAGTGGAATGTGCAAATACACTGTGCTATTCCGTTTACTATTGTATGTGGTATTTCTTTAGCGATCGGTTCCTTTGAAATATGTTTTCACACATTTCCATTTAACTTTATATTATATTTTCAAAATGAAACCTCAAATGATGACAAACAGAAAGAGCTGTTCGAATAACACACACAAATAATACACTTAAGCAACCTTTCAGAATTGTATTGAAATAAGAAAATGAACAAACATTGAAAATTTAAAATGTGAATCAAATACAACAAGTTTACAAGTAATATTACGATAACACAATACGACAAATAACACGGCTTGTGTACTCACTTATTGCATTATTTAACTAAATTTAATGGAAAGTACTTTTTTGGGTTGTCTAGCAAATGCTTAATATTGTTTGTTCTTCCTCAAATAAACTAGCGGATATTAATAATAATAATAATTTGGCGCCTACACTATATAGCTCAGTGCTTAGCCGAGCTTCTCCTACCATTTGTAATGTGCGTCTTTGGATTATACCACAAATGGAGAGACCTACAGGTTGGCAATTGACTGCCGCTATAAGAAAAAAACTATGATTAAGATTTTACTTGTCCCGGCCCGACTTGACCACCTACGGACATTGCATTGAATAAATTAAGGAATGGAGAGGTTATACCTCTTTGTTCTATGTAGCTCAGCCAATACTTAACTCAAAACCTAACTCATCGATCCATCGCGATAAATAATTATTGTTCTTAAGTGGATATAATCTCTTCTTAAATACTTAATCTTCTTTCCCTCTACTCTCTTCAACCGGCCCTGACAATACCTCAACGGAAACTTACTTCTTTCATTTAAATAAAAGCGTTTGCAGTAATGAAATACAATTAAGGAATGGCAGCATTATTCCATGTTTATGGTTTGAAAGAAAATATTGCGTTAAATTAAAGTACTTATTCAAGTTATATAAATACAAACGTACAAACCTATAGTTAGGTTTATCGGAGTACGAAAGAATCGGCTGATACATATTTTGGGGACATACTCTTATATGCTTTTAAATAATAAAAAATCAATGAGAGGGAAATATCTTTAATATTTTCTTAAAAATCAAAACCTAATAATAGAAGGTAAAGAATATTCAGGATTTCAATTGTTATTTGTAGTTGATAATCTGCATGACCGCAGGTATTCCAACTTACTAAAAATGAATTAAAATTTGTGTAACATTTCTTTCTGAGTCTCTGTATATGTATATATGTATGAACATGCGCTGGCGCTAAACTTTATGGCTTTCGCTTATACGCAACAAAAATTTGCTACTCCTCTGACACCACATTCAATTTCATATTCATACATAAAAATTAAATTGAAAATCATAAAGCGTCAAAATAAATATCATGAATACACATTATGGCCACCTAACGCCTGAAAATATGCAGCAAATTATTGTATGTAAGTCTAGAATAGTCGTGAAAGTATCAGCAGCAGAATGCCACGACACATGCACGTGTGTGAGTAAGTAATTGTAATTAAAATTAATTATATAATTACTTAGCTTTGACGAGAGACAATTTTAAATTGAAAATTGAAAGACAGCACTTTGATGAAGTGAAACGTATAAAAAATGACTAACACTACTTGTACAACTACAACAATCAAATTTAACTTAATGGTTAATAAAGCGTCAGCATTAATGGTACAAATAGTAAAATTAAAGAAACAAAAAAGAGGAATAATTGAAAACTCGTATTACTTAATGCGTATTTTTTTAAACTGCAGCAGAAAACTTAAACATTTGGCACTGCCAGTGATTTGCCACAACTTTCGCCTAACGACAAAATTTCGTGAAATTTCGAAAACTATAAAGAAACTTTATTTCCATTCATTCTGCAATATTGTTTTACCTAACAGTCGTTTTAGGTTAGCAACATTTAATCTATCTTGGTTTCAATTTTAGCTAAAAACCGCAAATCGGCTGCACACATGTCGGAGCTTACAACTAAACCTATGTAAGCGCATATTGGAGTATGTACATACATTACCATATGTACATATATGTATGTATGTGTGCATATATTGTATGTAGCAAATGTTTGGGAAAGCATTTTGCAACTGCCGAGCGAAAACAAGGTCACTGCTGAGATAACAGCAGCCAAAGTCACTGAGAAAAGTCACTTGCAGTGGTGAAGCGATGTTGTGTCGTTGATTGTATGTGTGCCTCAACTGGTGTATGGGATGCGGTATCTGGCATTTCAGTATTTGGTATGTATGTCAAATGAAGCGGCACAGAGCAAACCGCAGCAACCACGCAAGGCAATGCACGGTAAATTGATGGTTAAAAGGCGCATAAACTACACACATACACATATGTACGAACGGAGCAACTCAGCCACATACAAATACATATGTATGTATGTACATATGCGCGTGTTGAATATCTGTGAAATTCAAAGTCAACTAGTAAAGTTAGCAGACTTGGTTGCTCTTGTTATTGTGTAACATTTTTGACTTTTCCTACCGATGTACATTTGTGTGCCAATGTATGCACGAATGAAATTCAACAAGGTTTCTGCGGTGACTTTGTGAAGGTTTCCTTTTAATAATGCGCCTTCCGACCTGGGAAAACATGAATGCGGTCGAGCTGTGGTTAGGAATGAATTTCAAATATATATTTATATATATTTTCAAATAGTGTGATAGTTAAAATCGAGAAAAATTGAAGGTTGAACTGAAGAGCATAAAGACTTGACGTTGCACTAAACGATAGAAAGTGCACAGGAGCTGAAAATCGCTTATGGGAAAGAATTGATATTTAATTATATTTTTTCCATGAATTATTACGAGCAAGCCCAATTCCAACCATTAAAGTCAAAAATTTCAAATAGTTGCATTATTTTGTTTACAAGCAATCAAAAATTTTGTTTTCTAATAAAAAAGTGATAAAAACCACCACCAACTGTATAGAGTGCGTTTACTTAAAAAAGTGGTGTTATTATATTCCATACTAACAAACATACATACTATGTATACATTTTATGTGCTAATGAATTTAAAATATGTTGTAAGTATAAACTTTGGCGAGTAAAAATTCTGTAGCGATTGCACACAGTGTACTTTTTTGGGTGTCTGGGTGTTCGTTAGTCTATAAGTTTTGAACAGCTGCGCTTTTTTGGATGCGATTTTTCGTTTATTATTATATGACCATCCAGAATTTTTTGCTAAAATTTCGATCGATACTTTTTCAACTTGACTCACTACGAGTATATGCGATATTTTTTATGTAAAATTAAACATAAATATTATTTGTGAAATTAATTTTATTAAACTAAGAGCCGGTTTCTTAAAGACCTGTTAAGCGCTAATCCCGTTATAAGAACCGGTTAAGGCCATACGTCAATTAAGTTGCCTCTGAACATCAAGCTGAATAGCTAACCGTCTATAATTTTAACCAGTCATCAAGATGTCTTCAATACTTCGTAAAATAGTTTCACAAACTTCGGACACTTTCTGCTAACTTTCATCGTGTGGCTCAGACGCAAGTACTAGTTATTCTTAAATTGTTGTCTCTTGAGCCTACTCTGGAAACTCGCATATGGGAAAAAGTTGATATCTTATTATATTTTTTCCATGAATTATTACTTTATGAAGTGACAGAGAAGTTGATAATAAATTATATACATACATACATATGTATGTAGCTCTAGAGTTTCCGAAGTATACAGATACAATTTTTCTGCATCGATTTCTTGACGATAATTTAAGGCAACTAAGATTTTTTGGAGTTTGGATTTTCAGGAAAGCCTTATGATTTTTTTTTATCTGCGCTGTGGTAGTTATATCCTTAAAGAAACGCCTAGCAATATTGCCACCATCACTATTACCGAAGCTTGGTGTCGGAAAGTCTATAAGCAAACCAGTTTGATTCTTTAAAGCTGCAGGCTGGGCGCATTCTTTATATTTTGTTGTTTCAATTGCAGTATTGTTACACTAAGTGAAAATGTATTTGAAAAAATTATGAATGGCGTTCACATTTCATGATGTTAAAACTCAAGTGTTAATCGAAAAATTATTGAAAAATTGAACTTTTTTCAAATATTAACTAAAGTGATTATTGAGTGACTCTAAAATAAAAAAGTATTTACATTATCTCCTTAGTGAAAGAAAAAGCTACAAAAACTGGTAAGAATATCCAACAAAAATTGGTTGCCTTTTTTTTGTATATCCTTAAAAGCAAATAACTCAGAAACTATAACAGATGCAAAGGAATTAATTCAGAAAATTTCCTAAGGGAAACAATATCTGAAGTAAAACTCTATTTTGCCATATCACATTAAGTAACGTTTTATTATATTTTGTTGGATTCAATAAGATGTTAAAAAAAACTGCAAACATGCAAAGCGAAAATAAAATAAATTTGCCTTTTCGTCTTGGCTTCACCTTTTTTTATTTGCTTTGCTAATCTTCTTGTTTATTAATTGTTTGTGTATTGTAAATTGCAAAAACTAGCGACTTCTTGGCTCAATTACATTTTATTTTAAGCATTTAAATGCTATTCTTTGCGAGCAAGAAAAGCTTTTATGAATGCAAATAACCATTAACTAGTTGTGTGGCCGCTGGATTTCCGTCCATTTGTGGTATAAGATAAAGACGCACACAACAAATATAAAGTGTAAGCGACAAATTTTTTTTTATTAGTTTCGTCACTTTTGGAAAATACTTAAAAGTGGTGATTTAGATATCGCTTTTCAGTGGTCAAAGGCAAGGACACTGTTCGAAGTTAAAAATGTCCTCGAGGATTGCAGGCACTCATCCTAGCTTAAATTCAACTTTGAATAATGCGTTTCTTCATTTTTGCTGAAGTGCATTTTATCCTTTATGTGTTTTTAATAGATGACTTTTTCTATTGGTCTCATGTAACTATATATTAACAACTTTGTTTTTAAAACATAATTTTTGTGAAAGCTCACCACACCTAAAAACACCGTATCTATAATCGCAAGTCCTAAACTCACCTCAGGTCAAATATCTTCACCTCATGATATGATCTCATCTGAAATCAACTCACCTGACTTCACCTAACAGCTTCGCGAAACAAATCATAAATTAAATTTATAACATATATTCGAAGTTATAAAACCCATCGTTATACTAAGCTATCTTATTTTATATTGTCAATTATTAATTGTTGTAGATCAGCCATTAACTAAGTAAGTGAAATCTCTTTATATGTACGAGTATAAGAGAAGTATTTAACTCAATTATTTGACCGCTTTTGAAATAGAAATAATTTTGCATAAAGAATCTCTTACCACAAAAAAAATTAACTCCGAGTGGCAGATATTTTTGGGGAAAACAATCTCACGGTAAATAATAACAATTATTGAGCAAATGCACTTCAGTCTCTTCTGTTTTAAACCAAACTCTACTAGACGAATATGTACAACAGGTCCACAAGGCCACAGCTAGCTGCAGTACGTTTAGTTTTTGCAACAATTAGAATATTGTGTAACTACATGTGGGCAGTAACTGGCGTGAAGATTTTTCATCCAAAAAAATCTACTTGGGAAGTGTAAAATTCCCTGTGGGGATATTGTAAGAAATCCATTTTTCTTCGGTCATCTGTCAGATTTGACATCGAAAGCTGTCAACGATATCTTGGGTTCAATTAGGGAAACTATAAAATCAAGCTTTTGTAAAAGTGTTTGCGGTATTCAAGATATTTGATAAAATTTTGAATATATAGAACTCCATGCATATGTACACACATATGCATAAAATATTCAAATATTTCTTCGTTTAAGAGCTACGCGTGTAATTAATCAAAACCTATAAAACAACCATCTGATCAAATCGTACATATTTTCTAATTTTCCATATTATCAAATCTAACATTAAAGTTCAAATTTATTCAAATAACATTACAGTACAAAGGACATAGCTCGGGAAACCGCAAACACGACACTTTCCATATAATTACAATCGCAATTAGAGAATATTAAACAATAATTTTTCATTTATTGAATGGCTGCAATTTCATTGTTTATGGCACAAACATTTTAATATCTAGAAAACCGTATGTTGCTAAAACAGAGCCTTTGTGTATAAGTGCAGACTTCCAATAGCCCTGCAGGGAAAACGTGAAACAATAAAATACGACATGATTAGGGGCATCTTTGTTTAAAATAAAACAACGCTAAAGTACAAAAAAAAATACGCATAATTTACCAAATTTTAAAAATTATTTGGCATTATACAAAATACGTAAATATATTTTCAAGTGCTCCACATTTGTCGCAAATTAAAAATGAAATAATGAAAGTAACGCAGAATAACAAGAACAATACCATTTGCTATTTGTATGGCGCTTAAAATCAGCACGGCTTTAGTTGCGATCGACAGAACGTGACCATAATATTTCAAGCGACCTATTGATACGATTATGGCAAAACTCATGACATAACTATTGAATTCAATACTACGCCTAAGAGTATGTATTTAAGGGTAGTAATTATGACAATAATCATGTGTTGAGTTTTATCATAGGCGTTTATTCCAGCATTAAGTAAATCATTATTTATTAAAAAGAAAGTCACAGTTGTGCGCAGTTGACATTCATTAGTCTCAATTGAAGTCTCTTAATTGTCATCAGTTGATTAACAAGAAGAACGTGCAGGCAAATAATAGCAATATGTAGTTCCTTAATAAAATTCGCAAATTTTGAAATTTGAAATTGTATCAAAATATAAAATTCAGGCATTAGTTACTTTTTTAACGCAGATTTTTTGAACACAGATTATTCCGCAATTCCACGCTGTTTTGTTAAACGCACTATTACTTTTTTAACGCGGTTCTCGATTCATTCTGCTTTTTTGTTTTTCAAGCGCTAATGATAAAGGTTTATCAAAATTTCGTCGAGATTTTAAAAGTGCTATGGAGTGCTACCGGGATTTATATAAAGACATGCAGAAAGAGAAACCTCAGCGCCTCTTAACAGACTATTTTAAGAATTGATGTATGGATTTATTTGTCGTTTAATATAATTTAAGTTATAGGTGATGTCAATATGATTTTTTGTCAAAATCCTGTAAAACAGAGGGTTTTTTAATATGTATTAAAGCATAGCGAATATATACATACATATGTTATATTTAAATTTGTTTTTGTTCTTCAAACTTGGGTTTCGGGTGGAAACTTAAGCGGATTTTTCGAAAATTATGAACGAATAAATAAATTTGAAATGAAATATTAGATTATTATTTTTCGAAGAGCAATGAGAAAACTTGATATTTCTACTTTTTATTTTAAATTTTATTTAATTTTATTAATTGGAGATTAATGAGTGCCAACTGCTATAAAAATATTATTTTTGTCTATATTTAAGAGACTACTTACTGAATTCCAGCAAACAATTATCCACAAAGATTAAAGTATATCGATTAACGTAAATAAATTGTTTAAACTTCAGCCTACATCTTATATGATTTTGCAAATATTGACTCAGCCATTTTTTATAAAATTTATACAAATTGCAATAATGTTTTGTCCATTTTCACCGGATTGTGAACATTACATTATGATAAGAAGCTCCCCAAATATATTCAAAACAATACGGCAGATTTTTTCATTGCCGCACATATTTTTTCAATCTTAAACACATCACATACATATTTAAAGTTTTAATGAGATTTAAACTTATTTTTATGAAATTTTAACTCTCACATTTTGTCGGAAAAGTAAATATCAATTTTTTATTATAATTTTTGGCCGCAACAATAAATATCCAATAGACAAATGTTTTTTACCTAACTTTTTGTTTGGCATAAACGTCCCATAACGCGAAGTAGGTAAGGTTAAGTGGCAGCCCATACGGGGCTCCTTTAGATTTGAGTTTAAAGTGCATCGTCGTACTCATTTCTGAACAGTGAAAAACGAAGTTAGCATTCGTGGTTTTAATTGCATGATAAGCGAACAAGTTCAGTACTTTTGATTTTCCTTTCAGGGAGTCTATTCTTTTTTTTCCAACAAGCATGTATGTTTTTGCTACGCTATGCAAGACATGTTTGTGAGCATATGCATATGTTTACATGCCATTACGCTAAACCGCCTAGCCGCTTGTTAAACAGCTTTCAGTAAATGGTAGGTTGGGTTAATGGAACGCGTGTTTATTTAGCAATTGTGTTGCATGTTTTGCGGCGTTTAAAAAACTAATGTATTCTAATTACAACCATTTCATTGTGGTCTCAGGCTACTAGCATATTTATGGCTTCAGGTACATACACACAAACGTATGAATGAAAGTACGAATACTTCGACATATTTATTGTTTATTGTTTGTAGCATTCCTACATTTGTTTGTATGGCTGTCTGCCGGTATGTCTGTCTGCCGGTGCGATGAATTGTAAAACAATGATTTATTATATTTAATAAATTGTGTATAAATTATTGCGTGGTGTCGTGTAAAATATGTGCATTTTCGCGAAATGCGAAATTATTTTAAATTGTTTTGTAAATATAATAATAATGCCTGAAGCTAGGTTGGCATTGCGCGCCCATAGAAATGATTAATTGAATTTAATTTCCAAATGCAGCGAACGCGTTGTATTAGGTCACTTACCTGAAAAGAAAAAGAGAGAATAAAATCTGTATTAGTAATATATTTTTACTCGTTAAAAACAAAAAAAAAATGGTAGTTTGGTTATATATGTAGCATACAATGAGGCGCAAAGCGAGGCATTTCTAAGCTACGAAACTCTGTATGCTATATCAATAAAAGAAAGTGGCATGATGTGCATCCATTTCAATTCAAATATGCAACCTCAAATTTACTTAGTGCCATTCCCAATGCCAAACGCTCACCTTTTGACCGGTTCGACAGCGCAGCGTCACAGGCAATTGCAGTGGAAATTGCCTGTAAATGTGTTGATGAACGCGCCAAACACACAAGCAGTCACACTCAAACTCCCTAACACTGAATAAGCACGCCGGTTGTCGTGCCGAGTGTTAAACAAAAAATGCCATCCATAACTGGTCACTTACTTGATGCTGTTGTTGCACGTTCGGACAGCAGCAGTAGCAGCAGCATTGGCGACCGGACGTGACAGGCAAGTGCAATATTTGCAGTTCATCAGCACAAACATTACACAGTTGTCTGGTAGCAGGTGGCAGGTGGCCAATGGCGGACGACAAGTGCCCGTCTAAAACTGCCTAACAAGCTAGACAAACAAACAACAATTGCTGCCTGTTGCAGGGCCCATTCGTTCGCATGCCTCAGGTAATTTGCTAGTCAGGTACATTGGAAGCTGCATGCGAACGCTCACTACTGCGCCCTTTCTAGTCCGTTTCTATTCAAATTTTTTTGTGCTCTCTCTTTTTAACACAAATTTGCGCTTCTTCACTTCCATTTTTCTCCGTTTGGTTGCATAGTGTTTAGTTTGTATCTTTCCGTTTTTTTTTTTTTTTTCAAGTTCGTATGTTACAAAAAGCATTGTTTCCGTTTGTGTGGCACGTTGTCAATTGCTCGCTACAAGTGCCTCCTTGTGTGTGTACACTTGTGCATAAGTGTGTGTACTAGTATCTGAGAATGTGTGTTAAGCAAAGTATTCACTTGCTTGTCAAACTGTTGCCGCTTATTAGGCTCTTGGCCAACTTATCGATTCAGATGTGGCATTGATTGACTTGTGCAACAATGGTCTTCGGACGCATGCAGCACTGTATGTGAAAATGGACATAGCTTGCCACTTATATTCATTTAATTACTTTTTCTAATTTTCATTTAAAATTCTTTAGAATCTTTAACCGAAACCATATAAAAAAGTTTCAAAGCTGATACCAAATTCGCAAAAATTAAATAAAATTTCTAAAAATTGTGATCAAAATTTTTTACTTTTTGTTCAGGATTTTTAGGATTTTTCTGCGTATGCAGTTCAAGTCAGTACAGCAAAGTAAAAGTTTCATTTGGTTAAAAACTACCGTTGATTTATTAGAATTTTTATTGTCAAAGGTGTTGAGCATTTTCTTTCATATAACGTATCACCACAATCTTATTTAATATACCAGAGAGTTTAAACTTCCTATAATATTGAATTCTGTTTAGTTAGTGGCTTTGACCTAACGAACACCGAGAAATTATGATGTTCATTAACATTATGTGAATGTTTAATGAAACCGAACATAAGTGTATCCAAACTATTATAGTTTGTGTAGAAGTATTTTATTTTGTTACTGAATCTATAAAAATAAAAAAATTTCAATAAGCCATGAATATCAAGAAATATACACTAAAAACTAATCGAATGCGTTATCGCAAAAATTTAATTAATTTCATTTCAGCTCAAAAACAAAAGAATAGCAGGTGGTAAAAGTTTAAATTAAGTATTGGAAATGTTAATTAAAATATGGAGATGAAGTTGTGTTAATTATTGAAAAAAAAACATTAAATATTGCTACATATTCACCAAATAGAACAAGAAAAAAAAATTGTTTTTTATTCTTATGCAGCACGTATTACGAAATTAAACAATTAGCACGTTCGCTTAACAGTTTAATAGGAAAATGTTTTGCACTCATTTATGTCACATTGTGTGTCGTGATTTTAAATTCTACATGAAAATCTAAACTTCTATCTGACATCGGTGTCAGGTCTGAGAAATTGAGTTAATCTCTACTCTTTCAAAAGTAATTTCTTAAATATCTATTTCATTTTAAAAAGCATTGTTGAGATTTCACAGAGCAGGAAGAAAGGAAGAAAGCACCAACAAATCCGCTCGGCTACCTGCGTAAATGTTAATCCACCCTTCCTTTTTAATATTCAAAACAAAATGCGTGTTCTCTGTATGATTCTCAGTTTGATTCTAAATAACCCACGGGCTGTTTGCACCATTCCGTTGTCAGCAATCTCTGATTAAGCAACGTTAAAATCACAATTGTGAACGTTTTCCAGAGCAAGTCACAAGAACTCAACAAGACCGTCAAGCGGTGTTGAGCAAATCACAATTCTGCGGTGTTTTTAAAGTTTTAGGAATCGACTTTTGTTTATTTCGCCATCGTAGAAGACTTAGGAAATCCCTTTATTTAATTTGTTTCTTTAACCTTCATCCAGGACTTCTTCTCCAAAATTTCTTCGCCAGAAATAAAAAAAAGCATTAACCATACGACAGTTCTATTTCAGTATCGTTTCTTGACTAGTTCACGACTAGTTTAGGGCTTTGCTAAGTATTATCTTGGGATATTTTTGTGTTAAGAAACATTTCGGGTGTAATTTGGGGACTAGTTTGGGGTCATATCGAGAACATTACAACAACAATAGTTATTTACTATTTCAGGAACATTTTGGAATTAGCACGCTTCATTTCGCGACTGGTTAACTTACTACTTCAGGAACATTTCATAAAGTTTCGATGGCTATTTTATAAGCATCTACAGACAAGTTTGGAACTTAAAATTTCATGAGTTCTCTTTGCTAAAATTGTCCACTGTGCGAACCATACAAAACATCACTGATTTCGAAAAATTCCAGATACATTTTTTTCTTTTTAATATGCTGCGTTGTATTACTGCGTTGTATTACAAACTACCGATACAACATTTGCTGCAATTGAACATACTGAAGGACTTTGGTAAATAACTAAAAGGTAAAAAAAGAAAATGGAGCTGAAGTGTAAGACAATACAATTTGTTAACATACATGTGTGTGTGTGTGCATCAATTTTGTTAGCAAAAGTTGCAGAGTAAAAGCAAAAGTAAAGAAACTATATGCAACATGATGCACACACAGCGTAAGTGTGCGAGTGGAAAGGTGTGCAAGCTAAGCAAATAACGTGGTTGAGGAAATGTCACAACTTGTTAATCCGTCAGTTAGTTGTTCTGCTTATTGACATTCAAAGTAATCAATTTGAAGGTTTCCTAACAAACACATTGCCGCCAGAGCAAACCAATAAATAATAGGCCGAATTCAATGGATAACCAATAATTACTTGTGTCAGTTTTTTGTGCATTTTGCTGGCAGCAATATCCAGTTTACGGCTTTCGAGTATACATACATACATAAACATATATACATACATATTCGTACATATGTACATATATATATACAATGTATGTATATAATCTCACATTCAGTGTTTGTGCAGCAGGATCGACTTCTTAAAAAAATAGCTTTCATATATGTACATATGTATGTACATACGGAGATTTTGTATGTTTACAGGTATAGCGTACTACAAGTACTCCAAGTACACTCCATCTCAAAATTATAACCGCATCTAGTATTGGAAATATGAACTTTTTTTTAATTTTCCTTATTGTATGAAATAAACTTTGTAGAAAATTAAAAATGTTCAAACTTCTGTCAGAATTGCGCTCAACTTTGTTGGAACCTCAAGAAGTACCCATTCAAAATTTAGTGAATATAGTGCAAGCTTCAGGTTGTTACAAAATACCGTTGATTTTTAACAATTTTTTGCCTGCGTTGTTGCCCATTTTTCCTCGTTAAAAAAGTTTTCAATAAATAACGGTAACTTGCACTTTGTTATATTAAAATTAATGGAACTAAAAAGTTGCACTCTTAAAGGTCTGTCTTTTATTGTTTATAAATTAAGAAATTTTGTATCCTTTGGCTTTAGTTAGAAGTTGCACTGTACGCTTGTTGGAAAATTATAAAAACTTAATAAAGATATGTATGTAAGTTACCGTTTTTGGAGCGGTTATAATTATGAGATATCGTATACATTGCCAACATACTCGTATAATAATCACAACATAAAATGTTTATTCATGCGACAATGTTAAACTCAATTTCGTGCAACACAAATGTGTGAATTAAATTAGTGTTGTGTGAAATTTTAAGTGAGATTAGGAGGAATTAAAATAAATTACAATAATCCGCTCAAATGCAGTTGTCAATTCTAAATGCATACATATTCGAGCACACTGAGTAATATAGCAAATTAAAAGCCTATGGAATTGGTTATAATGTTACTAATAACTGCACTTAATCGCAGCTGTTCAAAAACGAGGTTAATTAGAAATGGGGTTTCAGCCAAAAATAAAGCAAAGGATTTACACATTTTCTATGTGCTAAAAAATAAAGTTAGATTCTTAAAAAATATATGTGCAGTACTTTCAGATAATTGGTGAAAAAATATAAATTAACAGACCGATTTATATTTCAATAAGAAAAATACTTACTGACGTTACATGCTGCGGAAACTTCTTATGACTATCAAAACATCATTACGTCTCTATTTTCATAACGACTGCGCCAACAACCAGAAATCGTAAGAATTACAGCATTTATTACATATATATAATTTTTATTTTTATTTGTAATTAAGTTCTGCTTAAATATCAATTGGTTACGATTTTTTTAGAACCTAAACTCATAACAACTAAACTATCCAAAACTTAATACTTAAAAAACCTCACACCTTAAGTATCAACTAAATTCACCAAACATTGAATCATGTTATGATATGATATGAAACGAAAACCTAACCTACCATACCTTGACCCAACTTACCTAAATTCACTACTACAGCTTAGCTAAGCGCATTCATATTGGCAAAACGTAAACTCAGAATAACTAAATTTACCACATCAAAATTCCACACAACTGAACATTCATGATCTAAACTCATACACGTCAAATCTCATCACCTCACTACGCCGGACCTAATCTTCCCTCACTATAACTCACCCTCACCAAGCTCACCTAGAATCTTCAGACTGCTAAGCGACACAAATCAAAAGTATCATTGATTTCTTTAACTGTGTTTTGGTACAAATTTTTTTTTAACTACATATAAACATTATTTTTTTTTAAGTTAAAGCCAGAAGTTATTTTTATTGTCTTTTATAAGTAAGCTATTATTTTTGTTAATTTTTAGGTACAGATGACAAAAATTTAGTGGTAAAATTTTACAAAAATCAATTAATAATTTCACATTCTTGTAGAACGTTCCCTTCACCCAATGACGGTTTTCATAAAGAGCTGTTTTTTGTTCTACCCTAGAACTACGTCGGAAAAATAGATTTTGATTGAATAATAATTATTAACGTACAAAAAAATTCGGTGAACTTTTAGTAGCAGTAATTACCACGTTCGAGACCAAAGGAGGTTTTAGACAAGGCGACTCCCTCTCGCGCAACTTCTTCAATCTGATGCTGGATACCTTAATAAGAGCTGCCAATCTGAATCGCAGTGGCACTATTTCTAACAAAGGTACGATGCTGCTGGCGTATGCGGAAGGTATTGACATCGTTGGCCTTAATAACAGGGTCGCCAGTGCAGCAATTTAAAGTGTGGAAAATGAAGCAAAAGAGGTTGATCCAGCAGTGAACGAGAACATAACAAAGTTCGTTGTGGCAACAAACAAAAAATCCTCGCCTATTGGGACCCACGACACTGTTGGCAGTTACAACTTTGAAGTAGTCAAGGATTTCGTATACCTTGGATCCAGCATTAATACCACCAATAACGTCAGCCTCGAAATCAAGCGAAGAATAACACTTACCAACAGGTGCTACTTTGGGCTCGGTAGGCAATTGAAAAGCAGAGTCCTTTCTCTCGATGGCTGATGCTAAACAGCGATGAGAAGGCTTTGAGAGCTTTCGAGAGAAATGTTTTACGCAAGATTTATGGTCCTGTTCGCTTTAACGACGAGTACTGAAGAAGATGGGTATGATGATATAGATAGCTGGGCCATGGCGCTCGTATGGGTGATGATGCTCCGGTGAAAAAATCCTTCGAATCGACACCCATGGGAGAACAATGGAGGCATAAACGCCACGAACACAATGGAAGCTCTATTAAAGCTCTCTAAAAAACCTTTACGTAAAAGCTTCAAACAGTACAGACTGTACTTCTCTAAGCACTTAAAAACTCTCTTTCGTCTAAACTAACATTCGATTCTGCCTAAGGACAATACAGCTTTTAGTCATAAGTTCAAACAACTGCAGATTTTTTACACAGATACCTAATATATTTCGTCTTATTCAATTGCAAACATATACCCGTACTTACATACATACGTAACTATAAAATTAATCGAATCCTGGCTAAACCAATCATTTGAATATGTGTCTCATCTCCTATCTAACTTTTCACCCAATGCGGTAATAACGAAATGACCAAATGCCATTGAAAATAAGTAGAGTGTCAAATTCGTGGCAGTATTTGATGAAAAATCAAATTAGACTATATGTAACATCTGTGCCGACATAGACTGCAATTTGCCTGCGAGGGTTTTCTGGAAAACTGAGAAGGGTGTGGATGCTGCTTGCATAAAAGTGGGCGGCACAAAGTAAACGAATGTCACAAATACTCGTATATTAAATGCACCGCAAATGTGTACACATTTTTGTGCAAGTACTCATGCCATACGCTAAGTCTTCCCACTCATACACATAAATATCTGTCTATTAGCAGTGGCATTAGTTGGTACAGAATTAAATGGAAGCTATGGTTTAATCAATTTTGGACAAGACCGCAGACACGAACGCATCAATGCAGACGAATGCGTTTTCGTACACTCAAAAACATAAAGCCATAAATCTAATAAATCGAAAATGGCAAGTACTTAGCTTAAAATAATTGCAATAATTTAAACAAAAGTTAACGAAAAGAAGGGAAAAATTGCAAACATCGATTATTTGTAGAAAGAGTACAGAAGAGTACAGTACTTTATTACTGGAAAATATGAAAATCAGGCCAAAAAGAAATTAAAACTACTCGTTTCATTAAATAAAAAATTGTTTGCTCGAATTGAGCCAACAATTTCAGTCGACCCTTTATTTTATAAACTTTACTTTTCAACCACAAGACGTAGATACATATCTTTGAACTTCTGCCTTAAAGGTGCTAAAAGTGTTCTCGCCACCAGCTTATCTCGTTGGAAGATTTCATATTATGGGCAATGGGGATGATCCCATTATCGTCTCTGACTATTTTATCAACAACCTTTTGAAAACCTCTTCCGACTATTATGAAAAATACAAATTTTTGAAAGTGTAAATTTTTGATATTACGTACAGCTAAAACATGGTGGTATTTAATCGAAACCACTCTATATAATATTGGGAAAAAGGAAACATTCTTAGAATACCGTCCATGGTTGTAACGAACCATATAAATAAAGGCATCAGGTCTTTTAACGATGTTCTTTTAATTTTTCTTCTAGCAATATTACATACGATGGTAATGACATCACGGAAGAAGATTCGCCCTTCACCTGGGAATACTCAGAAAGATTATTTTACGCACATTTCAAGGTATGCAGGATATTTGGATAATGCGAGTTGCGGACTAATCAAAAATTGTACAAATTAATGTATTCCAATGATACCAATGAAAAGCAACAAAATTGTAAAATACGAAACCAAATTGACCATGTTGGGATAGAAGGATGGTACGTTTAAAGTGTCTGGCACGTGCGCTTTCTCCTCTGGCCAGGCGACGGCGAAAGCTGCAATGACAACAAGCAATCAGACTGATCGGTGCTCGAGTCGATCTTCAGCTCTTTTAGAGAAATTGTCAATTGAAAGATATTTCTTAGCAATGGAACCAAATGTATTAATCCGTTCATAACTCCGCTGAAAAAGCCATCGGCAGCTATCAAGCCCTGAAAAACGACCGGTGACATGGGAATAAGGAACAGAATGGTGCTGCCTATAGGAATACGATGCACGGCATATTGAGCAGGTGTGAGTTATGAACAGCATCGAGGCTCATTTGCGATATATTAAAAACAAGGTCATAAAAAGATGAAACTCAAACCAATGATGGCGCAATCGACAAACCATCGCCAAATTGTAACGGAATTCGGATTCCCAACTCAGCTATTGAGTTATGCTGGCGTTTAGTAAAGAGAACCGAAAGCTACGAAAGGCTCTTGAAGCGTTCGAAAATTGTATGAACTTTTAAGTCTTTGCGATGGAGATTACCGCAGAGTCTATGGCGTAGACGATGCAACAATGAGCCGAACAAACTTTATAGTTAAGAGCATCGACATAGTGCAGCGAATAAAGATCTAGCAGCTGCGCCGGCTGGGCTATGTCGTGCTAACTGAAGCACCTCTCCAGATCTCAAAGTTTTCGATGCTCAAAGTAGGTTTTGCGCTGAAAATTCTGCTTGTCAAATTTTCCTTCAGAAGGAATCTTGGAAACAAATTTTATTATAGAGTCCAGTAGTTTTGACAAGCTCTACGTTAATGCAAGTTATAGTTCGTGTAACTACCAAAAAAAAACACCAAATATTTTCAGTGTATCTTCGTAAAAGAATAGTTAAGGACATTCCAGATTAACGCAACGATCCACCCTTCCACACATCACTTCGCAAACGACAGTTGGGTGGTGAGTAATTGATAATGTGTTCAATCCAATGGCTATATTTAGTTTCAAACACATGCTTATAACTGCTTGTTGTTTTGATTCAAACTGCTTTCACGCTATTGAGTTATTGTTGTTGCAATTACAGTTCTTATTGCAACCATGACAATTAAGTTCGAAAGCAACCAATACATTGGTACCTTTAGATATTAAAGGTATGTCGATGAATTAGTACGAACGCCGTTTGTCGGAGAAACCCCACCACCAGAGAGTGAGCAAAGAGGGCAGGAAAATAGACAGAAAGCGATGGGCTAGTTGCACGAAGGATATTACTGCAAGCGTTGCTGCTGTAATTATTGTATAAAATCGAATGCAATATGAGTATGCGAGTACTAGTGTGTGTGTGTGGTTGCAGTATGAGTTCTTTTGGGTGAGGCAATTAAATCGATTTGCACTGCATGAAGAAGGATGTGTAACGTGCAATGTATAACCTACGCAGTAAAATACACAGCCATGGGATTAATGCAAATATTATTTATGTACGAGTATGGATACGAGAAAGATTTGCAGAATGTATGTCACTTGATATGGGCAAATGTGTTGCACGTTGCATGCTGATTTACACGTTCATTATTATTATTATTGGCATTATTATTTGACATTGTACAATTGCATTGGTTAATATGGTCGTCGTGAAATTATGTTTGTTACAATTGTTTGCATTTAACAAATTTACAACCATCTTTACCACACATGCTACAAACGAATATGCAGTGTTCATGCAACTATGCCTCAAGACTATTTAAGTAAATAAATACCTGTATAATACTATGACCGGATATTGATAAATATAACTATATGACTTGTCGCAACCGACGATGCAGACTTTGACTTCTTATTGCCTTCAAGTTGATTACGTTCAAGAAATATTTTACTCAAATCAAATACTTGAATTATATGCGAAAATTCGAGTCTTTGAGGCGAACAATGCAAGGTTGCTTTAATTAAAATCCTTTTGATGAAAATTACACTCATGTATTTACCAATTGATATTTACTTTCTGACAGCAGATTGCGGGGAGAGAATCGAAAAATTAAGTGAAATTATCTTTCATTATTTAAATTTTAGATAAATAGGGCAATGAGATTTATTTTTAAGCAAATATTATAATTTGCTATGCAATAAGTTGTATGAATTTACTTAATTGTATTTTAATGCAGTGGCAAAGTAAACTTAAAAACAATAAAGGTACGCAGAGATAGAAAGGCAAACTGCATTCATACCTGCATATAGATTCATGATTAATATACGTTAATCTTGCTTCACTATTTCAAATTCATACTCATAACAATTAATAAGTTATAATTTTTTGTAAATTACTCTTCTCTAGGGATTTTGATACCATTTCAAAATATTCCAAATGAGAGTATGCATATCCTGCGTTCTCTTTTTTATGCAATCATATCATCATTTTAAGAACTTGGCCTTAAATAATTTTCTTATTGATTGAGTTAGAAGTAGTACCTTTGTCATGAAAAACATTTGGTCATGGGGTCTGAATTTGTACGGGAATATTTTGAGTAAACCCTTTAAAAAAATTTTAATATATAGGAACCAGTTAAAACTACATTTTTCAACAGTTATCAATGTCATACTTACTTGGAATGTATAGACTGACAGACGGGCAGATAAACGGGCACATATAACTGCATAATATTTTTTGCCTGACAGACGAAACTTATCTGCATTTCGATATCAGCTGATTTGACGAACGAAATCGAGCTCAAAAAGGAAAGTAGATAAAATAAGATTGACATTAAAAAAGCTTAAAATTAGTATCTTCTAATTCTAATTCTAATTCTTCTAATTCTTAGCAGGATATTAAAGCCTAGTATGGTTACACTTGACGTCATTAGAGAAAGGCAATTGTGTAAATCTGTGGGTATATTTTATTTGCTGGGAACGAAATAAATAATTTATGCAAATGTATACTATTCCATGAATGATCGCTGTAGGTGCTTTTGGGAACGTGGTATGCCTTTAAAGAACGAACATCGTTTCAAAGAAAATATTAATTTCAGGAGAAATGCATTTCCGAGAATTTCTGGAAAAGATGTAGGCATTGAAAAGTTGGACAACAATATGAGGCAATGTATTCCACTTCATAAAAGAGTAGCTATCTCATTGTACGTCTTAAGCCATTAGCTAAAAATCGTATATATGTACATACAAGTATAAAATATCCAACAATTTTGTTCGGTTTTGCTTACTGGAGTTTCAAATAAATCGAGATTGTCGTTGATTTTTGAAAAAAAAATTCTGAAACTCTTCTCTTTAATGGAAAGTGTTGCAAATAGTGAAAAAAATTCAAAAACTAAGTTTAAAAAAAGTAAAAATTAAATATGAACCCAACAGCAATCCCAAAGCAAAATTGTAATTATAAGTGTTTTATAGCAAAAAGCTGTGATAAAGACACTTTCAGCATTGATCAAACATTTTTCGGAAAATCGCAAAAAATTCCTTTTATTTAAGTATACAATTTTTTACTCTTTTTGCGCGGATAAACCATTCGAGGATATATCGCTTTCTTGATGGTTAGATATGACATTCCAAAATATATTGAGATTATTTTTTTTTCTAAAAAAAAGGAAGGGTCCGCCAGGAATTATTCACCCTTATCGTGGGTTTCGCCCGAAAAAAAATTCACCCGTAATTTTTTCATTCGCTCGGATTGAATCCGGCTATTGTGAGTTTCACCCGGAATAAATTTCGCTTCGAAAATTCAAACATGGAAATTATAACTCTGAAATATGTATACTTGAAGTGTATAATTATCAAATAATTTAAATTCAATTGTAATTTTTCAAGCTTTATCAATTTTCCACATCTTTGAAATATAAAAGTCAATAAAGAAACGTTCAAGTATTTATTAGATCTGTGTTAACCTCTTCAATATCACCAGCGCGACTACAATTTGCTATTCCGCCAGTTGGGAAGCGTGCCTGCGATTTTTCGCTGAAGGTGGATACTAAAAAGGTGTAGGTAACAGTTTTGAAATTGGCCTGGCGCAATCGTCTTTTAGTCAGATTAAGTAAGAAATGTCAAAATAAACTAGTCCATATTATTCCCGAAGTGGGAAAAGCGGCCTACTCTGGAAGACATACCGCTTTTGGCCAGTCCAAGTCTATTTTGCATACAATTTTTTTATTTCTGCGTACATTTAAATATAGTAAATTGTTTACCCCTTTCCATTCAGACTAAGTTTTCATTGCAGGCTCCAAACTATGCAGCTTCATCTTTAGCTGTTTTCATAACTCAGCTACATTTTCTTTGTTTTCTTTGACAACTCCTCTTGCAATATCTTTTCCTGCATTCTACCTAATATTATCCCTCTTTGAACTTTGTTTACTGTTTTGTTACTTGAATGGGCGATCTTATGTAAACAAATTTTAATTAAATAACTTACATTTTGAATCCGCGAAATTTTTCGCCTCTCAAAAAATAGTGAACAATCTCAACTAATTCGTCAATTATTTCCGCCCGAAATAAGTGTTGTCGATAAGGGGGAACAATGTTCGAAAGCGGAAAATTTCCGCCCGAAATTTATGATAAGCGAACAGTGAAAAGTGAATTATTTCGGGCGAAAACGAAACTCACGATAAGAGTGATTATGAAATTGGAACTCCCGTACTGTTTTTTTCAACAGATTTATGGCATCGCGATACTGCGTAACGCTTAAACGAAATTTCGGAAGAGCCCAAGTAAAGAAGTTGTAAAAAAATAATAAATTATTTAATTTATTTGCGTTGAACTCTCCTCTATTTATATTCACCCTAAACCTTCCTTATGAATAGCCCGCAAATTAGATAACCTAGGCTTCAAGCAATATATATTACTCGTCGAAATGATTTCATGATTGGTATGTAAGTGGCAATTATTAGAAAGTGAAGTCGATTACTTACTATTTTTATTTTATCCAATGAGGTGAAAACCATTTTACGATATCCTGCTGTTGCGGTGCCTTGATCATGCAACATTGAGAAGCTCAAGTAGCTTTTTTCACATTTCAAACACACATGCAATTAATTTGAAATTGTTCTCTACTTCACGTAGCTGTGCAGCTAGTATGAATTTCGTTATAAAATTTATTGCTTTACAAATGAAAATGCATAATTTATATGTGTGTACTTGTACGTTAGTAATGAACTTACCCTAACCGTCAGAGAAGTGGCAAACGTAAGAGTTAATTTGAAGTAAAAATTACATATTAAATATTTCAATTAAATTTAGAAATAGCGTACTAAACTACATTTTACTAATCTATTATGATTTCACTGAAAAACTTTAGAGTTTAACTATGTATAAACATATGTATGCTAATATCTACATATACGAGTATGTATCTACTCATATACAATAATACATAAGTGCACTGCATTCTTGCATCGAAACGAAAATAAAGTTGCAGCGCAATTATAAAAACATCAAGTGGAATAGCAATTATGCTTAGCTAATGCACAAATGAATAACTCAATTTCCCACTAGCGAATTCCGAGTTTGTTCTAAAAATACGCTGCACTGCAAATGCTTGTATTTGATCGCGGCAAAAAGGCCTTAATGCAACGGAGCCACACAACATTTGCAACAACGTCTTGGACAACTGCAATGAGTTGCAGTGAAGTGAAGCGAAGGAAAATTTCCCAGCCCACACAAGAACAGCCAAAGTACAAGCGCCAACACACATCTACAGTCAAACCCAAATAGGGGGAAAAAGAACAAATGTCAGTCAATCAGCCAGCCAGTCACTAAAGCAGCGGCCGCGCAGCGCTGAACAAAGCAAAAGCTGAGTAAAAAAAATCTTGCCGTAGTGGTGGGATGTTTACATACTCTCAGTGTTTAAGTGAGTGACTTCTGGGCATGAGGGCTGGCTGGTTGGCTGTCTAGCTGCCAGCACGGTTGAATTGTTGCGGAGAAAAAGTGTGTATTAGTTGTACGGCGCTGCCAACCTGCGTATCAATGTGTGTGTGTGTGTGTTGACTTGCGATCAAATCAACAACGCAATCTTAATGAAGGCAATAATTCAGGGCAAAATGCGAAATTCCCTACGAGACATCAGCGAAGCGTTGATAAATGCACAACAACAACAGCAATACGATGTCAGATGAAGGCGGCGATTGATTGTGGTGGCGGAAATAGAGATGGGATGGAAATTTAGGCGACGCTTCAGGGACTTACTGCATACACAGCGGGAACTAATACAATGGAGGCTATTAATTAAGAGCATACGCACTGAAATTATTTTAATTTATCGAAAAATATTTGAGTATAATTTTTTTTTGTTTTAAATCGTTTAACAGCAATGGTCGCTTTTACAGTGGGGACTTAACTCATATCCGAAGGTTAATTTTGGAATTTCTGCATAAAAAGTAGGAGTTCGAGCAAAGAAATAATTTAATTTGGAAGTCATTTATATGATTTACTCGATTGAAAAGGAATGTATATTGGAGTCCAGTAACATATGAGTAGTTTCAAGGAAAGCAAATAAATATTGTAGGATTCAAAGAGCTGTATGCTGCTTGACTTTATGAATATTCGCATACCAAACTAACGGAACCTGAACTCACCACATCTAAACACACCAGCTCAAAACCCATATCGTGATATATAATAATACATCAAATTACAGTACGTTGTTATATAACATGTTATGATATATTATACGGTGTTATTCTGTGTTAAGTTATAATTCATATACATATGTAGTCTTATTTGATGTTGTTAGGTTTAATTTACTTTGAACTAATTTGGAAAAAATCTAAGTCGTTTTCTGAAGTGAAATCCAAATTCCTCACACCTTAATGCACCATACCTTATCCCTCCACACTTGAAGTAACCGCACCCAATATTCCCAACACATTTAATTTCAGCACACCTAAGCGCTCACATTAAAGCTCGCCACAACAAAGCTCACCACATTTAAATAAGGCCTAAACTCACTAGACGTCATCTCAATTCACCTTCCCTCACCTGACTTGACCGCCCTTTACCTTAACTCATTCCAGCTGATTTCACTTAATTTAAAACCGCGAAACCCAGATTTATGATATATAACTTCTTCTAAATTTCAGTAGATGGGAACCATAAATTATATACATACTAGGATATTGCTACTATATTGCTACTCAGCAGAAGTTGAGCTAACAAATCGTCAACTTTTCTTGAATTCATATTTATTTGTAAATCTAAAACGGTAGACAAAAAACTGATGTCTCGGAGATCAGCACTTCTCATCAGGCAAATTTTCAAAACTTACATACTTACGATAAAGTTTCTACTTCTTTCCATCGCTATTTCTGCTTGACAGTGTAGTGGTTGTTTGTAATAATTTTATATTTGAAATTTGTTTAATAAAAAGTGAAACTGAAGTCCTATTTCTGAAATATCTGAGGAATACATACACAATCGAAAGATGAGTACTATTTATTTCTTATTAATTTGTAACTTATTTAGGTGTATCCATTTATAGACCACAATGTGTGCCTATTTTTTTTTATTTTTCAAGCAAACCATAACCTAGCATCAATGCTCTTAAAGGTTTCAAGAAATCGTTAAGGACAACATTCGCAGTTAATTTTTTTATTATTTTTTATTGTTTCACCTTAAAGCTCGTAAATAAATAAAATAAGCTTAGTTCAGTGCGTTTAAATGCTGGCTTAAGTATAACGCATGATGTTGTGGGTTCGACTTCCGCAAAAGCCAAGAAGAAAGAAGTCTGATGAGGAAAAGTGGTGATTAAAAACAGTTGTTGTTTTTTCACAAACAAATCTTCCATAAACTGGCATTGATCTCAATAAAATTGCAAAATATTTTTTGTTTCTGTTATTCACTTTATTTTCGAGGTTTGCTTGGACCATAAAAGATATGTACAACGGAAGCCATATCTAAAAAAATGAACCCAAAGCAACGAGGAAAGAAAGCAACCACATACACACATTCAGTAATTTAAAGGAAACGATAAAAAGGATTTGCGGGTTGGAAACGTCTCTTGCGCGCTTGCTGTTTTAATAAAACAGTTTAAACAATGGAACTCGTTTAATTATTTTTTGTATTTAAATAACTATTGTAAATTTTGCCTGTGAAAGTATATATTTTCTTTCATCTGCTGTCAAAAAGGTAAACAAATAACCGCTGAATTTAGTGTACAGAGTTGGTAATACGCATTCGAACTTAGCGTAACAGTTGGCAACGCAAACTACGAAAACGTCGGAATTGTTGATAGCATTTTTCCCGAATTCGTGACAGGAGATTTTGACACGACGGGGGTTCATTCGGAATCAGTGATTGGGCTCTATATCTATTAGTAGCAACTTTGATTTGTTAGAGTCAAATAAAGTGGAAAATTGACACGAAACGCTTTGAAAGGGCTGCGAAAAACAAAAGGGCAACACTATTTCGAGAAAAGAAAAGTCACCCTTTCAAAAGTAAGTTCTTCCTAGTTCCAAAAAAAAAAATGTCGTCTACATTTTGGGTTTAGCTTTTAATAGGTATGCCATTTAGAGCTAAAAAAAATGGCGTAGGTTTATTGAATGTGTTTTTAGTAGTCCCTTTTGCCGTTCATCATTTAACGAACACAAATTGGCCAGATATGGCTACGCTCTTGTGTTCTAGCTAAAGTTTTATGCCAAAGCCGAACGGCAGATGTATATTATGACTATTAGAAGACATGTTTCTTATGAAATGTACCTACGGTTTATGTCCGAATTCAATTTTAAATTAAGTAACTGATTCTTTTAATAAACTTCTTAGTACAACAACTGAACACACAGCGCTCAGTATATGTGTTTTTTTTACAGTGTATCACCCACATTCTTCTGTGCCAAGCGGCATTTGCACCAGTCAAGTGAGTGCGAAGGTGCATGGATGTGATAAACTTACCACGCCGATGCTGCTGCCATATTCAAATTCGTTCGTATTAGAGTTGCTGTAGTTGTTGCAACGACTACCGTGAAGCGATTTGCTTCACTGATTTGAATATTTTGCTGAAAAAGTGTTGCCGACAGACGTGAGTGGTAACTGACACACATGCAATCACATCATACGCATACACACACATACTTCTATATGAAAAGGCAAGCAGATTGTGAATGCAGACAGACTGGCAGACAAACGAAATGAAATGTGTACACCACCACGCAAATAACAAAAAAGAAAGAAGAAAAAAAATCAGGTAAGGGTGCAGGCCTGAGTTTCCCTCTTGTAGCTAACAAAAGCATTGAGTAAGTGTATGTTTATGTGTAAGTAGGGTTGTATGCCTGTATGCTGCTGTTCACTTTTATTGTAAGACTCATGAGTGCAATTTAAATAAATTAATTAGTTTGAATTTTAAGTTTAAATAAAAAAGTATAATTATTTCATTCACTCCCAACTGATGGCTGCTGGCCGATAGCGCTGCATAGCTAACTGAATTACGAAAAGAGTGGCCGAATGAAATTTGAAAGTTGTAAATTGCTGCAGTCAGCAGCGTGTCAGTTGGTTCGTCATTTTCCCTGGCAGGAGCACAAAGTGAAAGTGCAAATACTTGTATGCAAATAAATGTTGTAATTACTCATTAAGCCAGTATGTTAAATGTTAATGGTCGGGAGCGGGAAATGGGGAGTTCGTTGAAATTTAATTTGATTAAATGCTAAATGAAGCCAATGAATGTAAGACAAAGTGCTTTAGAGAGTTGAATTACACTCATATTTGAGTTTGCTGATACTAAACTTTGTACGCTGGTACAAGACGAACTGTAATTTTTACAAATATTTATTGTAAGAATAAATGTTTACATTTATATATTAGATTTGAATTATTTAGGTTTAAAGCATTAGTGCAATCATCTTTTGAAGCACAATATCAAAAAGGAATTGTAATCGGACATTATAAACAAAACATAAAACTAAACAAAAAAAAAACATACATAGAAATGGAAATAAAAATGAACATACACTAAACAATAAGGAATATTTGATAAATCTATACAATTAAAAAAAAAATGTATTTATTAGATACATAGGTCAACCAAAGATTGTTTGTAGTTGATTTTGTTAATTTTGCTTATATTTGCAGAAGGAATAGAGTAGCATTGACGAAAAACAGTCTTGTTGAGTTTTTATACGAGTTGAAAAAAGGTAAATTTAATCATAAGACCGTTCTGACTTAGGAAAATATAATTTTCATTATAAGTATTGCAGAGTATTTGTGCAGTAACAGTCTGAAGTGGAATTCTAGCATTTAAATATTCATTAATCTCCTACTAACCTAAGTATCCAAACAGAAATATGGTAAAATTTTCGTACTCCAAAGACATAACGCGTAACATGATTGCATAATGTATACATTTTACATAACGATCTGTGGTCGAGCTTGCTATTAACTTCTTAGAGTATGTAATTACAGGCAAAATTAATTGAAGAACATGTTTTTCTCGTGGCCGCTTTGGTCGAGTTGGTAGCGGTGCGTGCTATAACTCGATATGACGCTGAGTTCGATGTTCGAAACTCAGCCAGAGCAAGTAAAACTTAAATCATAGAACAAGTTTTTTTCTAATAGCGGCCACCCCTCGGAAGGCAATGGCAAACCTTCGAGGGTATTTCTGCCATGAAAAAGCTACTCATTAAATACATCTGCCGTTCGGAGTCGGCACAAAATTGTAGGTGCCTCCATTTTGTGGTAGATTATAAAGACGCACACCACAAACGGTAGAAGAAGCTCGGCCAAACACTGAGCTATAAAGTGTAAGCGCCAAATAATTATTATTATACGTTTTTCTCGTATCAATCTAGGAGTATATGTTTCCGATTGCCTTAGACTCCTCAGTGTACCATATATTTTGCTTGAGACATAGTTAGTTTGATCAGCGCACGGTATCTGTTCTAGTTTTTTCCACGTTTACATTAGAGAGTGGATAACAGCCTGATGGAAAGAATATCTACATACTAAATTTGTACTCAAATACCATAAACTACACAAAATTGTACTTCTGGAACAACGAATGAAAACACTTCTGGAGAGTATTCGAATTCGAATTCATTAAAGTATACAGCATATACTCATACACGAATGAAAAAGTTGCACGTAAGTCGATTAGTTGTACTACTATACTGGTATCTACCTCAAATTATTACTGCAACTAAAGTGGCCATCAACAGAGCAAATCGTATATTCGTTCGGTACTGACATTCTTGCTAGTTGAATGAATAGCCTTGAAATTTTTTATGAAAAACTCCTAAAAATATACCTGAATCAGTCTCGAAATTAATTCCAAATAGTCATAAACCTGTCTCACATGGTCCACTTCAAGACCCAAAATGTTCACGAAGTAGTCACGAACTAGGCCCAAAATGGTATCGAAATGATTTCAAATTAGTCTAGAGATGGTTCTAAGGTTGCCATGGATTAGTCCTGAAATGGTCATAAAATAGTCCTGAACTATTCATTTCATTTTAATGTGTACCCAAAAGAAGAAGTTCTGCTAGGTAAACATAAATTTTACCACAATTGTTGCTGGGTTCACAGTACCAATTTGCATAAAATACCAGGTAGATTCTTTAAAGGCGAATTTTTAACCAAAAAACCGACTTCAATATACTACTACACTTACAAACAGCTTCATCGCTGAACAAAATTGTCTTAAGAAAATCGGGCCTGACCACCGAATCTCGTTTTGGGCCCATTCACCGAACGTGCGACGCGTTTGATGGTCGTTCGGTTTCAATTCTAGTCCGAGTTGGATTTTGTAAGCCCGCAAACCAAGAACCTTCCATAAAGTGGATGGGCACAGCTCCAATTGTTGCGCGCGATGGCGGATGAAATCATCGGGTCTTCTTCGATACTCTGCTTCACAGCAGCAATAGCTTCTTCGAGTAAACGTTGTGCGAAACCGCTGTCAAAAATACCAACTCCGCAAAAAGTATTGCCTCATTGAAAACCACACGTCTAAAAAAATACCCCTTATGATTGGAACAGAACTAAATTCATATGACCTTCCTCGATGTACTTTATTACACTAAAAATTAATATGTATTTTTGGTTTAAATTTATTTTAATTGAAAAATATAAGACATGAAATAAAATAAAAATAAAGTTAAAGAGTCAAAACTTAAACGAATATTTGGGTGTTATTATATGGACTGTAGCTGTAAGATTTCTATATGCCGTGCATGCTTTATGCTTTTCAATAGGCTAAGAACGTTTTATTGAAAAAAAGAAAACGAAAGTACACTCTATGTATAATGTTTGTCGCATGTAAACAATTGCGTGTCACTCCCTTTAAATGCACGAAAGTCGATGTAAATAAGTAGAGAAAGTAAGTGCATTGAAATTGAATGTGTCAGTCCTGCTCTCATACTTGCAAGTTGCAACATAAAGCTTTACTTTATACTCGTAGTATACTTCTACTTTGTAACAGTGCTGTTCAGTATGTGTTTGTATTCCGACGATTGTGTAATAACATACATATATTCGTATACACAAATACATAATCGTATGTATATATGTATGTAGCTATGACTTAGTGCATATGGTATGCAATTTTGCTGAAATACTAAGCTCCTTTTATATTACTACTATGCAAATACTAAGCTAAGTGCGACCTCCATCTTCATTGACAAACACGCATACAAACATACACACATACAACGAGAAATAAGCCTTAAATGCTAAATACACTTTGCGGTGCCAGATTTCACTTTTACACGATTTTTCTCCTACACATGTTCTTTTGTTAAGAAGTAAGTCAACAATGCAAGTGGCGCATTGCATTCGACATTTTTTTCACATTTCATCTTAGTGGACTTTGCTATTGTTACCTCAAACCGTTGAACAGATACTAAATATTTGCGCTTGCAGTTGTCTCAAAGCGTAGTGTTGCGGCCAGGAAACGCACAAAGCCAGATTAAATATATTTTTTGGTGGCAAATGTAAAAACCGAAAATAAAGAAAGGCATTCGTTGCGTTTCAACTGTGTTAGAAAATGTGAAAAACAAAAGGCAAGCAACCTGTCAGGCTTTATTTTGCTTAAAATGGCACAAGTGAAACGCACTTCATGTGCTACCTCACATCCTCAACATATACTAGTATGTACCTAGCTGTTCGTATTCTAAATAAAACTTGAGCAATACGCGCTACCTAATTAACGCATTGTCGCAGTCATTGAGTTTGCTTGCAACCAGCGTAGATATTCGGTCGCTTTCAGCCTATTAATGAATGCAAATCTCGCAGCAGCTTTGTTATTTCACACCAAGGCAATTGCCTGCCACTACGTTCGCAGCTTAGCTTAGCGCTATAAATCATAACTGGCATTCATAAAAATCTCCCACACACCCAAACATGCTTAGCCCCTTCTGGTTTTTTATGCAACCGAATACCGTTGTGTCTAGTACACACATTTTTGATATTCGACTTGCCCTTGGTATGCTTGCTCTGCGTCTTCAAGCTGTGCGTTTGATTATTGCCAATAAATGTGGCATTAACTTAATCTAATTAGCTGTCACACTTTATTTGTTTGGCTTTGTACGTCGCTATTTACAACTCGCTGGCAACGGTAGCAAAATTACTTTTGTATTCTTTACCAAATACCTTCCACTTGAGCAACAAAGCCGCCAACAAAGCCAATGCCTCAATTCCACGGGGATTGGCAAACGGGCATCGCTCTTGAGTATTGTCCAGACGATTTACAATTACATTTTATTTCCATTCAGGGTGTATTTGCTTTTTTTTTGTTTTCATTTAGCGTTGCATATCTATTGGCGCGTATGCTATGAAATTTCAGCTACTCGAGAATTAAAATACTGCTGAAATGATTCATCTGTTCGATTTTTTCCAACCACTGTCGTGTGGCTACATACCTAGTCTGCTAGCACCGGGACAGCTAAGCCAAGCATCCCCTAAAACTTTAGCCGCATCTGCAGTTCACTTGTTTTTCACACAAATCCACGCACAAACAGAACGTTTTCGCTCACGTAACGCAGCATCGTCATTTTTCATGTGTTTCCCTTCTACATCAATTTTTGTTACTTTTGTTTATTCTATACTTTGCACCTTGCTATCGCGTTCTGCTGCTACTGCTGCCGGTCGGTTGTTACCCTCGGCATCTGTGTGTGGACTTCTCTATTACATTTATTTCCCACACCGCCCTTCTCTATGCATTGCTTAGGTTCATATATGTTTTCCCTCAAGTTTTTTGCATTGTTAGCAGAGGCACGTAAAACACCCTGGAGAATAGTAATTTTGTGTCTACGACTAACTATGTACTTCTTTCTGTGTAGCGCATCTAACAGATAGTAGATACTCTGTAAGTACATTCGACGTACCTATTAAGGTTAGCTTCAGCAATATTTTTTCGTTTTTTACTTGGGGTAATCGTCAGTTAAATTTAAGAACTGGATATTTTTGGCATTTTCTTTTGTACAGAGCTACGTAAAGAGTTCCCTGCAATAACTACGATTTTCGTATTTTTGCTTTTCCAATTCGTTTTTGATTGAGTGTTGCATAACGTAGCCGAGTATGTAGTGTTCGCTGTCAACATTATTATCCCGGTTTAAATTTCGATCGATGTTTGTACCATAAGGAAACTCAAACAAAATTTACATTAAAAACATACATACACGCTTTCAAATCGGTGTAGAGCTGCATCTCAATTATCGGGGACACTCAACACAAATATATGGCGATGATCGGTCATGCCTCAATGTGTTCGAAAACGTTTATGATAAACTGTTACGATTATATTACGTAATGTTATGATGAGCTGTTACACCAGTACCCAAGTTCGTAACGCTGCCGTGTAATATAAAAGCTTTAATCATAGAATTTTTTTTTTCTAATAACGTTCGTTCCCGGCAGGCAGCTGTAAGCCTTCGAGAGGGTTTCTGACATGAAGAATGCTATCATAAAGAACATCTACCATTCAGAATCAGTATGAAAATATAAGGACCCACCGTACCTGCAAAGGCCAAATTAATACTTTAATGTATTTGAGGTATTCACCCTTATGAGAATATAAACTAACAATATTTTATTTCTACCCGAGGCCAATTACATAAATTTTTATTTGTACTTACAAGAATTGCACAGAGCACACAAACGGTTGCGTTAGCCTCCCAGGATAGTTTTACAAAGCAGTGACTTTCTGAATAAGAGATGCATTTTTTAGCAATAATGCTTTTTATTTTAATATTTAGTTACTTTTTTGCTTAATTCATTTTATCCAACATAATGCTCGATCGATTGTGACTAGCTCAATACTGCGGCCGTACATTGTCTGATCGTGGTTGTTTCTTAAACAAAGAATATTTCTTAATCAGCGCATGACAACAGACTGAGACAAGTCGACTTTGTCTTAATCGAAACAATGTACTTTGCATATTATTATTATTATTATTATTAGTTGTCTTTAAGTTTTCACTCCATCCTTAGGCTATTTACGAAATTAAGCACTTTGGAGGGTGTGGTTGTCCATACTCTGGATGGAGATAATAGGCATTCCCCAAGGTGTATAAGCCAGGGTCCACTTATACTTGGGCATCAAAGCCACAAAACATGCAGTTTGCAACCTCCGAGAGTCCTATTGAGTCCCCCCACCTTCTTAGAAGCTCTGCTGTACCCCTTTTTTTGTGAGATAGTCCGCCCTTTCATTGCATTGCCACAAGTGTACAAATCCTGTAGCTATTTTTAGGTGGTGAAAATTGGCGAATGGTACTAAATATTTCATTGCAGCTAACTTGCCGCACATAAAATGTTTTGAGTACACACAATTTAAAATTAATATTCTACGGTATTGAATTTTATAATCTAGAGCAATGGTTACATTTTGACAATAAGAGGTATCAAATTTGACATAAAAAACGTAAATAAACATTAATGAAAACAAAAATTTTGTTCAAATCATTGCGAACTAACACACCTGCAAAAAATGATGTGGGATAAAGTGTCTAATGGCCTAAATGCAATGAATGGGCCAAATAAAAAATAAAAAATAGCAGATGTCTTATGACTGAAATCAAATTTTATTAATTAACTATTTATGGATAAAAGCTTATGTATATCAAATGGTAATGTTTTGGCGAAAATGGCGATTACAAATTTTGTCTGCCAATTTTAATAATTAGTTTATCGCAAACTGTTAGAGTTTTCGCGCAGAGGAAATAAAAACGTGTCCGTTCGTTTTGAAGTATTTATTCAGAGTGCCGTTTTTAAATAGCGGTGTGATATAAAGAGAGTAGTTAGTGATTATATACAACTAATATATAAAAGATGAGTTTATGTTTGCAGGGTTGCATTTAGAATTCAACAATCGTCCCCTCAAACAAAACTCATAAATAATGAAAAAATCACAATTCAAATGTGTTACAATTCAATTTTAATTAATCTACAAGCATCAATATGCTTCTGCTTTGCCAACGCCTTAGTGAGTACGTCTGCCGCATTTTCATCTGTCGAAACATACTGCACCTCAATTTGTTCTTCTTCGAATTTTTCACGAATGTAGTGGTAGCGTATATCTATGTGCTTACTTTTCTTATGCACCGCAGGGTTTTTTACCATAAATTGTGCACTTTGGTTGTCACATAAGATAGGAGTGGAATTCTGTACGTACTCATCAAATCCCATTTCAGTTAGGAGACCACGATAAAATACTACTTCCTTCGTCCCCTGACACAACAACAGACTGCTTCCGTGATTCCCAGGCTACAGCCCCACCTGCCATCAGGAGAACGTAACCAGTATACGATTTCCGATCAAAACTGTCACTACCCCAATCAGCGTCTGTGAAACATATAAGTTTTTCAAGATTAGCAGAATATGTTATTTTACCCTTTGGATTTTTAGCCAAATATCTGAGCACGTGTTCAGCCGCTTTCATATGTTCATTATGTGGATGAGCATTATACTGCGATAATTTTGATACCACATAAGCAATATCTGGCCTCGATAAAACCGCTAAGTACATAAGTGCACCAATCAAGCTTTGATACCGCTTTATTTCCAAAACGCTGCACTGTTCTTCACACTTTTTCAAGACTGTACCAGGAGCCCATGCAGTCGCCGCTGGTTTGGTGCTGGATGCCTCTTTCAGCAAAATATATATTAAAATGCGAATTAACAAATTCTCTCCCATTGTCACTTCGCAACGTTTTAATCTTCCGACCTGTCTGTTTTTCCGCTGTTGCAGCAAAAAGTTTAAATTTGTCAAAAGCTTCAGATTTCTTCTTCAGAAAATATACTGTTGTATAACGCGTATAATCGTCGATAAGCGTTATAAAGTAAAACGCCCCACCGACCAAACTGACTCCAATCGGTCCGCACAAATCTGTATGCACCAGTTCCAAAATACCTCTTGCATAAACACTACCATAGTGCATATATGGCTTGCTATGTATCTTACAGATTGCACATGTGAAACAGTCTATAGACTTCGGTATTTGCACATTTAAACCGTGTACTATTTTCATACTTGACATTTTATGTAGATCTCGCACGTTTAAATGACCGAACCGTCTATGCCAACCGCTAACGTCATCACCAATTGCACCGTTTATGCTTTCCATTGTTTTGCATTCTAATAAATTTGCGATATAAATGCCATTTTCCAATGAAGCCGTTAGTAAAATTTCTTTATTGTTATTCTTTATTATGGCATTTTCTCCCGAAAAAATAACAGTATTTCCACTCTCAGCTGCTTTGCCTATGGAAAAGAAGTTTGAGTGAAGATCTGGTACGTACCAGACGTCGCGCAAATTAATAGTAGAGTACTTTGTTCTCAATATTACTGTACCCTTCCCGTGTGCATAAATAATTCCACCTGATGCTAATACGATTTTATGCTTCACACAAACTAGAGAGCTGAAATCATTGGCATTATTGCACATGTGAGACGTCGCGCCACTATCAATAAACCATGTACCGCTCAGCTTCTCTTTTCTTTCAATTAGTGACCACGCTTTGTCACCCGACACATCGTTGTTGCTTGTTGATGTGCATTGAGAGCGTATATGACCTCTCCGCCCACATCGATAACACTTAATGTTGTTTTTGGAGCTGTTGTCGTAATTGCACTTATTTCGCATTTCTTTCTCCTTGCGTTTAACGTTGCTGCTGCCGCTGCCATTTACGCCTTCTCTGCAGCTACCACGGACATTGACGCTACCGCCACTGCTACCGCTGTTGTTGACTCTGAATTTTCGCAACCTTTCGTTTATCGCAAAAACACTTTCCCCGCTTTCATGCCGATCGCCCTGCCTCCGCTCTTCCTCCAAAATTTTGGAAATGAGATTTTCGATTGTTGGTAATGTATCCCTACTTTCAATCGCTACCACGAAATTTTCCATCTCGTCCGGTAAGGAACACAGTAGTAAAACAGATAAAAAATCATTATTCATTACAATACCAACTTCTTTTAAATCATCTATTGTGGAGCAAAATTCGTTAAGCCGAACTGAGAACTTCTCGCCGCTTGTAAATTTAAATCGTAGCAACTTTTTGAACAAATTAACTTTTCTGCAAGCTGTATTAGCCCTGTGTAAAGTGAGTAAGGTGCACCATGCACTTTTCGCCGATGGAGAGTTCTTTATATGTATAAGCTCACTTGGTTTTACGGTCAATGTAATCGTGGCAAGCGCTTTCCTGTCACAGTTTATCCATATTGCTTTTTCGGATTCCGCTTCTGGGCAAGCATCAACGACAGCACTCCATAAGTCTAATGTAATCAGTAGACTTTTCACCTGGATACACCACGTGGCATAGTTGCTATCACTTAATTTTTCAATGTTCGCTATTGAATTCGACATTGTGTAATCTTTATTATTTTTAACCGATAGGAAATTAGTTTCATTTATCAAGTATTTATTTTAAAATAGACCGACTAAAACACCAGAACGATATCTGGGCCCATAACCTTTTGTTAGAGTTTTCTCGCAGAGGAAATAAAAACGGGTCCGTTCGTTTTGAAGTATTTATTCAGAGTGCCGTTTTTAAATAGCGGTGGGATATAAAGGGAGTAGTTAGTGATTATATACAACTAATATATAAAAGATGAGTTTATGTTTGCAGGGTTGCATTTAGAATTCAACACAAACATTTTACATGTGTTTTTCTGTACATTTTTTTTATCTTCAAGAATTTCTATAAGTTAAAATTGGCGGAACATTTTCGCTATCCGTTTTCTATTAAATCAACAAAACAAAACTAAACAGCTTCTTCTTATTACCCCCTCTTTCACAGGTAACACAATTTACCTGGTTACTATGAGCGTAGAATACGAAATAGTTACCAAATTTACTAAATTCTAAATTTTAATACCCCAGTAAATTTTATTACCTTGCTAGGATATACTTATATAACACAAGTTGAAAATAGAGGGTGTTCTACATAAATATTTTTTGAGCGACAGCTCTTTTCCACTGGAAATCTTAATAGAAACTTAGTATAACATCTACGCGCAAATAAATAAATCGTTAACGTTTGAAATGGACAAATATTTAGGGCGAAAAATTATATATCTTGATCGAGCGCATTATATTCCGGCATCTTTGTTAACAAGAAAAACTGCCCCGTCGGCGTGATAACAAAGATGATATGAAATGAAACTCTCGCACTCTCAGCCAGCATCTTGTTTTTTATGCTGGCAGCAAAATCGAATCAGTCCATAGTCGAACAGCTGGCATGTGAAATGGAAGGATGCCAGACATTTAACCGGTAATAACAACGGAAAATCTGTGTTATTTATAAACTCTAGTTTTAGCAATATTAATGCCATATTAAGGTATGAGCATTGATTTCTTTTTGCATTATGCAATTTTTTTGAAATACAATTTAAAATTCTGTCAAAACTTTTTTTTTTATCCTAAATTTGTTAAATTTTAGGCTTTGAAAGCAAAACTGTCAATATGTGAAACTTCTGGGATTTAAATTTTTGTTAAACTAATATTTGTTTATTTTTTTTATTTTTGTATTACATGAAATATTGTTTTATTTAATAACATACTTTCCAACATTTTTTTCATAAACTCGTAAAGTCGATTGTAACTTAGTGGCACTATTGTAAAATCAAAAAAAAAAAAATTTACGTTTTGACATTGCGGGTTTTGGTATATAATAAACTTTTTTTTGTGGCGAGAAGTTGATGACACAGACTTTCACAATCCTTAGTTTCATGAAAATAGAGTGCCACAGTACCGTAAAGAAAAAAATGTAAGTGAAGAAGCTATAAAAATGTATGGTAGAGCTCAAAATATTATAAAAAAATATGTTAATATACCCGTTTGCAACCCTTATCGACCCAGAAATATATGCCAAAAAAATGTTCGCAATCTGCACTTTTTCAGATATTTTCACCCGTTATGTGTGTATTAAAAAGAAATACCAGACTCTTGAAGCATCTCGATATGTCCGTCCTATTGAATATCAAAGACGCATGGACGATGAGAATATCGGATAATATGGCTTTTGCAATGTTTGAGAGAAATTGTTTTCGATAGATTTCTGATCGTTAACGTATCTGTAATGTCGATGGAACGAGCTTAACAAAGACATCGAAATAGTGCAGCATAAAAGTATTTGTCGCAATACCTGCTGGCGGTGACAGAGGAAAGCGAAAGCCTTTTATGGGTTGTAAAGACCAAGCTGTAAGCGACTTGTGTACACTTAGTGTTTCCAGTTGGCGAAAGGCAAGATAATTTGGGTCACCCTGTTGAAGTAAGCCACATTCGCCAAGTCGGGTTTTGTTCAAATTAACTAAGTAAGCGCTTAAGGGCGCTTCACTCAGTAAACCCGATAGGACGGAGTATCCTTCGTTATAATTGCTCATTTCATTTCAGAAAAAAATTGAGCAATTTCTATGTACATACGTACATATGTATGTACATACATATCCAGTTTTACAAATTTTTTTACATTTATTATTATTTTATAAGTATTTTTTTCTTTAATCAGTGGCGCTGAATTAAAATCTATATTGGCCCCAGACTAAACGTAGACTAAAGCACCCTTATCCATTCATTTGTATTACAATTTTTGTTGTTTCTCTACTGCAGCAAAAGATGTCACACAATTTGACAACAGCGTGTTGAACACGAATAACCAATTGCCCGCATTTTTTGATCATAACCAAAATAAAAAAAAACGTTAAAAAAATTCAACGAAAATAGCATTTATAATGTGTAAGCAAAGATGCAACACTGGTTGGTGAATAAATCGCTTGCATCAGCAAATGCATTAATTTTTAAACGAATTTTAATTTAAAATTAATTTCCTGTTGTTTGCAATGCGTTCCTTTGTACGAATCGGCGTGCATACATTTGTACACATGTATGTATGTATGTGTGGCTGTGTGCCGGTATACGCATTTGTTTGCTGACGGTTTGGCAGCAGCGTCACAAATGGCACGTCGCAGCACAACAGCTATGACAACATTGACGCCACATGACAATCCCCGCCAGGCAACTGGTCCACCAGCCAACAGCTCCAGCAAAGTGCGACCGCACAACTGTGACGAACGCTGACACGCAACCAGGATATGCGGCTGCCATGTGAGATGTCAGAGTGTGCATAAAAGCAAGTGCGTGTCAGTGTGAGTATGAGCAATAATTAATAATGTATGAAATTTACTTTCCGTTTATTTTTATATTTTTAAAATTTTTTCAATGATTGCTGGTGGAAAATCTGCAATTGTAAAAAGCGTACGAATGCAGGTACAAACTACCATAAAAAGGCGCAAGTGCATGTGTAGGAGTTTTCATTATTTCTGCAGTGCGTGTCATCGGTTCTGTTTTCCTTTTTATATGATTTTATGGTTTTCCTTTTTTAATTTTGTATTCTCTGTATTCAAACTTGCGCTATATTTCTTTTAAATACTACTGTCCGTTGAATTTTTATTTTTCCGTAAAAGCGTTCGGGAGCACTACTGTATAGTGCTATGATCCCCAGTTATGATGGGTTATTTTTTTCAGACTACAATTATCGAAAACCAATATGCTTTACAGGAAGAAATATCACAATTGGTTCTCGCAAACAAAAACTATCCGGGAACATATGAATAGAAATAAAAAAATCAGACGCACTGATAACCTACCCCATTTTCAAAGTCGGTTAATAAGAAATAATCTAATTTAAATTGATCTTAAGTGAAGTAGTGACAGTTTTGGGCTTTGATAAAACTTTTCTTCTATTATTCAATTATTATGTAAATTTTTGTTATTTATTGGCCTTATAAATGTATAGTAATTGGAAAATTTATTGAGCTCGAGGCCAATTTGTCAATTTAATTATTATGTTCATGAGTATTATCTTAAAATTATACTTTATATGGTTTATAAGTAAAAATATTATAAATTATAGGTGTTTGGCTGCCTAAATGAAGGACTTGTAAAGTAAAACTTCATCGCAATACAATCGATGAAATGAGATATATCCTTTATAGAACACTGATCTTCATTATATTTTCAGTAGACTTTGTATGATTGAAATGTACGAATTATACCGCAAAAGCTTATTTTTAATCATCAGTTTTGTTATATATTGTAATGGTTCGATAAAAGCGAAATCAAGAATCGATTAATTTAGATATCACTAAAACTGAGAAAGATTTTATTTCACTTTCTAACAGATAGGCAGACGGCGTCATCGTTTCCCTCATCAGTTTTCTCCAAAATATTCCTCTCAATCAAAAAGAGTTTTCGAAAATCCAAACATGGAAGATTTCATATTTTAGAAGCTCAGCTTATTCGGCATTAAACAACTTGTGAATTAAAAAAGTTCGGGTTTTTTCCGCCGAATGCCGTGTCCGCAAAAGATATGATTCCATGCTTTCCAAAACAACTGAATCTACACAGATCGGTATAGGAAACGGAATGAATAGCATTGCTAAACATCGAAAGTGAGCATTTTTCTTTGGTTTTCAAGTTATGTCTCTGATTTCCCGAAAAGAAAACAATAAAATTGCATCCTCACAGAACTGAAGAAACTAAGAACAGATCGAGGAGAAAGGATTTATAAATTCCGATTTCGACCAATTTTGAGCTCACCACACTTAAATTCCAAACACCCAAAATCACCATATCTTTACTCTCTGGACCTAAATTCACCACACTTAATAAACTTACAAGACGTTAACTCCACACTTCACCTTACTTGACTTTCCCCACTCCATTTTATTTATTTATTTATTTAATTAAATCCACGGTACAATGTACCTTCCAGACTGGTATGACAGTAATAATGAAGAATTATAATTCGTTTTAAACACATCTCATTATTTTATATATTTGTAATTTTATAATTTATTTATAAAACAATTAATGTTACTACTTTATAAGCAATATAATACAGATATTTAACAAAATTTGATTAAGACTAAGCGCAATAAATCAGACTCGAATTAGATAATGCATTAAATTCTCGTACTTTTTTTCTATAAAAAGGGTAGAAATGACGAAAACATTTTTTTGGAATATTAAAGATTATCCGAACGAGTAAAACTTAGCAATCAATGATGTCATTAGTTGAATTAATTGAAAGTGTACGCTAAAGAAAAAGCTGTACTTCTTTTTACAAAGAACACAAATTAATTAGCATATGCCGAAAATAATAGGATGGGACAGGAGACTCAAACCATAAGGAGCGTGGAGCATGTCTAACAAAAAACTTTTGAAAACGCTAAATGCTATTTATTGAAAGTTGAACATATGATCTCCAAATAATAACTGCTGTGAAAAGATGTTTAAATGTATATGAGTCGGAAAATTCGGATGTATTGCGTTGTTTGAAGTCAAGCACGGAATGGTGTAAGAAAGTCTAGAGTCAAATATAACTCCAAGGTACTTAAACTCGGTTACATTTTGAAGCGCACTGTTAGCAGAGGTGTAACATGTATAGGCGCCTCGAAAACGTTAGATGAAAAAATTGTTAAATGTTCAAGAAGAGGCGGAATTTTACACGCTTAATCGCATTCGCAGTGTTCTCAACGGTTTACTTCACTCCCTTAAGTTTATGATATTTCGAATTGTGAGTAAAAGTGCTCAGCGAAATAATTATCTGATGCAATTTTTGACAACTAATCGTCTTATCAACAACACAGTGCCCCGTTTTGCCTATCTCGTACTACAATATATACATATATACTATGTATATGGGCAATCATTTTTCATACAACAGTTTCCTGGGCATGCTGTACAACAAAAATAAAAGCACAAAGTGGCAAAGTGTTGCCATTTACATTTTTAATGAAGATGCGGTGCAAAAATAATTATCAACAGAATTGTTTATACAACGTCGCAGCGTGAACACGACGAATAGCGAGGCAGGGGGGACGCAGGAAAACCGTGAGGATACGGGTAGCAAAAACCAAAAGAAGAACAAACCGCTATAATAGCTGACCTGGGGGACAAGAAGACACAAAATTGTCCCTTTGTGCAGGATGAGAAGCGAAAAAAGTGCCCTGTTTGTATTTGTCTGGAAAACACATTAATAAAGAAGTTTAAAGTAGCAAGGCGGCAGCAAAAAATTATAAAATTTCGTAAAATGCCACAAAAAGGCTGACTTATGCGTACAATAATCTGTTCTCACGGCACTGAAAGTGAAAAGATGTTAATGTTATGTAAAAATTGCTTTCGCTTCGTGCATCCCCGAAATAATGATTTAAATTATAAAAAAAAAAATTTAAACAGGGCTTTTTTTGAAATAAAATTGTAAATTACTTAGTTACTGCGCAGTATTGTGTTAAAGCGGCACGAATAAATAAAAGGATTACTACAAACTTAACGTTGAAGAACTTTCAATTTGGCTTTAACTTAATACACGAAGTTCGTGTTCCAACATTAACGAATAACAAAATGGCGTCCAAAAAAGTTAAATACTTTTTAAACGTATGCTTAATTTACTTAATTTACTAAAAAATTCCTTAAAATTGGGCAAATGTTTTTTTAACTATACACACGTTGCTAAACTAACTATTACCAATTTTAACTTTACGAATTAAGTATTCATTAATTCGTGTTGAGCTCTTCAATTGGATTAGCATACATTTCGGCGTCTTGCCGCGCTCTACGCTTACATTCCGCATTTGTGACTTTAAGTATTTTCGCATTACCACTTTCATTTTGCAATTTTCTTCGCTACCATTTGTCCGACTTTCAATTGTAATTAATGCAACGGTACGAATATTACAGAAGAGCTTCAAACACGTTGCGAAGCAATTCGCCTAAATTTTATACAAAAATGCTGCAACGGAAAACGACAAGGGTATCGGCGCGGCGCTAGAGACTCCACTGAGCCACTGAAAAGCAGAATTTTGAGGCTTTTCTACAAATGCACTTTCCAACGCTGCTCGAATTTTCTTGCAAATTTTTGCCAGCCAGCGACTTTTGCCAGCCAGCGACGTTGGCGCCGGCTGCTACTGCGACCACAAAATTATATAACGAAATGGTTATTCAACTCGTTTTCCCCCCTTCTAGGATTTGCTTCGCTAATTTCTGCTACTGATAGCGCTTCGTGTGCGAACATTAGTGAAATTGCACTTTTCCTTTAGCCCATTTACACCAAAGCGAAGAGAAGAGGGGGCTGCTTATTTACAGTCACAAGTGGCTCATGACTCCGCTGCCCCCCGCTGCCTCGATCAGCTTCCGCAGCCGCCGAGAATATTAACCCCAATTATAAACACAACATGGGTGGTAAACGCAGACCAGCAACAAATAAATGCGTTGGGTAGAGAGGGGCGTTTGGTGGTGCTGCCAACACACCACATCACCATTTCTAACGCACGCATACACGTACACCTTTTTGCCACAATCTTTCTTCCCTACCCCTATACAATAGCATCCGACTTTTTTACCCACAGTTCCGTACGTTGCATTAAACAGCGAGTATTTAAAGTTTTAAAAAAAGAATTATGCCAGAGGCATAGAAATAATAAGCATCAGGAAGCTGCGGCAGTCGAGCAGTCGAGCAGTGCCGCTGTTGTTTGTGAGCACCGCAGAACAACTGAAAACTAAGCCAACCCGCAAACCAAACTAACACAGCAATCATAAACTCGGCTGGAACAAGATGGACAGACAGACGGTCGGACGGACGCTCTATGGCAGCAATGACACGACGGATGTGGTTGACGGAAGCGGTCGCCGGTAATGGTATTGGAATAGAGCTGGCGCCAGCTGTTGTGGTTGCTGTTGACGCGGGCGTCTGCTTGGCGTGCGTGGTATTCTTGGAGTGATAGGTCGAGGCGTCGCAGAGCGTTTGCCAGCTGCTGCGTTGCGTTTCCATAACTCATTCGATTTTTTTTTTGTTTTTATTTACCTATTTTTGCAATGTTGGTTAACTTTTCAGAATTTCCACTTCGACTGCCATTTTTGGACGTTACACGCTCGCCGCGCTGCACGCCACAATAGACAGACGGAAATTTTCGCCATCCTGTTTGCATAAAACACAAAATGTAAATGTATTTTCACTGTAATTTGAAGTTTCCGCGCAAATGTGCCAGCGGCTATTGACAAGTGGAATGGCAGCAATGAGCAATGATCGTTAGAACGGGTGTGAATGGCTGCAACAACGTGGTGCGGACCAAAAGTGAAATTAGCGCGGCGAAATGCGCGCAAATGCTACAAAGCTCAGTAAATTTCGGGAGCTGAAGGTGCGAATGTGGGCGCCGGTGTAGGCACTACAAGTTTGGCGCTGCAGCAGCAATTTATGTTTGGCAGTAAGAATTGTACATAGTTGTTCGCGCAATGGCGCCTTGGCCAAGGGAAATTTCCGACAATTTTACAGCGCTGCCATATTTCTACGCAAATTATGCAGCCGAACGCGAGCCAACTGCGAAAGTTGATGCAAAAAAAAGCGATTCTACAATTGTACAAAACTCAACATTTGATGCAAATAAAATGTTAATTATACTTTCGTAATTATCAGAGTAGCTGCAGGGCGGGCATTGTCGGAATGTAAGATTTAATGGATGTGGATTTTAATCGAATATGAATAAAAACAATTGCATAACTCAACCTTATCAAATATGAAATAAAAAAGGTTTCACTTCTATTATCTAATTGTGAAACTAGCTTTTGTTGTAAACACTTTAACCCTAGAGAGATAGTCTGCGTAAAATAGACGCATGCCGTTTCGAAATATTGCTCTTTCTTTTTAAATAGCGCGAATCTGTCGCTGTGCGTTTCGGACATCTCAGTTGCTGCGCAGACCTTTCGTGAGGCACATGTGTCGCTGTGGTAAGTATTAGCAATTTCGAAATATAACGACTGTGTTAGTCAAAATGACGCATGATTATCCTTTAAAGGACTTTCAAAAATTTTACTTATTGGAGTTTTCGTGTTGTATTTCGTATATTATTTTAAATATAGTTTTAAACTTGTTGAAGTCTTGATTGAAAACACATAATGGCGCGTCGGAAGTTTGACGAAGAGCGTATCTTGGCCGCTCTGTTAGAGATTGATGACGAGAACACCTGTGATGACACGGATAGCGAAGCAGAAAACCACGAGAGTGAAGACGATGTGCAGAGTGACGTAGAAGAAGCTTTTGAAAGTGTTGAGAGAGAACTACTGCCGATATCTAATGAAGATGAACCCATACACGAAGAAGTTATTAAACAACCAGCTTCCTCAACTGCTTTTCAACGAATAATTATTTTGCCGCAGAGGACTATTAGAGGAAAGAATAAGCATTGCTGGTCGACTTCGAAACCATCTAAGCGTAGCCAAGCGTCAGCATTGAATATTATTAGATCGCAAATATATACAGCCATAATGTCACTTGCAAAGGAAATAAGGTCTTAAGTCGCAAAAATTTCATGAAAAACCTTACCATGGCACTAACATCGCCATTGGTCGAGTTGGTAGCGGTGCGTGCTATAACTTGATATGCCGGTGAGTTCGAGGTTCGAATCTCAGTCAGGGCAAACAAAATCTTAATAATAGAAAAAGTTTTTTCTAATAGCGGTCACCCTTCGGCAGGCAATGGCAAACCTCCGAGGGTATTTCTGCCATGAAAAAGCTTCTCATTAAACACATCTGCCGTTCGGAGTCGGCACAAAACTGAAGGTCCCTCCATTTGTGGTATAATATAAAGACGCACACCACAAATGGTAGGAGAAGCTCGGCCAAACACTGAGCTATATAGTGTACGCGCCAAAATTATATATATTATGAATAAAAACAATTGCATAACTCAACCTTATCAAATATGAAATAAAAAAGGTTTCACTTCTATTATCTAATTGTGAAACTAGCTTTGGTTGTAAACACTTTAAGTAGAAAGTAAATGTGCCAATTCGTAATATGTTTACCAAATCATAAGCTCATAGAATCCTAAAGATAATTTAAACTCGAAATTGTATATATTTTCAAGTTCTATATTCCAATATCCCAATCGTCAAAAAAAAAGGCGACTCTCTTTAGGTTGTCGATTAAGGCGGTTATTGTTCGTGACCCCAGATATTTGTTCGAGTCTGTCTTCTTTGGTTTTTTGTGTACTTTGGACATTTTCTTTTCACAGTACCTTTAGGTCGCCTAACGTTTTAATCTCCGCCATTGCTTGCTTTTCAACCGTCCTTAGGTTTGTACATAGAACCAAAAACAGATCCCTATAAAAGCTTCGGAGGCAATGCTCTTCACAGTCTGTATAGCAAAGGCAGTTGGTCGGAACTTACGAAATCTAAACAGATTTTCGGATAGACTGCTGAATTCCTTTAAAACTATATCACTTCAGTCAGCATATTTATACAAATTGATTCTTCATCAGACGACTTTCCTGGTTTTAGAAAAGGAAATAAATCTATGTATTTTCCATTTTTATACTTCTGTATACAAGCTGAAGCATTTAACGGATAAATATGCTCCATTTTTCTGTTCGTTGAGGATTTTTTCACGGATTTGCGAAGACTTCTGGAAAAACCCAAACCATGATTCAATACGTGGATTAGATACTTATTGACGTTTAAGTTTTCCGACTGCTTTGTAAGGTTGCATTTTTGAAGGTCAGATAAAGGGGGAAATATTTTATCAAGTGAAATTTTCATAATACATTTTTTTTTATTTAATACTATTTTTTCTTCAATAAAAGGGGCATCTAATAAAAGGCAAGTAAGCCCAAACTTTTTACTAATAATAACAAAATTTCTTTACAATTTAGAACTTTTTTGATAATGTGTATACGAATATATTTGCGAATAAAATCATTTGTAGGCCAATAATTTTAATTATATAAGGCAAAGTAAGCCAACGTAACAAATAATGTAACCTAAAATAAAATTAAACAAACCAATTTTTTTTAAACAAATGTTTCTCTATTCGATTTTTTAACTTTATAATTTTATTGTTTTTATATATATATGTATGCACATGCGTTAAAAATTAAAACATAAATTTCAATTACGGTTTGATGTTAGGTATCTAAGGTATGATGAAATATTTTAAAAACTATAAAAAGCATACAATGTTAAATGCCAAGCCGTCTTATGAGAAAATTACCAATTTTGAAGTGTTTGATTACATTTATTGAATCATGAACCCAAACATAGTTTAATGTCGTAGGCTTTGGTATCGAGGTCTGATTGCTACCAATATTTTTCTTTCCCAACATCATCGAAAATATTTTACTCTAAGCTTTGAGACATTTTGTAGCTTTCGAAATATAATCATGTTGATATTCAACGTTCCTCTCAACCATTCTATGGCTTTGGAAAAGTTCCCAGATTCACAGTCAATTATCCAACAATTATATAAAGTTAAGTACTCGTATATTTGGATAATTATCGTAATATCAACTCGTCATTTAATATCAATCAATTTCTTAAAGAACAGCATCGGACACATATTTAGTTGATATCGCACCTAAAGTATCAAGCACTGTTTGATAAAAACTAATTTTAAACAAAATACTTATGTGTTGGTAGTTCTGATAATTACACTGTCCAACAAATGAAGACTTTTTGAATGGAACAGAATTGGAAGAAAGATTCAAAGGGAAATCCCAAAGTGTAATGCTTGCTGAAAACGTATGGGGCTTGTACAGAAACCTTGACACATCGGAACATTCACGTCAAGCTAAATACAGGAAAGCATATTAAGTTTAATCTTTAATCCATTGTCATACTGCTGCTGAAGCAAAAAAATAAATATGTACATACTATAATAAACCACTATTAAAACAAAATTACAATTTTTTTATAGAAGTTGGCGTGTAATTTTGCCAATTAATCGTAAAGAGCTTTATTTACAACAATGGTGTCTTTGGTAGAATATTTTAATCCTTAAATGTCGTTTTTTAAAGGATATTTTTTGATTTTCTCGAAAAAAGGGTCAAATTGACCCATAAAGAGACCAGTTAGAGGGTTAACATCTTCCACAAAAATAATCCTCATACAATTCCACAATACAGCTCTGACCATAAGAATTCTCTCAGACATTAACTTACAACATTTTTTTCATATAGTAGAATGCTCCCTTCGACCAAAAAATTAAAACTTTGACCCACTGTAAAAAAAAAACTCAGACGTGCTGGACCATAAGTTTGTTCTACAAAAATGATCTACTCAACATACCCTTTCAGAATTATAGGTTCGCTATTCTGTTCCAAAAATGCTGTTGGACAGTGTTATCTAAGCTTGTACGTGTTTATAGAGATTTGCAGTGGTTGCTGTCACTTGCACGTACAAAATATATTTTTACCACTTGAAATTGCTTAACTTGATAATTTGGAGAAAGTTTTTTATTTACTATTCGTATTGCAAATCTGCTTGTAGTCAATATCAATCGTAAGTACATTCATAAGTTAATGTTTCTACGGAAACTTTTTAAGGATAGAATATTTCGTATCGTTTTAAGTGCACTTGTAATTTTCTTATTGCCCCACTATTTAAGGGGATGCATGAACTAGTTTACAATATAAAAACAAAGGAATGAAAATATAACTCAAAAACGGGCAAGAAAATGAGCATGAAAGAAACTAACCCGAGCGTACTTGTACACAAGGGTATTATAACTTTGCTCGCATAATGGTTGTTTGTAACAGCAAAAAATAATCGAGATAGATATAGACATATATATACTCAAATGAGTATTACTACTTTCAAATATAAAATATATCTTGGATTTGTGCAGATTTCAATGACATCATAATTGGTTCAACTATCCCCACTCTCCCCTAACTATCCTTTACTTAGAGAAACCTAATTATTGGACTCACAGTTCTCAGTATTAGCTTAATTTTACCTTAATTCGAAATGTTTATTGGCATATATTAATTTATGTTACAGACGAACGTCGGAATATCCGAAAATTTATGTAATTTTTGGCATACTTATTTTATTTTAAGATGCATGAACTAAGCACAAGCACATCAATTAACATTAAACGAATGTAATGTAAGCGATATTTTACAAGCTGCTCATGGACTAATGCAAGAAGTCTTACAAATCAAAATGACTAACATTGGCCACAAAAGTTCGTCATCAAGTAGTACAAATAAATAATTGCACATATATACATACCTATGTCTCTGTTATGGCTAAAAATTGCGGAGTTCTCTGAAGTCGAAAAATTGGTCGAATATTAAATTCTTGTACGGAAAGGTAATAAGGATGCACTTGTTTCTACATACATACATACATATGTATGTAAGTGCCATTCGAAAATGGAAAACGGAGGGTTAATTAATCACCCTTCATTATGTGCTTGTATGTATTCATATACATATGTATGTATGTATGTAGCAACAACAGCAGCGCAGAAATATACGCTGCGACACGTGTTCAATACGCCCACAACAACACCTTGATGCAACAGTAGCGGTTTCATGGCATCAGACGCGGGGAAGTGGATAGTAAAAAGTCAAACAGCTGCAGTAAATCGATAGCAAACGCCGCGCTTAATGCCGCATGTCGGCTACTGACTACATAATTGACGTAATTTTCCAATTACACCATGGCAAAGCGTCAACGACACTTTAGCAGCCTTTATGCGGAAATAACGTAAATTACTTATGTATGCATATGTACTCGTATGTATGTATGTATGTATGTATGTATATGTTTGTATGTTTATAGAAATGTAAGCCCATAGAGGCATACAACACGCGTTAGCGATGTAAAACACAAAAATTTAATTAATCAGTTGACAGTTGAAATCGAATGAACATGTGACAGTTGCTTGACGTCAGGATAAAAGGAAAATGCAGTTTTTATGGATATTAGGTTAGTTGAAAAACAATTTACGAAATTGCTGGCACATAAATTTTAGATAAGTGTTGAAATATATAATAATCGCATAAATAACGCAAAAGTTAATTAAACCCATTAATGTTAGAAAGCTAATTCAATCATAAATAGAATAGACCAATGACTAATTACGATTTCATTAAAAAATAATGAGTAGAATTAAACGGTTCCGGTTTTATGTGTGCTTTATATTCACACACTTTGGTTGCATAATTATTTATTAAAAGCAGATGTATTGCACGTCACTAGCAGGGTTGCCGTTTTGGGGTTTTACTACCGAAATTCGTAGGTTTTTTCCTTCTTAGTGGGATGATTGGGCGATCCAAATTTAGCAAATTTAGGTAGCATTTTCACTCTTCATTTTTAAGTGGTTTGCTATCATGATCCTGAAAAAAATTTACTTATGAATTTTAGAGAACGTAAAGGGCGAATAAAATGCCATTTGCATTTACAAGAGTGTTCCTTATCATAACAACACACCGGTCCACTCTTTGGTTGTAACCAAACCTGCTTTAAGGGAATGCGGTTTTCCAAACTAGACGCCTTCTTGGCTGCCGCACTCGATTATAATTTATTTTTATACTTTAAGCCGTCTGTCGAGTAAACGAATATACACTGATGATCAAGTGAAATGAGTTATTTTTAGCCATTTCGACGAAAAAGTTCAGACTTTATTAAGGGAAATAAAAATGATAGTGTTGTTTCAAGATTTACCTTTTAAATTAACAATTTAGCCGAGAAGCTTTTAGACCTTACTGCACATAATGGCTTTCAGTTATAGAGAGCAATAAAGATAAGAGACTTTATTTGTAGCAATATTGATATGAAAGAAAACAGTGCAGTGACATCCCTGGACACGAGGACATATGGTTAATATGTATGTGCATATTTAAAACTGGCCGTTTCCTGAAATGTACTCTTACACTAAATTAAGAAAGTGTACAAGTGTGATTTCGTTTAGTAGCGAGATTAAATCTCATAGAATTTGTTAAATGATAAAAAAAACTTCTCAAGAAAAACTTGTGGTCGGGGTAAAACCGCAAAACGCACAAGAAATTTCATTTTATATAAAATTAGTTGGGGCGAAACAGTTTATATTCCTGGAAAATGGCTTATCTATAAATAAGAGTATCGTAGAAAAAACACTATTCATTGGTCTTCTGGTTTTTAATTAATTTTGCGACTTATTCTGGAGACTATGCACTGAAATTTCATTTAATTAATATATTAACACATTAAACATTTTTTGAGAAAAAAACAGTTCAAACACTGAATATGAATTAATATACGAAGTTTGGAACGTTCCCAAATCTGTACGCTGTATAAACATACATACAGTGACTATCATTCACATGAATCATTTACATTGAAACAAGTTTTAATAAGGTGTAAAAACTATAGAAAATGCAAGCTTAAAGAGTTATTTGTTTGGCTGTAATCTACGAATTTACAGCGTTCGGTGGGCGCTGCCAAACGATGCTGGCCCAAGCGCGATTATCAGAAAAGGACCAATGAGTTGCTATAATTTGTCACAAGTTGTATGTAGAATATATAACCTCAACGTAAACAGAACTTACGGAGGCACTACCTAACACTGGAGGATATTCGAACCCATCGATTAATACACTTTCTTAAACTCTCATCCAGTTTTAAGTGCCAAACAGATAGGAAAACATTTTTATTTTTAATATATTCGGCCTGTCAATCTATGCCTTGAACAGATCTTCAAAAACTCAATTCAGCGAGACGTCAGTACATCGCGTTTCATCAAATGTAATTTTGGACTCGATCCAAATTGATAGTCTTTCTCTGCCAGTACACGAAAAATGTTGCGGAAAGGGACCAAGTCTCCGACGAAAGTGTATGAAATTAACACTTCGGAGGACTTCAGAATTTTTTCAAAACACAACACTTCTCGCAATTGAAGACTCAACCCTTTAGCAAGATACAGCTCCAGTTCATAGGTCAAGATCGATCCAAAATGCTGATTTTTCTTTATACGAAAGAATGGCAATCTTGCATCCCAAATCTTGGACGAGAAATTAGCTTAGCTCATATGTAGTATTAGTATTCAGAGCTATTTCAGGACTAATAAGGATTAATTTAGGGACTTGCTCACACACAATTTGCGGACCATTTCGGGACTAATTCACGAAATTTCAGACCAAATTCCGGGACTACTTGGCAAACATTTCAGCCTAGTTTCGAACGACTTTAGAAACATTTCCTGACTTGTTCAAAATCTTTTCGAGACTAATGCGAACCATATTGGGAACAAAACATGAGTTTTTAGCCCCATTTCGGAACAAGCTCAGCACCACTCGTGAACATTTCGGAAGTATTCAGGAAATTTTCTGAAATGGTTTGCGATCAATTCGGTACTAATAAAGTTTCATTTTAGGACCACTTCAGACCTTGTTCGCTTAACTGCGGGACGTGTCAACGAAACCACTTTCGAAATGGCTATAAAAAACTGCTAAGCTAATCCGGAAGTGGCTCTGAAAATGACGTGTACTGGTGCCGACAACATTAATAATATGAAATGAAATTAATATTTTATTTCTCACCCAACCTAAACTCACCCTACTGGGCCATACACGGATGTCTACGCTTCCAATTATATGAGTATATGATGCTTTTATATATATAATTTATAATAATAATTTTAGCGCGTACACTATATAGCTCAGTGTTTGGCCGAGTTTCTCTTATAAACCACTAATGGAGGGACCTACAGTTTTGTGCCGACTCCGAACGGCAGATGTATTTAATGAGAAGCTTTTTCATGGCAGAAATATTCTCGGGGTGATCGCTATTAGAAAAAACTTTTTCTATTGTTAAGATTTTGCTTGCCCTGACTCAGATTCGAACCTCGAACTCACCGGCATATCAAGTTATAGCACGCACTGCTACCAACTCGACCACAGCGGCCACACCTGATACTTTTACATAGGATAGATGATAGGTAAAACTTATAAAAGCGGAGTTTAGAGTTAGTATAAAATATATGGTATATTGAAAAAATTCACTTAATTTTTTCCAATTTTTCAACTTTAAAAATACGTCAGTTAGTACAAGTCGCTCGTTTAATTAATTTTTTTTTTTTGGCTAAGACTTAAAAGCAGAATTTGATATGAAGCTACATATAAAAAGAACAGAATTGCGACTTATGACAAACCAATAGTAGTTACGGCACAAAACCCAACTGTTCATAGTCATCAGAAGCGAAATTGTATTTTATAAAATGCCTCGCATATGCTTTGTATATAGTAAATGCATTTACTTGTATGTACATACGTACATACATCGCTCGCTGAAACAAGCGAAAAATCCACACTAAATTTGTTCAATTACAAACTGGATATATGAAACCTTAAAAGACAAAATTTAATATTGAAAATCACTTTTCGCATAGCATAACACTGCAACCAACCATGCAGCTTTTGGTTACTTTTTTCCGATAATTCTCTTACACATAGTCTTACACTCGTACTCGTATGTAAGTAAGTAGGTACATAAATACTTGTGCATTGACGCTGCTTTTAGTCTGGAAGCTATTGCACGAATGATTGAAAACCATTCTACGCTACATTAATCACCGAAGCGTCCGCAATTTTGTTGCGAAGAGTGCCAACTGCTTGTCCATCTCATCTCTTCTTATACTCGTACGGTTAACGTTTAACTGTTGAATGGAGTAAACATTCAGTAAAGAAATTTATATAAAAGTTAGTGATCAAATGAAATAGCGAGCAGTTGGTCAGGCATTGAATATACTTACCAAGGCACTATAGAACAGAAATTGTATACTGTTTCCATTATTATTTGTGTATTGAACGTCTAATAAAAAGTTTTTTTTTCTTTCTTTGTCTGCTCTTTCAGTGTTTCATTTCTATTGGAGTTGCAAAATGAAGACAAGTTGGTAAATTGATTTTTCGTGCGCCATAAAATGGCTAGGGATTGTTGTACTGCTATTGTAAAAGAACAGCCACTTCTGAGTTGTCATTTTGCCCGTCAGTCAATACTTTGTTGCAGATACATAATTATCGCTGGCTGCATTAAAATCATTGAGCGATTGATTGCGCTGGCGATTAAAATTTTTCATACTGCTTACTGTGCCTAATCAACGTGCTCAGCATTGTCGATTTCAGACTGGAAAATTGTCACACCACGTCAGCTCACGCTTGGCATTTGCCATTGATTGCTACTGGTAGAATGTCCCATAATGCAAAAATTCTTGGCAACTCTCACGAAACTATTTTGCATATCAGTTTAGTCAGAAGCAGCACGAAAGCGAAGCAACAATTTAATTTCAAAAATTTAGCGACATCATTAGTGTATGCCGTTGCAGAAGCATTTTTCATTTTTTTTTTTTTTTTTACCCCAACTACATACTTGCCGTGGCACTCAACAGCTGTTGTTGTGCGCCACTTATTGCTTTCTTTGCTCTTCCCGAATTTGTTGCATTTACACTGTCTACCGACTGTTGTCTCCTGACATCCTTGCCATAGCCATTTCCTTTTGCTAAGTCGTTGCCTTGCTGTGGACTTCACTTCTGCCAAATGATATTGACTGTATAATGGCGATGCCTAAAATTCCAGCAGTCCATTTGCTAGCACTGGGCACTAAATTGAATGGCAACTAGCGAAGTGACATGCAAAAGTGTGAGAAGTTGCTGCATGGAGTGGAATTTCTTGCAGATACAATAAATGAAAAATGTCTCACAAATGCCGGCAAATTGGAATATCGGGATTTCGGCACTGCCGGCGATTAATTGCCAACATTATGAAATTTCTACTGTTCTAAGCTCGATTGGTCAGTTGCCCGCCAGTTGGCAGCTGCTGTTTTGGAGACGCCGGTTTAAGTTTTACGTGCATATATATTAAAAGATATTAAATTGTTAGCGATATTAATTACTGAAAATTATTCAGTTATTGAAAATCAACAATTTGGCCCATGAAAATATTTGTAGTTGAGAAGTATAAAAATCAAATCTTAAATCTTGTGAGTGTGTGCATGTCACTAAATCTTTCGCCTAAGCGTGAACGACGGGTTATATAATATTCACTGATGATTCAGAAAGCGCCGCCGTTGTCGGGTTCAACGTTTTTTGTTTCGTTTTTATGATACTTATGTTTTATGTCATATTCGAATTACATAATTCTTAATTGCAAATGGAAGAATTTTGCAAAACAATTATCTGCCAGGTGACTCTGGAGTTAAGGTTTTTCTAAGAGTTACTTTCGTGGTGCTATTTTGTAACTGGAAGACAAATATTTGTGCAAAATTTTTAATCACGTGGAGCCGCTCTTATTTGAAATAAAAAATACAACTAGGAGAAACGGGATAGAGAAACACCAGGCGTAAGGCCACACTACTGTGGTCATTAACTGAACCATGTAGGTGATATTCAAGTAAAAGTCTCCGCAATAATTTTTCCTAACCGTAATATCACCCTTTTTATGAATACATACAATCATCTGGCATATTTCGGTAGTGACCGACCACCTCTTCGAGTCGAGTTATAAGATTCTTGGCTGTTCGTTTTGATCGCATCTTCTCGACGCCACACTTTCGTTGCACTTGAAATATGTTTCTTCGTAGACATAGAAGCTTTCAAACCGTAGCTGCAGCAAAGTAAAAAATTACAGCCTACGCTTATTCCTTAAATTGTATTCATTTTATTCAGTAAGAGTTAAACATATTTATCTCAAAACATCACGCCCAATAACTTTTTACGTTTTACAAGGTGGTGCTTGACTGGTAACTCATACAAACAACAGCAAACGTTTCGATATCGTCACCTTCGCTCATACAATCCTACGAAATGCAACCAATACAAATTATTATCTAAATCGAAAAAAATCTATTTTTTTTTAGTTCATCTTTTGCAAAACTATCTAAAATATATGTGTTAAATATTAGCTTTGATTTCGAAGTGGTTCAAAAGATGTTTCAGGTAATAGACAAGTGCGTCGACGAAATTTCTTCTTTCGTTGCACTTTATCAAAACCTTAAGGCGCGTTTTCTGAAAACCATGTTTTTGCAATTGGCGAAAACTATCTCACCTATCAATCTGATTCAACTTATATTTTTTAAAGTATGTACAACTTTTCTATGTGAACCAAAAATATAAATAACTATGTACATATGTACATACATAGAATATATTGATTTTTGTAATTTTCAGTTTTCATTGGCTTTCTGAGGCTTATAGATTTATTTATATTTTTTGTTACAGTTAAGAATTACGGACGCTACTTTGCACGCCAATGGACGGTATCAGCTGCGACAAGTTCCACTGCAACATGGATTCCTTCGCCATTTTTCAACATTTTTGAGTAGTTCAATTATTAAAAAAAAACTTTCAGATATGCTCTAAAATATACTTTTTAAACGAATTGTCTACAATGCTTCTTATTCTAAAAGTAACAAATTAAAAAAGCGCCATTTTTATGGCCTCTAAATGAGGTTTAACATGCTTTTCAAGTAGTTTTTTTTTAAGGAATCTGTCATCATACTACAAATAAAATGGAGGTAACCTGAGCAGCCCACAGTAAGAAGCAATCTACCGGTTAACGTTCTTATATACATACTCGTATATAAGGAAGACTTTCTGTTTGAATCTAATTGCCAAGTCGGCAAGATATCTGCTTTCGACGGAAAATAGAAATAGTAAATCATTGGGGAATATTTTTATTTCGTACCACTCACAAGTCTGAAGCTTTTTTCTCCTTAAAAAGTTTCTGGGCGATCGAAAGTAGTATGAATAAATATAAAATAAATAAAATTAAAAACCTTAGAAGAAAATATAGGCATTGAAATATACAATAACCCTTTTTTGGCCAAATAAAAATTCACTCGAAATTTTTTCATTCGCCCGCATTAAATACGCCTATTGCAAATTTCACACGAAAGAAATTCCCTACGCTGGAAGATTTACCGTTTTTGCCAGTCCAAAGCTATTTTTCATAAACATTTTTTATTTCTGGGCACATTTAAATATAAATTGTTTAACCCTTTCCATTTGGACTCACTTTTAATTGCAGGCACAAACTATTCAGCTCAATTCTACAATTTCCTTGTTTTATTTGACAAATTCTATTGCAATATCCGGCTTTTTTTGGATTTTACCTAATAGTATCTTTCTTTGAACTATATTTACTGCTTTGTTTCTGGAATTGGCGATCTTATGTAAACAAATTTAATTAAATTACTTAGGTATATTTTGAATCCGCGAAATTTAAAAAAAATAGTGAACAAATTCAACTAATTCGCGAACTATTTTCGCCCGAAATTGGTGTTCTGGAAACAATGTTCGAAAGAGGAAAATTTCTGCCTGATTTATAATAAGCGAACAGTAAAAAGTGAACTATTTCGGACAAATACGAAACTAACGAAAAGGTCATTATGTTTTGGTTTTTGTTTTGTTTGTATTAGCTAACATCTTTCCTCGCACAAAGCAATTACCGAACATAAAAATTTGCGACTAATATTTCAAGAGCGAACGAGAATCCTTTTATGTTCGTCATCTGTTTATTTTGTGTAATTTCGTTGCATTTCATAATCATCAGCAGACACAACACGACGAGATCAAACGCGCTGCGACGAAAAGGGCGAGACATAATGTGTCCGCACCAGACTCGACCATTTCATAGCCAAGTGTAGCCGGGTATGCCGCTGAGGGATGATTGGATGGATGAACGGATGGATGCGAGGATCCCAAACTAAAACGGCTGACAGCCAGCGAAACATACTTTTGGGCGAAATGCAATGTACGTACATTCACACATATCAATGTATGTACGAATGTGTGTACTTCTATAGCAGCCATCAGCCCGAATATAAAACATTAAAAGCTCACTGACAGCCACCAGTTGTTGCACAAAACAGACGGCTGTACATAAGCAAAAATATTTGAAGAAAAAATCTCATTTAGTGGATTGGCCGATGTTAGGTGGCCAGCCATAAAACTCGTTATAATCCTTTTTGTATTGCAATGCATACACACGCACAAACTTACATACATATATATTTAATGCACATACACACATGTGAGTGCATTTTCGTTCTGATCTACAAAAGCTTTTTGTTTTTTGCTTGCAATGTTTATGTTTTTGGACGAATTTTATTGCTCTGTTTTGTCTGTGTGCTCCAACACTTCAGCAGCGCTCTGATTACAGTACTCATATACTTACATACATGTGTGTTTGTGTGCTTGTTTGTTTGTTGTTGTTTTTTTATCACAGCAAGCATTTTGCCAGCGCGTAAAAATAATTTTCCGCTTCGCAAATTGCATTGTTAGTAAACGACCTATTGGCTATTGTGGTTCGTTCGGCACAGACTAGGCGGACGTATGGCGCGGAGTGCGAAACTGTGGACAACATTCAACAATCTGGCATCCACTACTCAGCCGTCAATGGTGGGCTGGGAACTCATTCTTCTATGCACATACATTATAGGTATGTATGTACGTATGTACATGTATGCTGAGTTATATTGCTCACCGCTCGCATTCCTCAGTCATACTTCACCCCAAAATGCGGGTACATTAGGTGCTGTTCGGCAATTGTCTGGTCGTAATCGTTGCTGAAAATCGAATTTCCCGGGCGGACTGATTCGATTTGGCGTTGCAATTTCACGCTGATATTGCAAACAGTTGTTGTTATTGTTGTTGCTTCCCACCTTACATGCCAGCAATGGCGGCACATGAAGGTCGCCTACGAACGTGTCTATGAAGTGTCTACATTGTTGTTGTAGCTGCCTTTTTGTGCCGCAAATTGCTTGGCAACATCCTCACCTTGCATGCTGGCGGCAGTGCGGGCGTGACGAAGTGCTGGCCACACAGAGCACAGACACGAGTGCCGCATACGTAAAAGTATGGCAACACTCGTTTGCTCATTTCACTGGTGTTAAAAATCGTCGTTGTTGCTGTTGTACTTATACACAGTGTTGGTAAGCATGCTGACCAGTAACGACTCAAAAAACCAAAACAAAAAAAAATAACCAATTCCGCACGTCGTGGAAAATTGGAAAGAATGAAGTGCGGAAAACATTTAGTGACGAATTAGGCGCTTCGATAGACAAGCGCGATCTACAGCTATAGCAACAATAACTGTGGCGTTGGCAATGGCAATCAGCCACCGGTTTATGGTCACGGCCAAAATATATGTTTGTGTAGATATGTATTTAGTATGTTTGTAATAGGCGAATGCCGCCGCTATCGATAGCAATTGCAATCGGAACGTTAAATACAAAAACAACGTAGGTATGACTGCAATAAAAAAGAGCCTATTGATGTGGTTGCCGAAACGGCGTCAGCGTTGTTAGCTATTGATTGGTTTTCTAGCAGTCACTACTCCTTAACATTCAAACAGAGATAAAATATATATATTCTGACATATATACATACACATACATAGATAAAAGCAGATGCCACACGGCATTCATACCTCGTTTTAAACGCTGAGACAAGCAGCTGCTTATTTGCTATACTGCTGATGTGGCAAATAGTATTTTTCGTCCTCGAAACGACGTCGTCTGTTGTAGGAGTCGCTGCGTCACACACACACACACACACACACGTGCGCTTCTATGCTACTTTCCTTGTGGCATTAGAAATGATTTATTTATGCAATTTCAGTCAGAGATGCGCTTTTATCGGTCTTACCATCGGAGCATTGATATTGCAGCAATGTCAGCTTTATAGTCGTTGGCAGCACTTTAATAGACAAGCGCAATATTCTTTTATGCTCTCACATACATTGCATCCCCCGACTGTAATACAACTTCACACATTTTCGAAATTCAGATTTTGCAGGTCGGGTGGCGCGCTTGTCGGCTGCCAGCTTGTTGAAAGGGTTTCATCAATTTTTGAACAGTACACGAATTTTGTTGAGGTCGTTTATTAATCAAAGTCGAAGTTCAGTAAATTGCAACAAACAAGATTGCACTAAAATATTTATTGGCAACCGAGTAAGCTCTGCTAGTAGCTTTTGTCGGCAATAAAAAATATTTGAGCACTAAAACGAAATACGTACATACATACATACGTACGTACCTAAGCATGTATTTACTTAGTAAAAAACTAGAAAAATATGCACATCTATTGCCTGTACCATTTTTGATGCACTAAAAATAAGAGATTGGGAAAATGAAAGGTATAGAAGAAGAACATCTCTTATAACTTAGTTGCGACAGTTATCAGTCGTTTGAAGAAACTTTTAAACCACACCACGACAAGCATTTACTGCACCCACACATTGAGATATTTTATTAATACATACATTGTAGGGATGTACATTTTTGGCATTTTATTGTTGCCGGGATTTTTAAAATCTAACAACAAACAAAATCCCAGGATAATCCCGAATTTGAAAAAGTTTGATTCGTAATTTAACACTTCTGAAATCATTCTATCATAGCAGTATTCAAAATAACTTTAATAGGAGTATAAAAAAGAAGAACATTTTGTTGTAACTCATGTTTATGTTTATTGATCTTTTCAATCCCAAAAAAAAAATAAACGGAAAATTTAATCAGCATACAAAGTAATTTGTTCTTCAAGTACAAATATACGAGTACATATTTGGTGCAGCAGCAAATATATTAGCAGTAAAATTATTTTAATCACTATTTGGGTTTAATATTAACAGCCCGATTTTCGTCCTTGATAAATCATCATTTATTTACACATACATATGTATTTGAAAATGTACCAAGTTTTATTTATTCTAATAAAAAATAAATAAAGAAAAACTTTCTTTTTTATATTAAAAAAGTTTTTGACTATTATAAAATTTTGAATATTTGAATATCATTAATAATCTAAGAAGAAGTCAGAATCGGACAGTAAATATAATATAAAAATCAATTCCTTTTGAATGAAGCGGAATTACTTATTACTTTTTTTTTATTAAATGCGATCTTAAAGAAATTAAAGCTTTAGGTGTGTTATCCTCAAACCTGGACTTAAATTTGTTGCATATAAAATCTGTATAGCCTCCATTATAATAATTTATTTTACCAAACTTTCTGATAAATTGTATACCATTGTATTGAGGGACAATCGCTCTTTAAAACTTGATGCAATTTATCTCTGAGGCTTACTGCCTTATCCACTTCAACCAGCTCTTCGTAAGTGTTTTTAACATCGCTTTTATTGTATGGCTCATTTTCTACTCAAGGAGGATATTCTCCAGCTCCTTTATAGTGGCAGTAAAATTAGAAGCTTCAGATAGTCATATTTAAGATTATTTACATTGTTTGAATTAATTAAAAAGTGTACACATCTGAAAAGATTTTCCTCTGTTGTTAGATTCTTGAAACAAGTTTATTAAAAAATGTATTACTCAAAGTAGATTTCTTAATTTGTATTTCCACAGCATAATATTTAAAGCGATGCCACATGTAAATAAGTCCATGTTTTGAGCACATTAAACTTTAATAGTAACTTTGACTTGGCGCAGCGCTTCTATCAAATAGTGTTACAAATAATGCTTTGTTTCGCCCTTGCAAGGAAGATACTTATGCTGAAAATTTAATACATTTAAATTTCTATTTAATTAATTGTTTTGAATAACCCTGCTAATTGAATAGGCTAATTTTGGGATATTCGAGAGTTAAAAAAGACCGGGATTCCGGGATTGACATTCCTAATGCATATGTATGTTTATGCATATTTTTTTATTAAAATACAGACTCAACTCTAGTATCAAAATGTATACAATGTTTATAATAATTTAATAAATTTTCATGAAAACTCCACATTTCCTCTAATTAGTTTAGTATTTTTGTATATCATATTTTGCAAAGCATGCTGCCCAGATTTCAACCGCTTTCAGCTTAATGTTTAAATTATTTTAAAGAGCTATTATCAAAAAAAGTGCGTTTTAATAATTAATTGTAGTTTTGTAGCCAACTCAATTGTGATAGCATAAAGTAAATTACAGTTGATTTTGAGAATGGATACAAATAAGTTTGATTTAAAAATTACATAAGAGTATATCAAAGAAGAAAATGCAAACAAAAATTTCAAAACTCAGTTTGTTTTATATTATTGGTTCTATTTTATTTTTGCACAAAATTAAATCTTTAGGATTTGTCTCCACTACATTGGCACAAGAACACTTGAGTACATTAAATTATATATATATAGACTAGTGAATAACTTAATTTCCGCTCGGACGTTCCAATATTCAATATACATACAACCGATAACCGTACGGAAGAAATGCGATCGTCAAGAGCAACCAGCATTGGCGTTTTTAAAAAAATCATCAACGACAACATCTAAGTAATACAATTTTTAATTATAAAAGAATATTCTTCATATCAGAATATTCGATTAAAATGTCATGTATCCACTCAGTTGAGACGCCTACAGGCTCAACAACCTGGCGTGCTTTCGTTCTCCGGTCATCCAATATCTATAATAATAATAATAATTTGGCGCTTACACTTTATAGCTCAGTATTTGGCCGAGCTTCTCCTACCATTTTTAGTGTGCGTCTTTATATTTTAAAACAAATGGAGGGACCTACAGTTTTGTGCCGACTCCGAACGGCAGATGTATTTAATGAGAAGCTTTTTCATGGCAGAAATACCCTCGGAGGTTTGCCATCGCCTGCCGAGGGGTGGCCGCTATTAGAAAAAAACTTTTTTCTATGAATAAGATTTTGCTTGCCCTGACTGAGATTCGAACCTCGAACTCACCGGCATATCGAGTTATAGCACGCACTGCTACCAACTCGACCACAGCGGCCACAAATATCTTTTACATAGATTTTATTGATTTGATTTCTGGTGTAACGACCTCTTTTGGGCGACCTCAACGTCCGGCGTCACTTGTGCTGATACGACCACAAGAGAACCCACTTCTTAAACATTGAAATTGATGGTAGTGTCCCTATAGTACTTACCAAGCCTTTTCTTGGTTTCGGTGATGGTTTTTTTACGCCAAAAATAATTCTATAATAATATAAACCCTTATATACACAACCATGTGATCTATCAATCTGATTTTTGCAGACTACTTAAAAATTGCAATATCTCATACTTGAATGAAGATGTTTTTATTTGAAAAAAAAATTTTTTTTTGGGGGAAAAAACTGAATTTTAAGACATTCAAAAATCGAACTTTCGTATTTGAAGTAATGAGCTATTAAACCAATAAACAATGCAGCAAAACTTTTGAATAAGGATGCCAAAATTTTTCAACATTCGGGCAAATAAGGGTTGCATGTCCTTAAACACCAAATAAAAGTGGTGTTTAAAGCGAGTTAGACAAAAAATATTTGTATGATAAAGTCCGAGTTTATGAGAAGTGTTTGACGTTAAACTCCAAAATTGCTCATAAACTCGAGTTAAGAACGCAGTCAGAACAAATGAATATTTTCTAAGAATCAAGCAATTTTTTTTTCTTAAGAGTTGTGATCTTTTGAATACATAAATTTGTATGAATTGAACTTTGAATTGATTAATTAACAAAAGCCAACTGTCATCTGAAAATGCCAACTATGCTAAAGGCATTTATGTGACAGAGAGACGCAGAATTCTATTGCTTTTTATGCTTCATACCATATACATATATGTATGTACGTATATGTACATATGTATGTATATACAAATATTTAAGTACATCATTTCATACATAAATGTATTTATAATTATTTCAAAATAACTTTGCCAAGGAGGTAAATTAAAAATCGACAATCATGCATATTAATCACCTCACGACAGCAATATAACTTGTTAATATTCGTTTTTAAAAATATAATAAAAATTCGACGAGATATTCGACTGAGCAATTTTAATATATATGTATGAGTTCAAGTATATTGTGGCGCTTTATTGATTCACCATTAAAAAGCACATAAATACAAATCGATTGATTTGAACGATCAAGATAAATAAATTAAAAACAACAGAGTTGTATAAACGAATTAAAAGACAAACAAAAAGATAGCAGCAGCTACATAAGTGAGGTGAAACAAAAAAAAAACAAAGAAAAAGAAAATGTGAGAAACGCTGAGAAGTAAAATAATGCTGCAGAGCGTGCGCAGATCATCAATTAAAACGCCAACCACCAACGGACACAATAAATATGTCGGTGTTTTGTTTTCTTTGTTTTACCAATGTGTTTTAATTATTATTAAGTTGGGGAGGGGGGCAAGGTGTGCGGATACGAACGCGATGAATTTGAACATACTCAATTCCGCTTGTAGAAGAAGAGGAAATCTAAGCGCGCGTGTACGTATTTGTACTTACGTACATGTGTGTGTATGTAGGCCAGCCAACAAGCTTGACTCTAAAGCGGAAGAAATACTGCCTGAATACGAACCCGGGGAGTGCTGGCGGCAAAAGCAACAAATGTATAACGCGCCATCGCAGCATTCATTGCATAAATTGTTTAAACAAATGCTGAAATTGGGTGCGGTTGGGTTTTCTTGTTATCATTGCGTGAGAATGCGTGATTTACACAGTTGTTTGTGAAACTAAAAATTGATGACAGATATGTATGTAAAAGAACTGAGTACAAAGGAAATTTGTTAGTTTTAAGAGTTTTTTTTTAGTTAAAATCAAAAGTCGCAAGCGTTTGGCAATCACGACATTAAATGAGATGAGAAGAAGTAGAAGTACTCGTAGCATGAGGGCCATGATGATGAAAAAATGCTGCAGGTCAGTGTTTAGGTAAAAACCAATACGATTATGTGTGCATTCATGTACCATAATCATTATGGCGCTGAAATACAGTTATAATGTATCCAGCTGTGTGGCACGAACACGCGAACGCGAACAAAAAAAAACATAGGAACGACTTAAAAGCACTTCGTGCAATGTAGCGTTGGCGTTACAATTCTCTGAACATTTTCATTCAAGACACATTAATCGCTGAAATGTAAATCTTCCTACAAATGTCTTACAAATTGTTTGGCCAGCTAACATATACTACATACTTCACAAGCCCATTAACACAAATCGTGTCGGCCTTTGTCTAACAAAGCTGGCCTCTCGCTGCTTGCTGGCCGAGCAGTTCATGTAATTTGATATTTCCTTGAGTTTGTGACATTTTTGAACAAAATATTAAAAAAAAAACACTGTCATCTCCAACGTTAAACACATTTCACTAATTTTTATTGCCCACAAAAAATAACAAAGAATGTGCGCATTGATATTTACTCGGGGGTAATTTTTTTTATTTAAACATCTTAACGACAGAATAAATAAAATGACACAAAACTGTTTATGAGGCATCCAATTCCACGAAATGTATATTTAAATGCCTCATAAAAATGCACAGGCGCTGTCACATAACTCGCTTGTGATGGCAATCGGTGCAAGATCAGTTCGAGCTCACACTCTTCCATGTTTGTATGTATGTACTCGTACCTTCAGCGGGCAGTAATTAAATACCTGCACTTTATACTTAAGTATTTTTAGGCACATAATGGATCCTCAGGCGCCAATTGTTATTGAAGACCAGATTGTGTAGAGATATTGAAAGAATTTCGAAAATTTTAGTTTTTACTATATATTTTCGAAAAAGTTTACTATTTCACTACACAGAATGGTATAAAGGGAAAATCAAAACATATTAAAAATATTGTTTATAGTTTATGAATGAAATAAGATACGAAATGCCTTGCAATGCATTAATCTTTCGACATACATACGTATGTATATGTAGGAGTTTGGTTACCGATATCGAACTTACGCTTTCACCAATAATAAATCAATAATTCGACCGGATTTAAAGATTAATATGTAATTTTTATATGCAAAAGGTGTTATAATGTATTAACAGATTTTAATTCAAAAGTAGAGACAGAATTTAATTTAATGTAACAAACAGAGAAACTTAAACACGTCGTCTAGCAGCACGTCTTCGCTTAGTTCGCGTTACTCGTCTACTGCCTTTCGTCTCTTGCTGCGTATGCCAACCGTGTTGCTTTGTAGCCAGTTTAACCCTTCAACTCCCACATATATACATATGTAAATGTAGAGTTTTATTATTTATACTTACAAATTCCCTTAGCGATTCATCAATGCAATATTTATGTACGTATGTATGTATTCAAACTCACCTGAAAGAGAAAAAGGATGTACTTAGTTTCGAGCTTTTGTTAATTAAAAAAATATATACATATAAATGTAGTTGATGGATTAAAAATAAAAAAAAGTAATTTTAACAATAACAAACTGCTTAATAATCTAAACTTCAAACCTCGCCCAAACCCCATTTTGTTAGGTTTAGTGATTCAAACCGCTTATAAAGAACTTAATAGGAAGCAAGAACCGGATTTTTGGTATTACTGAACTAGCATAAAACGGCACATCTTCATTAGAATTTGAAAAACATAAATTTTTATTTCTACTGTACATATGTATATCAAAATACATTTAAATATTTAAAAATGTCCAAGAACGTCTGTCTATGAAATGAAGGGTATAGCGCTAATAAAAAAGGCATTATGATAAATTGATAGATTAAGTAATCTATTAAGAATATGTTTATTTAAAAGTTTAATTTAGCAAATTTTTATTTTTGATAGACAAAATAATGCTCATGAAATTAGTTGTATTTGGTAAAAATATGTACGAGAATTTCTGAGCGAGAAAGCAAAACCCGAAAAAGAAGTCCTTTTTGGCGTTCCACATTACATTTTAAATAAAGACTATTGTTAAGGCTTCAAAATCAACCTTCGTTAAGATAAAATAACTTTAAACTTTTTCGTATATAAATAAGTACAAAACCGTGCTAAGTATGTAAGTATATTACAAATGCTTTTTATTGATATTTTATTTTATACTTTTTAGTCTTGTATTGAAACTCCATTTGTGGTAGAATATAAAAACGCACACTACAAATGGTAGGCGAAGCTCGGCCAAACACTGAGCTATATAGTGTAAGCGCCAAAATTATTATGTTATTATTATTGAAACTACTTTGCAGTCGATATTAATAACTTAATGATATTCTCATTTATATACATTTACAATGTACATTTTATTTAATTTATCTTTCATTATAAGAAATATAAAGAAAACTAACGAACACTTAACAATCGTTTACTAAATATACCAACTTAAGTTGGTTTAAAGGGACTAATTTTTTGTAAAATTATTTATTTTTATGTGAGTTATTAGGTTTCAAATTTGTTGAAGTAATAAATTCTCTTCAATATGACATGTCGATTTGGCATTATAGTTATCATCTTATTGATCTTTTCTACTTTTATACTTTGTTCACATTTCCCTTTTCTTTTCTACACTATTAAAAATTTGCTTATTCATTAAAAATCTTTACATTGTACACAACGTGTTTTTTTTATTCTTTTTCGGGAATATCGGGATTTTAAGGCGCGATCTCAACAAAATTATTGCATACTGTAATTTTTTTTCGACGTTAAAAGTCCGTGGCAAAATATTGATATAGAAGAAAGTTATCAATGGATAACTGGATACTTTTTATATTTCTCACTTTTGTTTTCAGTCTAATAATCTGAAAAATCCAGACTTATGTTTTGGCGTAGAATACGTCTTACCTTACGGTATGGGCACCCATGTCAGATTGTTATTGTTGTAATCTCTATTTCTTTAATTATAAGGAAACGGTGAGATAAATTTTTTTAAAATATTTTTTGTAGTTAAATGAAGATGTTAGCTTTCGTTTGACATACATTTCATTTTGGTTGATATCTTCCTAATATTTTAATTTCTCAAATGAAAATTTTATAAACATATCCAAACAAATATGTGTGTGGTGTTTGTAGCGTGAATAGACGTTCATTTTATTGCATAATTTTAGGCGGGAAAATTTAAGTAGAGTAAAGGCAGAGAAAGCGCTGCCAACTACTGCTTATTGGTGGTGATTTTAACACAGAAATCACTTCAAATACTAGATTGGCGAAATTTATGAGCGATACGTTTAATTTGGATTATATTCGAAATGATGCTCCCACAACTATTGATAACACAACCATTGACTTAGTTTTTGCGAGAAATTTAAATGTTAATTTAAAAACATATTTATCCTATTTTTCCTATCATAAGCTTATGTATATCATCAAAAGTAACTATCAAATAAAGAAATTCATTTGCTTGTATTATTTATCATTATAAATTATCATTATATATATGTTTTCTGTCTTATCGGATGGCGTATTCTACGTTAAACTTAATGGCCGTGTCTCTGACACAGCCTCCTTCTTTTTTTAGTCTAGTAATAACAGTCGGAAGAACGCAAAGCGAATGGGTCTGGAGGTGAACGAGGGCAAGACGAAGTATCTCCTGTCATCAAATAGACAGTCGGCACATTCACGGCTGAGATCACACATCACTGTTGACAGTTATAACTTTGAAAAAGTAGAGGACTTCGTTTACTTAGGATCCATCATTAACACCAAAACAGCGTCAACCTTGAAATCCAACGGAGAATATCTCTTGCCAACAAGTGCTACTTCGGAATAAGTAGGCAATTGCACATCAAAGTCCGCTCTCGACGGACAAAAACCATACTCTATAAGTCTCTCATCATGGACGTCCTATTGTATGGCGCAGAAGCAGGGACGATGACAACATCAGATAAGAGAACTCTTGGAGTGTTCGAGAGAAAGATTTCCGAAAGATTTATGGACCTTTGCGTCTTTGCTATGGCGAATACCGCGTACGATGGAACGATGAACTGTACGAGCTGTACAGGGACGTAGACTTACTGCAGCGGATTAAGAACCAGCGGCTCCGCTGGCTAGGCCACGTCGTTCGAATGGATGAAATAGCTTCAGCCCTGAGGTTTTTGACGCGGCACACGCTGTTGGTGACAGAGGAAAAGGAAGACCTCCTCTGCGTGGGAAAGACCAAGTGGAACAAGACTTGGCTATACTTTGTTAACCTCGGCCAAAATCGCTTAGGCGATTGATGCCCCAATTAAGTAAGTAAGTAAGTAATAAATAAGTAAGAAATAATAGTCATTTCCTAATAATAAACAATGATACTTAAAATGATACCAAATTTGATTGATATAAAAAAAAACATGAAAAAAGCATTCACTGATCGTCAGCTTTTCAACCTAAATTCCATGCGAATATACCACTATTTCTGAGCAAGTTAGGTTTACGTTTGTTAGCGTTGGAAGATTGATCAAATAACAAAAGAAATGAATTTTTTGCAAAAATTGTACAGTATTGAATACTTATAGCCATACAAAGTTTTAATATTTGTTACTTTGCTTTAAGTTCTAAGCGAAGATTTTTGGACATGTTTGAGTTCTTTCAAAGCACAAAAACAGAAAATTCATGGATGTCGGGAATATTTTTTTGAATATCCTTTCGGTGAAGTTCTGCCTCCCAGCTCGAAACTTTGCATGTTTTTTTTTACTTTTGGCAAAACTTACGACACAAGTGAGATTAAAGGTTGTTTGGAACAACTTATAAAATATTCGCGCCGACGTAAGCGAAATAGGAAAAAACTTTGTCAAAGTAGAATTTTCCTAAAACTGCTATCTAGTTAAAAAGTTTTTTTTCCCAAAGAAAATAAATATATTTTTATATTAAATTTAAAGTAGGAAGGTAATTCAATATTGTGAAATTATTAAATCATTTAATTCGAGGCAAAGTATAAAATTTATGAATTGAAGGAAACATTTTTATTTGTTTAAAAAAATAACATAAATTTTATGAAATATACATATGGTTCCATTAACGTACGGCGCTATTCATTCGTTAATTTGTTATGCAATTTTAATTTATTTTATGCATATTAATTCATTAACTCGAACTTGGCGTGAAAAAATTGCAAATCAGCAACTATGCTTTTTTAATAAATGTTCATTTTTAATTTCCACTCAAAACTCGATTGCATTTTGAACCAAACAAAAGCATTTAATTAGTACACATAATTATAATTATTTTTTGCAGCCTATATATATGTACGAGTATATATGTGTATATATATTTTTTTTATAAATAAAAACGCAATAAAACTACTTTCTGATGAAAATTTATGTGGTGCAAAGTTGACAGTTTATTGTTGCATATTTATGAGCGCTCAGTTTAGCGCCTCTCTTTGACAAATTAACGGAATTTACAGAAGAATTCAATTAAAGTAACTGTAAATTTACAAGATGCAGCGCACGCTCGCCACTACCCGTCAATACATAACCGTTCATTTGCGAGCATGTGGTACGCTACTAAATGCGCATAAATCCTCCGCTCGACGAAGCTGTGACAATTGCCAACTTGCAACTCGCCACCGCAAGGCCTTAAATACTTGCGACATACATATACGAACAAATAAATATACATATAAACATATGCAATTTTGTAAGTGGTGAACAGCAAGCGGCGGCATATATAAATCATCGCTGGCAACACAACTTGCCAAGGTAATAAAGTGATTGGCAACAGGTTGTTGGTGTTGGTAGAGAGAGACGAGGAAACTCACATAAATTGTGGTGCAATGTTAATTTACATTTTAATTGTCATTGGCTTGGCAGCTCATAAATGCCACGCGGCTTTGTAATACAATTCCAGCGAGGACACTGACTAAATCGCACAGATGGCGAAGCTCTTATGTAGTGTCGGACAGACGGAAAGTCTATATAAACGTAAAAATTATAGAAGTAAGTGACGGCTCTAGAATACATATTTGGGAGCAAAAGAGTGCAATAATCTGCAGGAGCTCAATTCTTATTTGATTTGATATTAGATACTAACGAAATATTCATACGCACAACCACTCACAGTTTCTTACATGCCATGACTGCTACCTAAAATAATTGAACCGCTTTAGTCTGGACGAACCTGCTATTTTTCCAACATGCTATGCGGACTAAGTTTATCGGCAGTAGCAGTAAATATAGGTAAACTATCAGAAAAATAACTCCTAATCAACCAGGATCGTTTCCGAACTTAGACAATTCCGTCGGAAATGACAGTGTGGCTTGGGAACTCGTCTTTTCAGACCGGCTGTCCAACGTAAAATCCTCTGACAGAACAATTTCTGCTTCGTCTGCAAGAGAAGAAAATTCAAGTCTCCCTTACGAACTTAGCAAATTTCATCCGAAAAAACGGAGGCTATCATTTGTCCTCTCGGACCCCCTGCACATAGCATACCCCAGAATGTGATTGCTCTGTATCATGGTCTTTCTTAAATTCGATCAGCAAATACAGTTTGTATCGGCATCTCCCCTGAAAGTTGTGTCTTACGAAATCATTGCATTTAAGTCTATCTAATTTAAGTATCGCGAGGAAGATTCTAAAATTTCTTAAATAAGCACACTTAACAGTAGTATCGCGAGAAGAAAAGTACAGGACAGCAGCCTTACTTCTGAGCTTTCTCATAATCAAACGAATAATAAAAAAGACATACATACACGCACAATCGACCATATTCAACGAAAGTTCGGATTGCGAGCTCTTGGCATTCGCACTTCATGTCAAGGATATTGCCTCGAAATCTTTAACTGGCAGGCACTTTTAAACTCATTTACGTATGCATGCGCTAACGCACACTTTCAATCACATGCGTATCAGAAAAATACTCCAGGTGAATGCCACCAGTCCTTGAGTACATACATATACATATGTATGTACATGCATGTACGCATATTATATTTTCTTAAGAAAAACGTAGCAATTAAAAGTATAATTAAAATTTTCCAACTTTATAAAGAGCTGATCTTGCAATATATGAACATATAAGTATATATGCATGTATATATCAACGTGTATTCAGTAAGTAAGCGTTTATTACGCCCGAACAAAATTCGAAAAATTCTACCAAAAAGAACCATGAATTTAAAAATATCACAAAAAGAATATACTTACATACATACATTCATACTCGTAGTAACAAGAATAAAATTTCTCGCATTACAGAAATCACCAAATACAAGAAAAACATACCTTTACAAATACTGCTTTTCGATTTCTTTACTTAAAAATTAATTTCAATTCAATTCACCTTACTGGACAAAAAATAAGTGAACCTGAGAAGTAAGATAAAAGAAACAGAACGCTGGATGGCATAATTTGAAATTGATCGAAATACAATTTTAGAAATAAGTTGGCCCTTTCCATTTCATAACTTAAAAAAACAAATTTGGGCTGCTTGGCAGTTGGCCACATTAATATTTCAACTGACTATTTTCCTTGGAAAAAAAAAAAAATCCCCATTTTGAAAAATTAAATTTTGAATTTTTTTGGCAAATTAAAGATTCGCTAAGATCTAAAATTATGATGGTAAGGGCCACTTGTAAATAACCTTTGCTTAGATTAGCTGTGTTTAAGATAGGTAGGGTGTGACGAGTTTTCCTAAATATCCGATGTTGCTACACAAATTGGTTTGATATTTAGCGAAAAATAAGTCTCAAAAACGCCTAATTGAAAAGTTAGTACTAGTTACAGTGTGGCAACCATGCTTTTCCCTTGGTCGGACACACATTATACTAGACTAATAAGCCTATTTGTTTGAAGCAGCATTCTTTCAATGAAGCACTGCGCAAAAATAAGTCATCAACCGGCTCATTGACATGAAATTATTACAGTGTACGCGCTGTACTTAAATGCGTATTTTTACATGAATAATAGCATAAACATTTATCAAGTGTATGATTAAATTTAATGAAGAGACCCACTTGTGTTCAAAATGGTATACTTAAACTTTGAAGGTACCTTTTGGTTACATATTGACCGACCTCATCGCTATTTCACTGCTCTGTTTGACCGATGAGGTGAAGAAGAATATGGCCAAAGATAAAATTCAAAGCAATATGCAAAAAATATGGTCCCAAACCTTAAGAATACGCTTGACATAAGAACAAAACACTTCCAAACGCATACGAATGATAGCAATGACTCCGCGTTTGTGGAAAGGAAACCAGATCAATATTTAGGGATGATATGACGGGGCGAAAACAGCAATAAGTCAGCTTAAGAATACCAATACGAGGTGTGAGAGCATACATCACCGGACGCATGTAACCGCAAGGTTTTTTACTCCATAATGAAAGACATCCAGCTGTTTGCACCAATGGCAACGGGATAACCCTCTTTAATATTACATAAAAGGTCCCACGCCGTGCATGTCCGGGCCTCACAAATCAAACATTTTTCAGATATTCACCGTAAGTCCAATCATGGAATAGACAAATCGACAAAAAGTACGTTTCATTCCACTTTGTCTAACTTTGGAAACCTCGCAGAACTAGTACGGCCATGTAGGGTGACGATGAGTACAACATTTATTTTCGCCCGTATTGGGAAGCTCCTCTCAGAGTAGCTTCAGATTGGTCTTGAGTTTTTAGACAAGGGAGTCACTTTCAAGTAACTTTGGCGGCTGGCTTTCAGAAGAAATATTTTACTCAAGATATATAACACTGTTCGCGTGAGCTTAAAAAATGGAGAGATGAACTAAATTACCTACGATTGCAAATACTAGGATATGTCCTACGTGTTGATGGTGTTGTTTCGGCGAAAAGACCTTTGAATTTGGATCCATGGTCGTGAGTCATAAGCAAAGGTACATTTAACTCAATAGAAGGACCAAGGGCAAAAGTATCTGCAAAATCTTCAACTAAAAAAACGAGTGCTAATGCCAAAAAAAATGTCTGATCTAGGTTCTTGTTCTAGTGGAAAGAATATCGACAATAATCACAATAATAAGAAGCGTCTCTATTGAAATGTCAATCTAGGAACGCTGGGTTTAGTGTCCACATATTAGGATTTCGCACATTTACAATTATTGGATTACTTTTTTTTTAAAGTTGGTATTTGTATATGTACTATATTAGGGGTCGGCATCTGGTGCCAGTAGGCGACGTGATGATTGCAATTAACTTAAAATTGTAGCCATAAATATGCAGATGTGAATTGTTGCATACAGGTGTGTACAATACAACAAATACGAGCGATAGCTGAGGGTGTGTAGCGTGGACACTGTACGATTTATGTACCTTGCATGTATGTATGTATGTATATTTGGGCATAAATGCTGCAAATGTTTGTAAGTGCGTATGAACTAGGACACAAACGATACCAGCGAGTACAAATAGATACTCGATACTTTTCTTTCGATGTTAAGAATTTTTTCACTCGGTGCTTCTTAATCCGATACCGCGTAAGTATCGATAATTGTCTTTCGATACTTTCAGAATATTTCTTACAGAAAAAAACAAAAAACTTAAATTTCAACGCTGTTGCAAGAGAAAACTAGATAAAAAAAATAAAATAACTAATATGTCAGTCTGATGATTTTTCAATGTATTTGACTGCATCTATTGTATCTATCAAAAGCAAGCCATTAGAAGAGTGGGGGGATTTAAAATTAATGCAACCTCATGTATATTTGGTAGTTGTTGCATCGTCAGTTCCATGCGATCGATTTTTCTCTAAGCCTGGAGCCACAATAACACAAAGCCGAAACCGTATCTTCAGTAAGCACCTTGAAAGGCTTTAATTTTTAGGCAATGTGCCACTTAATGTATTTTTGAATTGATTTATAATTTATATATATTAAAGTGTATGTACATATTTTCTATCAATATGAGTTTAAATTCGCCACTGACTATAAATAAATCAGTACTTTCCATTCGATACTTTCTGGCGATGCTATGGCCGAGGTAAAGTATCGATACTTTAGAGGTAGCGTTGTAACCCTAGTAAGCACACGTCCAAGCGTAGAAACGACAACTGTTGATCTTGCACTTACCCTCTATACCCACTTCTCTCTTCTACGCACTTGCCTTGCCATTCTGAAGCTAGCGAATGCTTACATTCTCAAATGCATTGACGGTTAATTAAAAAGCAACAGTTGCTTGTTTTCTTTAGCTGCCAGCGCAGCGTTTTGTTTACTTTAAAATTTTTTAATGGACCTGCTGATGGCAATGGTACCGTCACTTATGTTATGTTGCACTGCTTCCTTGGCTGTATGACCTGGCGACTTGACCGTTCTTGTTGCTGCACTGTGCGTGAAGCAAAAACAAAATTCCGATTGCTCCTACTTGCTTGTAATTGTTACTGTTTTTTTTTTTATAAACACAGCGATGTGTGTAAGAAGCTGGCAATGAACCCACATAACAAAAGCTTTCGGATTTTTTCGGCACAAATCAAATGTAAGAAAAGTGTATTTAAGTTCGCGGAATGGACGAAATGAAGTGAAACCCAAAAATTATTTTAATTTATTATTTATACTCCATATATTCACCTGCTAATATTGCTAGTGTTTGTACACTTGCAAAAAAAAGATGTTTGTCCTTAGGCTGAAACTGCTTCCTTCAATTTTTCATCAGTCGACTTTTTTACCACGAAGTTATTTTTTGAACTTTGGAAATAAATAACACTTAACGACTGGGAGCCAAGACAGAGTTTTTGCTGATCTTTTATATCGAAATCGAAACTATTTAACTCAACTAACGAAACACGATACCAACAAATTGTTTGGTAGGCAGACATTTTTTATTATTCTCCACATTATTTGCAAGCAAAAGAAGATATTGCTGACTGTCGTGATGAACTTTTAAGCTTCTTCGAGTCAGTTCCTTGACTTCTTCGCCTTCCATTTAATGTCGAAACATTTCAATCAATATTATATACGCCTGTCGGTATGTTCTCGTTACACTTTTTCTTTTAATTTATTTATTCTTATTTTATTGAAGCTCTTTATTGAACATGTGGCATGATGTTGCACATACGAGTATGCTTTATATATTTGTATGGTTATCAAGATGTTGCCAATTTGCTGGAATTAATTTTTTTTTTTTACCTTTTCATACAGACGTTTTTTATTTTATTTGAAACACGCTTCTTGAGGGATTAAGCTGACATTGTAAACCTCCTTGGATGATTACCAAAAGGTGATGAAATGGGAAGTCAGAGTATTTATTCAGTTCGAAGAGATTAAATCTATGCAACTGCATGAAGTTGCTTAATTTCAGGTAAAAATTGTATTTCGAGGCGATAAATTCGGCTTTTAACACACTTTGGGCGAATAAAGATGGTTTCAGCAGCAGAATTTCTATCGTTCAATATAGTTTTCTGCATCACAAGGTGGCTTTTCCTTACATCTTTAGCTTAAGTTAGATTTTATTTCGGTTAATTTAAATTTTTTAGACCGAGAGTAGTCTTGCTGGGTAAATTATTATTTGGCACTTCAAAATTATAAAATATTTTCCGGTTTGTTGCAAGCAAATGGAGCAATCAAGCTTTTCGACTTATTTTTTATGAAAAACTTGTCGACGATATTTGTACGCAAGAATCCTAAAGAGGAATTTTTGATAAATTTTGAAGCCCATACGAGGAATAGTTTTTAATCCAAACGTTTAAATTCTACTTATTTGTTTTAAAAATTCCGAGAAAGTGTCGCTGTAGTTTTCTATATAGCACAAACCATGCAAAATAATTATGTAGTTGAAAATCCACTAAGTCCTTGCTTGACAAATAGGTTTGTTCACATTTTCTTCTTTATCTGACACTCTTTTTTTTGTGCACCGACATTTGTACATGTATTGAGAAAGATAGCGTTAAAAAAAGCATTTTAAAAAACAATAAAAATTAACATTTACCAATTCTATTGAACTTGACTGATTGCTTGTAGGCTTTTTGAATAATATTTCGTATTTCGAGTAAAAACTCGAAAGTGCTTTTGCGAGAATTAAGCTTAACTAAAACATTGATTTTGAACGTCCTTTAGTTGGTAGCGAAGTTGTGTGAGGCTTTCACCATTTCTTATCCACTTAAATTTTTAATGGAGTTATCTTACTAATATTACATCACAAGGTTATATAAAACTCGGTTACTTGTTTAATTTAAGATTATATAATAAGGTGCACTTTATAAGTGGCTACAGGTTATAGCTGATTTTTGGCAATTTTATCACTGGCGCTTTTCCGAAATATGCAGAAATTGCTTAAGAAAGCCAGTTAACCCAAATATCAACGTCAGCAATTTGTTATATCTGGAAATTTGCATGTTATTTTTTATTGTTTTGAGGTTTATGAATCGCAGAAGTTTAAAAAAATAAAGGGTGATTTTTTTAGACATTTGGGTTTTAAGAAAAAATAAAACGCATTTAATTTAATACTATGGCCAAGAATTTAGCTTTATTATAAAGATAACGGTTTGCCATTATGTTTTAAAAATGATTTCTTCCAAGGTGTAAATCGCCTCGGGCTTATCTGCATCGACAAGCGACTTCACATAACCGAGATAATGCGCTCACCAAAAGTTTCCTTCAATCAATTGATTGTTTCGTTGGCTGTATGGCATGTAGCGCCGTCTTGTTGAAACCAAAGATCGTCCACAGCAACATCCTCCAAATTAGGCACGAAAAAATCATTAATCATGGCTCTATAGCGTTCCCCATTGACTGTAACATTATGGCCGTCTTAATTTTTGAAGAAATATGGACCAATGATTTCCTCAGCCCATAGAGCACACCAAACAGTGTTTTTTTGAGGATGTAACGGCGTCTCAACAATGGTTTGGGAAGATTATCATCACTCCAAATGCGACAATTTTGTTTATTAACGTAGATACCCATTCAATCAAAATTGAGCTTCATCCCTGAAAAAAATTGTGAAAATCGGGATCGGTGGCTTTCTCATTCCCATTCCCCGAACGTGCGATTAAGTGCGAATAAGTCTCTCATTATGAAATGGCAAACGAAATCAAGTAACAGCTGTCAAAAAGACCAACTCGAAAAAAGTATTGCCTCATGAAAACCACAGGTCTAAATAAAACACCCGTTATATTATTACGACACGTTCACGCTTAATCATTTGTGGCGTGCTATTTATCTTGTGCCACAAATGGAGGGATCTATAGTTTTATAACAACTCCGAATGGCAGAAGTATTTTATGATAAGCTTTTTCATGGCAGAAATACCCTCAGAGTTTCGCCATTGCCTGCCCAGGGGTGACCGCTATTAGAAACCAATTTTTTCTGTGATTTAGATTTTACTCGCCTTGTCAGAGATTCGAACTCGAACTCAGCGGCATATCGAGTTATAGCACGCACAGCTACCCACTCGACCAAAGCGGCCCTTCAAATTTACACTGGACCTTAAAATCCTATTGATGCCAAATTTTTGAATATTTAAAACAAATTTAAAATCGCTTGAAAAATAAATTGAACAAGGAAAATCAAAAGCGGTCATTTATTTCAGCAAAAATAAAAGGTCCCCTTGCAATAAACATCAGCATCCTTCGCTATTGAATTTCAAGTAGTTATTGTTAATGAAATATTTTATTCATTCAAATAAAATTTGTTTGCAATAGCACCTTAAATTATACATACAGTTCATTAAAAATTCCAAAGCATTCATGCTAAAGGTTATGATTTTTAGGCTTTGCAAAAAAATGTTTGTTAAAAAAACGGAGCTTATTCTTGTGCGCTAATAAATGTTCTCTTTAAAAATAATAAAGCAACAAAAAAATTTAATATCGTCTCATAATTTTTGGATTGCTCGTTCATTTTAAGTGGCAATAAAACGAATTGTGCGATTTTTTTTCGCCGGTATGCGATTAAAACTGTGGTTAGCTCCTTTTTATGAATATTCATTAAAATTTACGAATTTTGCAAATAATTTTGATTGCCGAATTTGAGCAATTGAGTGTGCAGCAACAAAACGATAACAACGAAAGCACTTTGGCACAAAAGCAACGCTGTCAAGCGTTGCAAATGCGAATATTGCCAACAATCGAAATGAAAATAAAAATATTCGATATAACCACTACATATTTATTGAAAAAAGGCCAATCACCGTGAAAGCACAATACATATGTACATATGTAAATATATGCAAAAACAACGTGTAAATGTGAAAATTGCACCAATTTCAATAGCCTAAAAATTATGAATGAATTCGACTTGAGTGCAGAGTTTTGTACGAAATCAACGTTACATGGAATGAATTGAATTTTAGCGCGGAGGGGAGAAATATTCGGAAAATATGAGTGATAATCTGTGCTGGAGTTATGATATTTTTTTAATTTCAGAAGCTCAGCATGGGTTGTAAAATTTTCAACAAGCATAACCAATTGAAAGCTTTCCTAATGGAATTTTCCGAATTATAAGTATTTAGTTAGTTTCGCATAAATTTATAAATTTTGCTTTTATTATTTTGAATACATTTATATATTTAGATATTAATATCCGTACTGAATTCGAAGTGTTAAATTTTCTAATTGTGCCTATTATCGGAAAATTTTTTGAGCATTAATTTAATGAGTTTTTTTTTTAACTTTTATACTCAAATGTGCAATATTTAAATTTTCCAATGAGGTTTAGAATAGAACTTCCTAGCATATGTTTTTTTTGCCTATTTTTAATGAAAACTTTGAAAAAATTGTGTCGCAAGATATATTTCTAAACAATGGTACTGCACGAAATTTGCCCAGATTTGGTTTGAGCTTAAACATGATGGAAAAAACAGTTGCCGAATATTTTTCTCGTATATAGAGATTTTGAAGATGCGATTAATAAACACAACACAGATCATGTGTCTTTTGGCGAAAAAATTTCACCGATACCTTGGATGGACTAGTAAATGAAACGCGAAAACCGAAGCGTTTCAGAAACCAAGCTGAAATCAAGTACACTATGAAACGATGGCTTAAAAGCCACAACCAAACCAACTGTTGCAGGCAGAAGCAACGTTGGCTCAGAATATACGAGGCTTTCGAAAGTATAAATAACGACACTTTAACAGAGTTGGCTTTTATATGTTTATTCGTTGTAACAAAGTTGGTTATAAATTTAAGGTTATTTTTTGTAAGTATTTTTGAAAATGTGTTAGTGGGGTTTTTATATCTTTTCGTGCCTCGTGCGCATCTGAATAACCGTAAGCAACTGAACTTCAAGGGCGCGCTTCGGTAAGTTCAAAGGCGTTTACATTTTAGGCACTGTCGTATTTTTTAGTAGAAATATTACGAAACAATTTTTAGTATATGGAGGTATTTCAAGTTTAGTACATACATTAGTTAATTCAGTTTACAATTTCAGTAAAGTAGTTTATGTAATTATATATATAGTATAGACAGTAGGTATAGTGGTTTAGTCAGTAACATCCTCCCCCCCGTGATTCGCATCACTGGTGAGAGAATCGCCTCTTACGTCGAGTACTGCAATTTTGGACGCTGGTCTCCGCAGGACTCCTGTTGACGTTTTGACTAAAACTGATCTGACTTGGCCATCCGGGGCTGGCTTTGCTTCTGTTACGATAGCCCGTTTCCAGTGACCTCGGCTCTCATTGTCGTCGCACACTATAACAATGTCACCAACGGCTATCGGCTTCACCCTCTTAAACCATTTCGTACGCCGGGTCAAGGTGGGGAGATACTCAAGTATCCACCTTTTCCAAAAGGTCTGCTTCAGTTGCTGCGTTATGTGCCACTGCTTGCGTAGACATATTTTCTCTGACAGTGCAGGAGTTTGTACTTCGTTCGCGCAGCCTAACAGAAAATGATTTGGTGTCAAAGGTTCAGCGTCTGTACTTTCTATCGGCACATGTGTTAGTGGGCGCGAATTTATCAAGTTTTCGGCTTCAATGAGGAGACTCTGTAGCGTCTCCGATTGTGGTGCGCGTTCCTTAAGTGTGAACATCAAAACCCGTTTTACGCTTCTGACCAGTCTTTCCCAAACGCCCCCCGCTGATGGGTTAGCAGGCGTATTGAAAAGCCACTCTACGCCTCGACGATCACACTCTGCTTGCATACCACTTTGAACGCTAACCCAGTCTTCTTTACTTGCGCCGACGAAATTTGTTCCCATATCGCTTCTGAGCCGCACCGGTGCACCTCTTCGGTTTATGAAGTTGCGGCAGACAATAATTGCAGCATCTGTTGACAGATCCCTAGCTAGTTCCAAGTGAATAGCTCTAATAGTTAGGCACGTGAAAAGTGCAACCCAACGCTTTTCTTGACGACGACCTATGGCTACTAACACCGGCCCAAAGTAGTCAACACCTGAATATGTGAACGGGCGCACGAACGGCGTAATTCGATCTCTGGGTATCTGGCCCATGAGTGGCGATTCTGGAACAGCGGACGCATTTTTGCATATTTGGCATTCAGCTTTAATCGACCTCAACAAACGGCGCGCACTAGGAATCCAAAACTTCCGACGCATGGCGCACACTGCTGCTTCAAGACTTTGGTGATGAAAAAGTTCGTGAAAATGCTTTGCTATAAGTCGCGAGATAGGGTGATCCCTTGGCAATATTATTGGTCGCCTAGTAGACATTGGTACACATTCGGCGTAGTCTATCCGGCCCCCTAATCGTAAAATGCCCTCATTGTCCAACATTGGACTTAACTTAAACAGACAGCTGTATTTCTTAATTGGCACACCTTTGCTCAGAGACTCAGCTTCCTCGGCGTAAACATCTTGCTGTACTAACAGGCATATTCGTAATTCAGTTTGCCTAATTTCATTTGCGATAGTTAACATTGACAAATTGGCATTTTCGCATGCGCCAACCTTACGGAATTTCATTATGGCATATCGCACATATGTCATCACCCTTAAAAGTTTATAATAATTTGAGTACTTGTTAAAGGGGATTACCCTGTCTGCTAACGCTATCGTGTATATTGGCTTCGAGCGTTTTTCTTTTTGGCATTCGTTATTATTAACATCGGTTGGCATGGCTGGCCAACTGTCTTCAAGCAATTTCAAAAAGGGCGGACCATTTAACCACTTACCATTTTGAGAAAACGGTTTTATACGCGTTGCATCATCAGCTGGGTTGTCCTTACCCGGTACCCACCTCCACTGATGGGCATCGGAAGTTTGCAGAATCTCAGCTATACGGTGCGCTACGAACTGTTTGTAGCACCTGGCGTCCGACCTTATCCACTGAAGGACTATCTTCGAGTCTGACCAAAATGATACCCTATGAGGCTTCACGTCATGGCTGTTGACGACAAATTCTTTCAACCTTATTCCCAAGACGGCAGATTGTAGTTCAAGCCTTGGGATGGACAGTTGCTTTAGCGGACTGCACCGGGATCGGCCAGCAACAAATACGACGTCTGTATTATTTGCGTGATAAATTCGCCAAAAGGCGACTGCAGCAAACGCGATCTCACTCGCATCAACAAAAATATGTAGCTGTATGTCTGCATTCGGATTTAAAAATTGTGTGCCATAGCATCTTGGCATTTTAAAAATTTCGATGCCGCTAAGCGATTTGTACCACTGCAGCCATTTCTTATAAATATCTTCAGGAATTGGCTCATGCCAATCTACGCCCCTGCACCACAGACTCTGCATCAGCACTTTTGCTCGTAGCACCAATCCACAAACAAAACCGAACGGATCAAATATAGACATAGTAACGCTAAGCATCTCACCTTTCGTTGGCGGTCTGCTATGGTCTAAAACTGCTTTTGGCACTTTTGCGAAAAGCAACTTAAAGAAGAAGTAGTCGTCGTTTGGGTTCCAGTGCATACCAAGCACTTTTTCGGTAGCACTCTCCGATCGGCATATGCAGTTGTGTTGTTGTATACGCGGTTGCGCATTGTGTAGTGTAGCTTGCAGAAGATCATTTGAATTTGATGCCAGCCCTCTTAACTCGAACCCAGCACGGCTATGAATTTTGATTACCTCTTTGGTTATCCTAATACCTTCTTCGACAGTGTCGAAACTGTCCATATAATCGTCGACATAGTGCCGTTCGACAATAGCGTTGACGGCTCTGGCGTTAGTATTACGATATTTTTCCGCGTGTACATTTTTCACAAATTGTGCAGAGCACGGTGAGCTAATCGACCCAAATATCATGGCACACATAACGTAAACATCTGGCGATTTCGATCGATCGCCCCCTCTCCAGAGGAAGCGCTGCGCGTTTTGATCTTCTTCCGTAATCAGGATCTGGTGAAACATCTCACGGATGTCGCCGCATACAGCGACTTTGCCTTGTCTAAACTTGCACAGTATTGTTAACAATAATTTTGGTTGGTATTCTTCAGGCCCTTTCATAAGGGCACAATTCAGCGACGTATTATTAATTTTAGCAGCGGCGTCGAAAACAAGTCTAAGTTTGTTTCCTTTGTTTACGTTGCATGTGGCGAAATGCGGTAGATACCACGTACGATCCGCGTTAACATTGACTTCATGGGCCGAAAGCCGCTTTGCATATCCCTTTTCTATGTACTCGTTAATTTTTGCTTTGTACCACTCCGCAAAGTCTTTGTCCCGAACCATTTTCATTTCTATTTGCTCTAAACGCTTTGTGGCCATACTGAAACTTTCGGGAAATTTTACATTATCTCTATGCCAAAGCAAACCAGTTTCGTATCTACCATTTACGAACTTAGTCGTCTGTTGTAGTAATTTCTTCGCCCTAATATCGGCTTCTGAACGAACACTTGGCAAATGTTTTACTTCAAACTTTTCTGCCGCAAAATACTCTGCAATTAGTTGGTTAATCTCATTTAATTGTGTGCTTTCAATACCGACGTGGCCAACCGTGCTATCACTTGAACGGTATTCGTTCGATCCAAATAATGTCCAACCTAACATTGTTTTGTGGACTGCAAAACCATCATCTAAATTGACAGTTTCAGTTGCTCTTATTAAATCTGTGTGTGACAATCCAATAAGAATTTGCGGCACTGCATTGCAATAGTCGGCGATTGGTATATCTTGCAATTGTTCGTGGCGTTGCTTGAATTCGTTCAAGTTTAACGTTTGCTGTGGCAAATACAGCTTTTTTGTTGTACGCACTCCCCTCATTTGATAACTCGCTGCTGCTTCGCTTGTGCTCGCAATTTCAAGTGACACTTGCCGCGACTGTTCGCTCATGCTTTGATTGCCGATCCACTTCAGCCGAAGTAAATCAGATTTGCCTTTGAGACCGACAACGTCTGCTACTCTTTCCTCCAATAGCGATATTTTTGCGCCTTCGTCAATGAAAGCGATGACGTTAATTTCCCCTTTGGGACCTGTCAGTCGTACAGGCAAGTATTTCAAAAGTGTTTGTTTACGTCGTGGTGAATTTGATCGAGCGAGTAGATGTTGTGGATTTTGATACACAGTTGCCACAGCTGTATCGGCTGATGAAGAATTGTTTTTATTATTGTAGTTGGAATTGTGAAGTAGGCGATTGTGGAATTTATTACATGACGATATACCACATACTCGTCGCTTTCGGCAGTTTTGTACACTGTGACCAGGCTGCAGACAACAGAAGCACAAATGTTTATTTTTAATTATACCCCAGCGATTAGCGTAATCGGCATCTCTAAATTCTGAGCACTGATTTAGATAATGGCTTTGGTCACACATTAAACACTTTTTTTCTTCTTTTGTTACAGTCAGCACGGACTTAGATGGTGTTTTAGGTTTGTGGTACGCAGGATCGCTGGGCATGTACTTTGTTGGCATAACATCTATTGCCATGGATACATACATGGCGGTATTCTGCAGCCAATTGCAAAATTCACGCGCAGTGGGATATGGCTTCTGCATTTCGAATATGTGGCGAGTCCACTCTTCTCTCTTGTTCTGCGGTAGTTTGCTGATTAACTCATCAAGTAATATGGGGTTATTCAGGTGCGGTGTAGCACTCGAATTTTCTAAAAAGGCAACTAAATTTGACACCATCGAGCTGAAATTGAGAATATCGCCGGTTCGTCCTCCGGTGACAGGTGGAAAGGCTCGTGCTTTCGCAATTTGGCTTCTTATAAGCAGTTCTGGTCGGCCGTAGTGATATTCCAATGTTTTCATGACCGCATCTACACTGTTCGGGTGTATCAACAAAGACTCCACCTGTTGTCTGGCTTTCCCTTTTACGGCTTTCTGAAGACGTAACAGATTCTCCAATTTGGAGTACAAATGCATTTCGGTGGTTTCCTTAAAGGCCACAGAAAACATAGGCCACTCCTCGGGCGAGCCATGGAACTCTGGCAAATCTAAAATCTTACGTGTAGGGGGATAGCGTCCCGGGCTCCAAGGCGGGTGTACCTGGCTCATGCTTGGTGTACTGTGCGGGCTGAACACTGTAGGCATCGAAGCAGGAATGTAGCTTACTGGCGGAAAATTTGCACCATAAGGGTTGTTTGTGTAGCAGTGTGGCTGCATATCGGCGCCACCGACAGCATCGGCCTTGACGTTGGCAGAATTAACGCTGCCATGTGCAGCAGTGCTGGCAGAGGCAGCGTTGGTGTAGTTGGTGCTAGCAATAGTAGCGCCGGCATAACTGGTGCTGGCAGAATTAGCACCGGCTGTTATGCAGAAATAGCTTCGATGCTAGGTACGTCGGCACGGTTGACGTCGTTAGCTGTTTGGCGATCAAGGGTTTCCCTGTATTGGATCCTTTCCTTCTCCGACGAAGCTAAAGTCTTGCGTAAATCTTTTATTTGCTCGCGTAGTTCCTCAATTATTTTGTCTTGTTGGACTGATGCGCGAACGTTTTCGTCGTCGCTGCAGGAGCTATGCCCACTATTGTTGTCGGCCATTTTGGTTTCGCGAATGTTCGACAAGGGTCTTCTGTTACGCAGGTTATAACGCGGTGCTTCTCCGGTAGATTTTACGCAGGCGTGGTCACTCGAAGATTTCATTAACGATATTTCCGATTTATGCAAATATATATAGACGCGATTAACTTCCGTACCGATATATATGTGATAAGAAAAGATATAAAAAGATGTTGCAGGCAGAAGCAACGTTGGCTCAGAATATACGAGGCTTTCGAAAGTATAAATAACGACACTTTAACAGAGTTGGCTTTTATATGTTTATTCGTTGTAACAAAGTTGGTTATAAATTTAAGGTTATTTTTTGTAAGTATTTTTGAAAATGTGTTAGTGGGGTTTTTATATCTTTTCGTGCCTCGTGCGCATCTGAATAACCGTAAGCAACTGAACTTCAAGGGCGCGCTTCGGTAAGTTCAAAGGCGTTTACATTTTAGGCACTGTCGTATTTTTTAGTAGAAATATTACGAAACAATTTTTAGTATATGGAGGTATTTCAAGTTTAGTACATACATTAGTTAATTCAGTTTACAATTTCAGTAAAGTAGTTTATGTAATTATATATATAGTATAGACAGTAGGTATAGTGGTTTAGTCAGTAACACCAACTACAAACTTAAATATCCATGCGTTATTAGTCAATCCCCAAGCGGACTTTGATCGACCTCAACATTTTCTTTTTATAGTGGGTTAAGTCAAAAATATAATAATTTTACTTGAAATAGTTTCATATTTTGATTTTGTAGGTTTAAAGGCTATAAGATTGTATTATTTTCTTGTATTGTATTGATTTCTGACAAATTTTCTTAAGACTTTCTTACGAAATTTCATTCATAAAAAGAAAGTATTTCTATATGGGAAAATATGCTAAAAAACGTCATTAAAAAGTCAACGTTAATATTTTAAATTGTAACTACAAAAATATTAAGATGATGTGAAGCTTAGGTTAGGTTAGGTTAGAGTGGCTGCCACCGCACACGAGCACGGTGGCACACATAGGCTGTCAGAAGCCCATTGTGATACCACTGGCGTAGGCCATGGCGTGGGCTCCGATGCCCACCTTAAATTTACCTTACCCATATGCTCAGATCTTAATCTATGTTTATAGGATGCAAGCCCGCCTCTTGAGCAGAGTTTATCACAGTTAGTTCCGTCCCTTTCCTTGCTAGTTCATCAGCAAGGCAGTTGCCAGGAATGTCCTTATGACCAGGCACCCATACAACACATACGGAGCACATATCTTCCAGCTGGTTTAGAGCCGCTCTGCATTCAATGGCTACCTTGGAGGTTGTACCATAGGAGTTTAGCGATTTGATAGCAGCTTGGCTGTCAGAATAAATGGTTACGCCTCGTTGTAAAGAGGTCCACGTTATAAGGCCACGAGCTGCTTCCATTATCGCGTTTAGTTCGGCCTGAAAAAAACTACAGTGGTCCGGTAAACGAAGACTGATGTGCAGCTTACTAATCTTTGGGTTAGGTTACCACGCATGAATATCAACGTTTCAAGTAACTGTTCCCCAGTTCTATAAGATTTAGATGGAGATTCGTTAAGTGGTTCATTTTAGAAAAATAAGTGTTCAATGGTTGTTATGCGAACGTTTTAATGTTTGAAACTTGTAGTAAATTTTGCTGTAGAGTAAGAAGACTAAATAGTAATTCTTGATTTAAGTTTCGTTTCGATGACGTGAAGCACATGCCGATGACATTAAGTTTCGGCTATACTCGCCACTTTATCTACAACTTCATTTGGTCTCAAATGACTCAGATAGGTCGAAAGTTGTGATCAACGTCATTCTTGATAATCGCATTTTGGTTGTGTTTTCGAAGTCGACAATTTGCTTACAGAAATACTGAAAAGGTCCGATCAACTTGTTCCTGCATTGGCATTTCACGCATCTTCGGCAAAGGGACATTACATGCAAAACTAAGAACGCTGGTCTCAATGTTATTAGCGCCAACAACAGGTTTAACCTTTTTGTGCAAAGTACACAGAGATCACACATTCATTTCAGAGTCAAGTTCATCCATATCAAATTAAAGTTTGAATGCGGTACAGTCACCATAGAGCTGTTTTTTGAATTATTTCGTAACTTTTAAACTCAATTAGCGCCTAATTGCAAACTTTAAAACAATCTTTTATTTACATTAATAAAACCAAATTGTCCGCCTCTCCTTCCCCTACACGAGCTTCATAAAATCATTAAAAAAATATATAAGGCATTCAGAATGTACGAGTATTTTAATTGAATATTCTTTAAAATATTTTTAATAAATAGGGTACTAGGTGATTCAAATGACTTAATTTGCATTGTTTTTAATACATAGTAAGCACAGGTTTCAATCAAAAGATGGAAGTGACAAAAGAATGATAATATAATAAGAGGTGAAAGTGAAGTATTTGTGAACACAAACACATGCCCACAGTCACTAATTCAAATGCTAATACAACACACAAAAAATCATATTAATCTCTAATTGGACGCCAATGGTTGCTACTAACGATAGTTGTAAAAAAATTAATCAAACAAGAATGGGAAATGGCGAATTTGATATAATTAAGAACGTATTTTCTGTTAAAAAAAAGGAAAAAGCTGCGATGAGCTGGTTGTATATTTGCAACCCCGTCAACATTTTGGTTTGTGACACACATGCGTAAGAATTTTCAATATTTTCTTCTAAAAATCAAATAAATATGTATGTACGTTTACAAATTTTTTTAGAGCAGCTAATTCTATACAATGTCTTTTACCGACGCTCTTTCGCGGTTTTTTTCGCACCGTCAGTGAAAAGTGCCAAAAAATTTGCGTAAAAAAATTTTTAATTAAATTTGAAATGGTAACAAAACTGCGGACTTTAAAAAAATCCACAAAGCTCTGGAAATCTAGAGGTTGCTTAATAAAAGCTTCGATATCGTCTGGATGTTGGTAGAATTGCTTTCTGATGTGGATGGCAAGCGGTTCAAACTTTAAAGGCATCGACTCGATATCCGGAGTGGGATGTTTGCGAATGTCTGAGGTTCACTGAATTCAGCGCAACACACTTTCGAACAGTCGCACTTAGCCCAACGTGGAGAACAAAACGTGACCACATACCATAAGGTTCACTCCCTGTATATCTTAAGACCTGAGCAATGTGCGAAAATCGAAATGGCTTTTTAAGTCTAATTTGGAATGAGTTTCCTATTAATCGAAACCACTGTAATTACGTGGAACATATTCACCCTTATCGTTAGTTTCGTTTTCGCCCGAAGTCGGGTGAATTTATTTCGGGCGAAACTCACAATAAGGGCGATTATTTATTTACGAAGGTAAGTATTGAACTGGTAAAAATCAAATCTTCGTACTTTTCTAAAAAATATGTTAAGAGTTTGAACTAATAATCAAAGGGAAACAACTGCATATACATACATATGTATATATTCTCTTGAGTTTCGATTTGTAAGGCGTGGATAATCTGTCATCCTGTTGATATTCCATTACAGTAGAAAACCAATACACAAAACACCAAACTCAACTCACAGAAGGCCGGCCTAAAGCTGACTACATTGTAAAAATTATTATTACGCAGTGGGAGCAGGAGACGACGAATAATAACTGTAAATGCGCGTGATTATGAATAACAAGTTATGCATAATTATGCTCTTGTAGTTACGTTTGCATGGCACCAACCAGTATTCAGATTGTAAAATTGCATATGGCAGTAGAAAAGTTCGAAAAGCCTGGAAAATTGCAAAATAATGTGGTAGATTTACTGAAATGTACTTTTGTTAAATTTTTAGGTCCACGAAGGTGTGTATGATCTCTAAACTTGATACCGTTCTTTGAGTGCGCCATTTTAAGCAGTTTCTCACATTAAAATACAAAAACAAGAAAGGTCTTTCGTCTATGACTATGCACTCCATTTTGCTAAAACTTCGGGGCCTATCCAAAGAATCAAAAAGTCTAACCTCTACTTGAATATTTTTGTTACTCGTAGAGTCTTGCTCAATTGTAAAAAAATCATAATATTGGTGGAATAGAAGTTCACTTGAGTAGATGTGGCACAAAATAATTAGCCAAAATAGTGGTAGATCTACCGCAATCGTAGTATATTCCTAACATTGCCACCTTTACGCAAATAATCAATTATTTGCTAGTAAGTGTGCCATATGCTTACTTACACCGAGCACATTTGGAATGGATTGAGGCTGTAACGAAAGGATATTTCTGGTTAAATAATTACGATAAAATAAAATAATTAATTTTATTGATTTAATGCGACAGTTCGGTGACGCGGATTAGCACCAAATGGGCCAATCAATGTGTGAAAATTTCGCCGACCACGGTGTGGGGATAAGCACTCTGTGACGCAGCTCATTAACTTGATTATCGCCGCGAGTGCAGCCAATGTGGGAGCTGAATAGAAAAGAGTGGTGAGATGAAGACAGCCAGAGAAGTAAAGCAAAAACCAACAAATAGTAAGCGAAGGAATGAGAAAATGATTAAATGGATAATTGCATGATTGCTTCCATAATTGAATGGGCGAACGAGCGATTTCGCCCGTACAAACACATCACTATGCAGATAAAATGTGTAATTTATTCAAATTGCATTATACAAATACAATGTATACGTGCATATACATAAATGTATGTTCATAGATACTTTATATACTCTAATGTATTTGCGCTTATAAAACATTATACTCGTATATACTTATGTATGTACATACATTCAGCAATTTAAGCACTCATGTCACCAGTGAGCAAGAATAATGAGTTTTGTATTGAAATATTTAACTAGGAGACAATCGGCTAGAAAAAGCACCTCCTCGCGATATGGCATTAATGCTGGGCATGACAAATGAGTTGCATGCAGCCATAAAGGATTTAGAATCCAATGGCGTGAGGGGAACAATGTGAAAGTTTAACTGTGAATTTCATTCATTAATCAGCATAAAATTAGCAGCGATTGCGCGAAATTAAGCAGCTGACATGGAAGACTTATGCATTCGCAGCAAAGGATTTGCTTTTAAGTTAGCAGTGAATGTATGCAAATGCCATGAAATTGGCGAGGGTATTACTGTGACTAAGTCAAGTGCGTGAATCATATTTTTTGGCTAAGTTGTATTTAAAATTTGTATTCTACCGAATACTGTGCAAATACGAGTATGCTATCTGTAAGCCTGCACGGCATGGAATTAAGATAAACCAAGTGGATCAGATGTAAAAAAATTGTGAAGAAAATGTTGCATTTAATTAGGGCCAAAAAATAGGAAATTAAAAACGGTTGGCAAGATTTAATGTTAATAAAAAATGGATTGAAATGTGAACATAATCATTAAGTGGAACCACTTTTTGCTGTTTGGACAGTAAAATCATACATATTTGTTCCTTATAAAATACAAATTCTTCGTAAAAAAAAAAATTTTTAATATTAAAAAACAGAAAATGTATCTACATAAAAAGCAAATTTTTCTCTGAGAAAACAAAATTTAAAAATAGTTATTGAAAAAGTAATTTTCAAGTTATTCAAATCTTGAAATGAAAGAAAGAGCACTTTGTCGCAGTATTCGTCGTAAGATAAAAAAAAGTGATTTTTTTAAACCATACTCTGCCCTGCCTTTTTTTCTTGGGGAAAAACGTTTTGAGCTCACCAAGATATGTGTTATGGAGTGTAGTCAAAGGAGATGTAAAAAAAACACATTTCTAAATATATTTGCTACCATGATTTCTGAAAATTTCACTAGTTTTTAAGGTTCAAATTTGAAAAAAAAAAAAAATGTATGGAAAAATTTCTGAATATTAAGAAATTCATATTTTTTATGTAATTGTTTATAATGGCTGCAAAACCGTCTGAATTCGGAACTTGTCAGAAAAAGTTAAATTTAGTAAGATTTTACTGGAAATCGATCCCGCACTCGGTTCTCTGGACAATAAGATAGTAAATAAGATCCTCTCCCAGTCAAAAATTACCATTTTAAGTCCGAAGATTTATTGCTGGTAAATGTGTCTAACCTCCGAGAGTTTTTCTGTCATTATTAAATAGTGAGAGCGCAAAGTTAATCAAAAAATAATAATAATAACACTTCGCATTAGCATATGAAGCTCAATTTATTTGAAATTGCTTGTTCTTTTTTATTCTTTTAATTTTGATGCGATGATCGTGTTCATTAATTTCAAGCGGTTCGTAAATATACTTAAATATTTACGTAAAAGTTGTCAGAAATCGGATTTTTCACTAGAAAACGATCCCATACTTTTTCGTGTTACCCTTTTCGCTCTAAAAGATTTTTTTTATCATATGAAAAAAATAATTTGTCTCACAGAAAAATACACCAGGTAAATGTTTTCCTAAGTGAAATTTTCTACCATTTAAAGATAATGCTTTATTTTTGAAAGAATTGTTTTTTTTACCGAGTTTTTGAAGTTAACCTGAAAAATTACCGTTGAGGAAATGAAGTGCACAATAAAGAGTGAAGTAAATTGAATATGTCAATATTTAGGTGTATTTTTTTAATACAAAGAGCTTTTATATGTACATACATATGTATGTAAGTATATACATAGGTTTTTCGATAGAATATTATGTTTCAGTATTCAAATAATTGTTTTTTAAATAAATGGAAATTTTTTTGACGCAATTTTTTTTAACGTTTTTTTCATGACAACCATTTGTTGTGCCTTAATTAAGTCTTCTTTTTAATATTAAATTTTTTATTTCCAACTGTGTTTCTAAACTTTATATTATATATTAACTATATATTTATATAAATATAACTTATATATGTATATAACTCTCTACTTGTATTAATTGTAGAATATTAAATAAATACTTTCTTTAATCCAACCACTAATACTAATACTAAAAAAATTTTTTTTAAATTACTTGTATGTCAGCATTAATAAAAAATGCGATCAGTACTAAAAAAAACAAAGCAAACCCAATGTATCTAAATAAAAACCCCTATATAGCGAAGAAAAATTAAATAAAAAAATTTGACAAAGCTTGCAAATCAAAAAGTTTATATCACCTTAGAGAATTTTGAGTCCGATGACCATTATGGAATGCTATAAAATTTAATGTGTTCAGTATTGCCGGCCCATACCCTGTCCGCTATTTTATATCGCATCATTAAGGAAATGAATCCCAGCGATTAAATCGTTATAGTCGCCGCAGCGATAGTCGCGACGACCTCAACCAATACCGCAGCATAACAACAACAATAACCAATAAAAAAATATGAATGAAACAGCATGAAAAATATGGCTTATTAAAGCAAGAGCGCCGGAACAAAGTGCGAAGGGTTAGTTTGAAAGAAGAGTAGCCGCGATATAGTACATACATTTATATGTAAATGCCGCAATATTGCGTATAAATGTAAAACGAGTTGTGACGATTAAAGTCGTGAAATTAACGTTGGAGGTGCACCAAAGAGACGTAAATTCACACATGCATACATACTTGCAATATCTACAAACGTAAAAAATTAATGGTAAGATGCATCTGGGTGGAAAATGCAAAAAAAGTAAAGCATAATTAAAGCTGCAACGAGAGCCACACAGTTATTTATGAACGCATCCACTCATACATATATGCATGTACTCGTATGTATGTATGTATGTATGTTTATGATCGTTTATACCCTACAGTGAAATATCAAACAAGCAAACTAGGAACAAGAAAACTTTGTAATTAGAATTTGCTGAATGAAATCGAACCAATGCAAAAGCGACCAGACTTGTACCAATTATCAAACCATTCAAAAAATGTGCCATCAGGCATACAAACACACGTAAGAAAGTTATTGATGATAGTGATATAAAGTAAATTAATAACAAAATTTAAATTCAAAGATTATTAAAATAGCAAAGTGGACTAACCGAACAAATTTTAATTGTGGTTTGACGTGACTAGTCCCGAATTGATCCCGAAAAAGTACCTAAATAATCCCGAAATATTATGGGACTAGTCCCGGACGAGTGCCCCACTGGTCTTTGCCTTATCCTGAGCAAGTTGTTCGATACGAAAGCCCAAACAGTCTACCTGACCACATTTTTCGTTACAGTGAATTAAAGATTCACAATTATTTTACTTGAAATATTACATTCGCGATGATCTCTGGAGATCCCGAAGATTATTGAAATCAAGATTTTATCACCAGCACTGACTGACAAATTCGCAAAACAATGTATGTGCTCATAAGAAATCAAAAATCTTACACACTGCAGAAGTTACACTATGTGTAAGTGAAAATGTAGTTACTTTTCTAGAGATTTATATCAATTTGCGGTACTAGTTAAACAGAAAAACTCTTCGAGTATTTAGAGTTTGTATACAACCCTAAACTTTGTATTTCTCCGTAACTTTATTCATGTTTTTCCGATAAATAAGTTAGAGTTCCCATTTTAACGAATAATTTGCTGTCCACGACAATGCACAAATAGATACATACATACATATATCTTCACAAATGCCATCGCTACAGATTAAATTACTAAATTCTTTAATTTTGAATGACATATTTAAATGAATTGAAATCAGCATACAGCCAAATTTGTACGAATTTTAAAATGGTCTAAATTGTCAAAAAAAATTTAATACAGTTATTTTCTTAATACTATTATGAATAGTTCACATATTTAATACTAGCATAAGTTGATTTTCGGATCCTATTAACAGTAAAAAAAAAAGATAACTAATTCGCCAGACCCAAATAAATCTGCATCCTGCACTTCCTGTCTATCCACATAAGCATATACCATCGAAATCCTGTTAATCCTTTTTTGCGTTCCCTTCTAAAAAATTATTGTCAAAATTTTACTCATCTTAAATCAATGTCCTTTCACGTTCACATCTTGGGCTTGTGAGTTTTTTTGCTGGGGATAGCTACGCAATTTCACACAACAACTACGACGATTCGATAAAAAGCTCTGCAGTGTAAAGTTGACAGGCAGGCAAACATTGGCGAGTGGCAGATGACCGGATGAGCCTCGGTAACGAAAGACGAGAAGGGCAAGCAAATTGGGGGGCTTAAATGTCAGGTTGATAGGCGAATCGAATGGAATGTTGGTCGGAGCGAAGGTACTGCATTTGCGGTTGTTGGCGACGAGCTGTGGTGCGTTGAACGGCATATGTAAAAGTGACATAAAATTGTACTTTTATTACTTTGCTGGCAAACACACGCAGGGGAGCAAGTAAACGATTTTGAATTAAAATATATATGAAAAATATTTTCATATATATAAATACAAACATACGAGTACATATGTATGTACATATGTATATCAATGGTGATTTAAAAAAAATATACCGTAGCTAGTGTATTGGAGAAAATGCATCTACTGCGTTTATAAAAATTTTACAAGAACAAAAACAAAGTTATTAAATTAAAAAAAATACCGTTAGACAATTTACTTACAAACATTTTTTTACTGATGGCAGTTTATCGACTTAAAAGTTATCGCCAGCGATATTTTTTTATATAAGCTTTAATATTAATATTCAATATTTTTAGATTTAAGTTGTACCAATATTTTTATTTCATTACTGATATGTACCAAATATTATTATTAATTCAAAAAATGAAGAAAAAGCTCAGATTTCATGATCTTGGTGTTAGTATTTAAATATAATTTATTAGTAAAATTATATTATTTCAAGCTGAAAGCTGAATTTTCAAAGAGTTTACTCTCGATTACTACAGACCATCAAATAAAGAGGGTTTCTCGACTTGTCCATCACTAAACACAGTATGTATACAGCTAAAACATTGAGTTTACAGTTTTTCTTCGTTAATCTCTTTATGACCGACTAACAAACTTAACTGAGCACAATTTTAAATTTTTAGTTTAGTTTGTACTTAATAGTTAATTGGTATAACAAAAAACAAAAAAATCAGCTCTGGCTCTGGTTGAAATATCATCCATTACCTTATTTTCATTACATTAAATTCAAATGAAGTTTCTGTAGACAAATATTTACAATTATGTATAAGTTACTAATTTGTGTGAGATATTTTATTACGTTTACTTATATACATTAATCCAATGGCTATCTCGAAATCGAGTCGATCGATTTGATTAAGCTTTTCTATATAGATACTAGAAGGCCCGGCGAACTTCGTCCCGCCCAAAATTTATTAGAAGTAAATCAAACACTTTTTGAATTCTAATGCCCTATAACTTAAAAAAGGCCTTCGTTAGGACCTTCTACAGGAATAAACGAATAACTGTGCAAATTTTAACGTCTTTCCGAGCTGTGGTTCGGACGCTCTGCGCGGACATAACGAAATAGCGCTTCATATTTATATATACAGATGAAAAATTTACAGTTGCGGTCAATATAATAGGTGTGCATCTACCAAGCTTATTAAATTTTAAAATTTTATCATTTATTCTACATATATTATTTTTAACTTATTGTACAATGGTGCACCTTAGTAAGCGCGGAATATCTTGTGTTATCGAATGATGTAAATATTTTGTAAATAAACCGAAAACTCGGATTTTTGAATGCAACATTTCGAAAGTTTTAAAATTTTGATACTGGATCATTATTAACATCGGTTTTTTGTATCTTCGGAACTACATAAACGATTTAAGAATTTGATATCTCGTTTTGAAAAACATGACAACGGCTTTCAAAAAAAAAGAATAAAAAAAAAAAGCAAAAAAAATAAAAATATGTATATGTCATTGGTGGGGCAATATGAAAATTGGATTTTGCCACGAAAATCAAAAATCAGACTTCACAGTGTCACCCGCCTGAATATTCTGAAAATTGCATCAAAGTCGGCCCAGCCGTTTTGGAGTCCATACGTTACATACATACACACATCCTGTTTTATATATATAGAAAATTACTCAACATTACGTATATACAAGTGACACTTGTTTTAAATTATACAAATATTTAATAAAGTATTACAATAAAGGTACCAAATGAAGGGCATTTTACATAGTTTTAACAAAATAAAATCTTGAGTAAAATTGCCACTTCTCCAAAATACAAAGTGTTCATTAAATAATTATTTGTAGAGGTAAAACACAGTACATATTAAGACATTTGAGACTAGCACGGAAATTATGTTATAGAGTTCTAAATCAGTTTATTGAAGGGTTAAGATACAAAATTTCGACGTGTATACTAATAAAAAAACACCTTTTTTTCGTAATATATTAAAAAAACCTTTGTTATTTTTCTATCGGCATCCATTGACAATTTTATTGAGCTCAAGGCCAGTTTATGGAAGATTTTTTTTGAAACTTTTACCATGAAATAAAAAAAAATTTTAAAAAAACTGTTTGTTTTCCAATAAAATCTTCAATAAACTGGCTCAATAAAATTGTCAATTATTAAAAATAAACTTGTGAGGAGCAAAACTCAGTCGCCCAAGTACATTTTTTAATTCAATCAATAATTAAAAATAAATTTGCGAATATTACGTTTTCCCCATTCATACTTTTTATATATTTTACATGTGACGAGATATTCGTTAAGGTTTTTTTTTTCTGAACACGTCATATTTAAAATACATAATTCAGTTTAAGGCTTATTTAAATAAATGAAATTGACACTTTTTATGATTTTTTTTTACATAAACTTGATCAAGTCTTTATATCTCGGCTTATACTGATCGAAGAGATTTCATCTTAACATCTTTTGAAAGCTTAACTGATAAGCTTAATTTATTTATTTATCTCATTAGTACGGTAAGATATTAAAATTAACGTTTGGAACCATTTAAGCATTTAATTGTTTCTTGTTTATTTAATATTTGTGTTGTTTTGATATTTCTATGCACTTTGGCAGCTATTTTCGATAAATTTCCGATTAAAATTAGAGCACATTTTAATAAATATAGTCACGTTTTGTAGAAAAAACAACGTAAAATGAGCTAAAAAGCACCTTCTGATTAAAAAAATGTATTTGTTGCGTACGTCCTTTTGGCGGTTATGGCTCGATATTTGCATACATACATACATAAAAACATAAGTGTATACATGTAAACAGCTGCGTGTATTTCATGCCACTCAACCTTTATCAATTTCTATGTTTTAAAGTTCACTTTAAAGTTAAAGTCCTACAATGCCCATGTATCGTTGCTGCATTTATGTAATACCAAGCACACAGTAAGAGAACCAGTAGGCCAAGCTTGAACAATAAGTGCATTCTGAAATTGCAATAACAGCAGGGAAAGATAAAGCAATAATAACATTTAACATCTGCTTTTATATTTGAATACATGGACACAATTTCACGCTTGTCACTCACTGGTGGTCATCGTTTGAGTGATGCATCCGATTAGCGATTAAGGTCACCGCATACAATGCAATTTCAGTTCGCTATCGCTTACTCAAATCCATAATTAAAGTGCAATAAAAATGTTCCGCATCACAGACGCGCTGTCCGCTTATCCTTTTATATTTTTCTCTGCTCCTTTTGGCATTGCGTTGAATGTACGGATATGAAAGAGCTAATGTACACCTGAACGAATAAAAGCGCTACTTAATGGAATGCATGGATAAATGTGTAAATAAAAGGCTTACCGGACGCATATCAAGTTATTGCGATGGAAGCCATAGTAGTAATACCTTTCTGAAGGTTATTGCCCACCGCAATGAATTTCGAAGGAAGAAAAAATTGAATTTGCACATTTAATCTATTATTTTAATGACTTCAAAAATGGAACAAAAACGTATATGTACACATACATATAAACATAGCTATAAATGTATAGCCCCATACTTACATATGTACATCTGGACATGAGAAAAAAATCGAGTTCAACTACCACTGACCCAGCAAGAAATTTACTCTTTCAATTAAGGCTACAACCCAGAAAAATTGTACGTGTGTGGGAACTACAAATGCACTCAACTACCAACAAGTTTGAACTCATCAGAAGTTGTAAAGGGCGTTAAAACAAATTATTTTTTCGCCTTGGACACGAATCTTGTATCGGAAATGATTCATATTGTGAAAATAAGTAGTCATTGCAAATGAATTGTACGAAATGTATGATAATAACTTTTTTATAAACTTTTCTGAGAGACAACAGTTGTACTTTAACTACAAACCGCAATTTTAAAAAATTGGAATTTCATAGAAATTATTTAAATCGTCAAAAAGCAATCTGGACTTTGATTTTATCAAATTAGAATTGCAAAATGCAATGGCAAGACAAGCCTTTCTTTTACTGCAGAATTCCATAGGTGATGAGGAATTGACTCAATAGATATGCAATTAAAAAAAAAAAGTTGAAGTGAAGGAAATTCAAATTCAATCGCTGTAAGCTTAACGGACCGAAGGAGCAATTGATCCTTATTTCTTTAAAATTATCTAAGAGATGCATCAAGGGCAAAAAATTTAATAAAATAAATACTGAAAAAAGCTTAATCAATAGAAACGTTGCCTTAAATATATATAGGGTGAAGCGATCAGCCCTTAAAGACCGGGCGTAATTTTGTAAAAATAAAATTTTAAAATGGACTTCAGTTTCGATTATTAATAAAAAAAAAAATTAGAAGACACTTCTAGCCTATACGACAACCTCTGAAGTATCTAGAAGATTGACCAAAATTCCAAAAAGCGCCTTTCTCTTCTGCGTTCTCAGCCACACTAACATACATACAACCCAAGCAGAAGGCAAATAAACTGACGAAGACAGGAGCCTGTTAGAAAGTATTGGAAGTTGTCGCACAGGGTTGCACTTTCGGGATAATACAAATAGAACTCACTTGATATTTTCTTGGACTGGCTAAAAAAGGGTTAGTCGGATATACCGACTTAAAAACTATTCAAGAAAGTTAGACAGAAGTAATGAGATTTGTTGTATAGAACGGGCGGCAACTGCGAACTGTTAAAAAGTTTCCATAAAAAAATATGCATTTGCTCATTACCCACGAAAGCGATTATTAGCCTAGTGAAATACTGCTCTGTCATCAACCAACCAATGCTGCAGCATTCCTACAAATAGTAAGTTAAGTTGATCTTATATTCAGCCGATCGTCTTCACATTCTTTGCCTACAAAAAATTAATTCTTTAAGAAATCTCTATATTTCGCCCAGGGTCAAACAAACATACGAATGTGTGTTTTTTTTAAGAGTTCTTCTTGCTCATGCATAAAATACGTGAATAACACAAATCCGTTTTTTGCTATCTCCTGATTATTCGCTATTTTTTTACCCCTTACAGAGGCGCACCAGTAACAAAAATGCCCGCAATGCGCACTGGTTAGCAGGCTTTGTGGCATTTTCTGACGGCATATTTCGATGCTATTACACCCACAGATGTACATATGTACCTTTGAATTAAAAGAAAAATAAAATAAAAGACACAAATCCAAAATATCCATACATATGTGCCACACCAAAAGCGCACGTTACAGCGACCACAAACCTCCCGTCGTTTTGTTTTTTTTTTCTTTTTAGTTTGATGTGAATTTCTGGCATTGAACTCGTTTTCAACAACGGAGTGGGACAGACGCTTACCATTGGATATGAAATACTTTTTTACATAAAACATAATATATTTTCCATCATTTTCAGCAGCACTCTCGCAAATAATCAAATATGTATATTTTTGGTTGTAATAAAGGGGATTATGCGTGCGGTGGCGGAGCCATTTTAACGCTTCAGTGGCGGCATTAGGTCGCCACTCGAGCTACTCGATTTTATGTGCTCACGGACAAGGGCTACAGTGTTGCATTGGTTTTCATTTCGGTTGTTTAACGAAAAAATTTCATTTTATTTCGTTTTTTTTTTGTGAAACATTTTCAATATTAGAGGCAGTCTGCTGAGCCCCAATGGTTAGAAAAAATGAATTTACTTAAGGGGGTTTGAGTGCACAATATGATATAAGAGTTGTATAATGGGAAAGAAGGATCCAAATTACGAAAAGATAGCTGCACTGAAATTTAAAAAGATTTAATTTTTCATTAGATGTGCTGAACACTTGAAAACATGCAAAATTAAGTCAATGTTTTAGGAAAAACCAAACCAAAATTCCAGAACGAGAGCTCGGGTAAAATAGGCCTTAATCCCAGATCCATTCATTTATATATCGAGACAAAGATGAAGATGCTGGTGTGCAGGTGCTATGGACATTAAGCTACATTTGTTCAGCGCGCGTCTTAAGCAAACTCAACTTGCTAGATTGAATTTTAAAAGAGATTTGAGAGGCGTTTTCTTATTTATTGGTGTAGACCGCAGCAGGCTATCTAGCTTCTATCCAAAATGTTAATCAGTTTCAGGCTCATCAACTTCAACTCCAACCTTTTGCAGCGATAAACAAATTAGCACAATGTCGCTAATGAAAGGCTCATCTCTTCTGCCATTTTATGGAATAAGTCGAAATTATTATGCGTCTTTGCTAAGAGGAGCATTAATCTACTAAATATACCCAATATTCGGTTCTTAACTCATCAACTGACCAGTAAAAATAGTATGGGTCTCATGCATCCGATTTGATGGTCTGTCCACGAAGGGAATGTGGTTTGTAGCCTGAGAAGGAAGAGGCAGACTAGTTGTTTGTTATTGGCGAGGCTTAACTTCGAATATTTTAATTGAAACGGAAACCACAAAATGCTTATCAATTGATAAGACATTATATATACATATGTATATCGAAATCCAAATATTTAGACAAATGCCGTAAGAGGACGGGCATTGAAAATTGTACAATGCTTTATTGACAATAATACCCGAATTCAGTAACTTGGTATAATCACAAGTCTCTAAATGATCTAAAGACTATTGCTTTTTCTCGCTTTCACGTTTTTTTCTTGTTTTTATTTTAATTTTTTGTTTATAGACGACTTATAGACTTTATTTTGAGTTTAGAGGCTTTATTTTGAAACTTACTAATTAGAAACCGTTTTTTTTTCCAAATTGCCATTTTTCGAATAATTCGAAAACCGGTTTTACAAAAAGGTCGAATAATCGAACACCCTAGCCGGGAGTAAGGTACAGAAAATCTTGAATGTTGTGGTGTGCCTTCTTATCTACCACAAACTGTAATTTAACGAAGGTTTTTAATTACTTCGTCTTCTTCAATAAACATGATTTCAAATTCGTTTCTTTTCTGCAATGACGTTTTTATAACGCATCCACGTGCTGCTTATCTCACGCCAAGTCAATCAGTGATTTTTGCGCTTACCTTTTGTTGTGAATTGTTTCGCATTTTAGTACTAACTCATAAAATATGCTAATAAAATGTTAGCACTAATTGCAAATTTACCATATCGATTGCACGCTGCAAGATTAGCTATTGAGAAGTTTGATTCTATATCCCCACATTTGCTCTTCCGGCTAACTTCCTTGTTCTCTCCTTTATATCCTTCGAATGTCGAACTTACATTTTATTGTTGCTCAATATTTGCAAATGTTGTAAATACTGCGTATGTCCTTGTATGTTGCAACACACTCACACAACGCATAAATGCGCAACAATCCAATTAATTTGCCACATTAAATTTGCCATCGAAATGTTTCCATATAAATATGTAGCTTCCTCCCCTCGGCATCTGACCTCTCCCCGACTAACAATCTGTAGTTGGTTTCATAGCTTTTACGTGGAATTCGGCGCTCGGTTACACACCTGTATGGAATTGTTTCGACGCAATCGTAAAATTTTGTGTGCAATCACACAAAACAAATACATTTGCATTTTTACGATGAATACTTTGTTGGCTTGCTACATTAGAATGAAATTTGCATTAGCGTTGATGTATGTAAGCAGATACTTATGGAAAGTGTGTATGCATTAACTGTTTTTCTCAAGCATGGAAAGAATGCATTAAATTTAAAATTTATTGAACTCAAAGCCTCTCCCATCCATCTTAAAGCTGATTACCATAAAAGAGTTACTAAAAAGAAATTTGATCTTTCGATACGTGCCTATACTTGAATAATACTAAATTGAGCAAAAATGTAATTATTTCATCAATATACTTACGAGTAAATATATACAAGGAATGACAGCAAGGCACTAGTCAATAGAGAGCTATGGGCCAGCTTGTATACGAGCACCCGTATTTATTTTTGCGCAACTAATCAGAATCAGATATTAAACATAATCATGTACATATTTATGTACTATCTTTTTGACCAGGAAACTTATTTTATATTTATTCCTAAAATAAGTCTGGACTTCTGCTTACTTTTACCATTAGTTTTGATTTTTGACAAAGGGTTTTCAATTAGGTTTTATTTGACGAATGAATGGTATGTAGATGATCTTCAATAATTTTCTCTGTCTTTATGGTATGTATGTATATAGTATGTTAATAATAATATACTAATTTGGTGCTTGAACTATATAGCACAGTGTTTGGCCGAGTTTCTCTTATAAACCACATGGCAGAAATACCCTCGGAGTTTTGCCATTGCCTGCCGAGGGGTGATCGTTATTAGAAAAAAACTTGTTTTCTATAATTAAGATTTTTTGGCCTGGCTGAGATTCGTACCTCGAACTCAGTGGCATATTTAGTTATTGCACGCACACACTCGACAACAGCGGCCACGATATACATACATACATATATATGTATATATTTTTTTTCATATTATTTTTTTAACCACGTTAAATTTTTTTATTAAATTAACGGTTGAAACTTAACAACCGTTACCTTAAAAAATACCTTGGTTGTCTTCTTTGGTACCAATTCTACTTTTCGTTATCACACCATCTATATACGAGTACTTATAGCTTATTTTGATTTTCCGATCCTCATACACTTACATACACTTTTATAAATCACTTTCGGAAGTTCACGTTTAGAATTTGAAAATATGAAATTTTTATTTGGAGGCATGTGTAAATTTGAATAATAGAATTTAAGCTGACAACTTTTATTCGATATGCTTGAAGTTGGCTTAATACTAAGTAGGAGAGCAGCTCTTTCAAATTCCTTTGTATTCTTATCATCGTATAACTTCAGATCTAAATATATTGCAGCAGAACTATATCATTTCAGCACGGTTTTGAAAAATTATGTAAGCAGTTACATCATTAAGAGTAAAGTGGATAGGAAACTACATGAGACCCATAATGTAAAATACATTGTTGTTGTTATTGTAAAAAACTATACGTTCCCAAACTTTTTTGGGGTATGCTACCCAAGTGACAATCATTTCGCGAATTAAATGCCGTTCGTACACGTAACGTAGACTTAACTTTCGTGGCTTCTTCTTAAATAAAGCTTCTGATTCATGGCCGAATTAAAAACGATTCGTTCCTGAGCCATTTGCCCTGGAAACTTTATGAAAAGTGATCCTCTGTCTTGCTCTCTTGAATATATTAAATTTCAAAAATTTTGCACCAATTTGCGGTTCTCATCTAGGAAACCTAAGCAATTGAAGAGGAATGAAATGGTTTCGTCATGTGTGCTCGTGTTTCTATATATTTACATTTATGTATTAACTTTTGTACACATATCAAGTTATGCGCATGAATTAGAAGTGAGATGAAAAGGATTTTCAGCAATAGCTCTTAACCCAACCAACGTCCAATTTAAAATTCAGCTTTACACTAATTTTAAATTAAAATACAAAAAGAAACAAATCCTAAGACCAAATTATTCATAACTAAGAGCTTTGCATGAATAGCAAGCGTGAGAGCACTGTTCAAAAACGATGAGAGCAGCACCTAACCAACTTTAACACGCAAACATAATTGGAATTTATTTACACTTCATTTCCGCAAATTCAGATTTGTTTAACTCTGCGCCTTTATGCGAATTGTACGAACGGAGCAAAAAAAAAAAACAAAAGTAGTAGTCGGCAAAAATAAAATTTTGCATAACATATTCTTTAGCAAACTGAATTCATATTCACACACTCAGGACTTTCATAAACTCATTGCCGACTTCTTCTTTCCCAGAAGACCACACACACACACTCACATATGCAGGCAAACGGCGGCGCAGCAGTTGTGTATAATTATATCATTTACATGCACTCCAAAAACTATAATTCATAATTAAGATCTAACGATATACAGTTAGTAACTACATACCTATGTATGTATAGACCTCCGTTAGTACGCAGAAATAGGTGAAGAGGAAAAGCAGCAAGACGAAAACGGCAGCAACAGCATCATGTGAAAGAAGTGAAGTATGTGAAAAGAAGTAGAATGGAGATGCACACTGGAGCCCGTAAAAAATCCAGAAAGAGCCATAAAGTCAGTGGGTGGGGAGGCTCGCCTCACATGGCAGTAAATGAACAACAAACGAGAAACAACGAAAGAAATAGCAGCCGCCGGAAGATGGGCCGCCGTAAAGTCAACAAAGCAACGCCAACTAAGCCAACGTGCCACACCGCCGTACGGTGCATGCCACGGCTGCCTGTTAATTAAACGAATGAGTGGGTGTGCAACTAAATTGTAAAATGTGAGCGCGTTTTTTTCGCGTAACAAAACAACAATCCAATGCAATGAAGTCGCACTGGCGCGTTCCTATACATGGACGACCTGAGCATATTTTCGGTGCAACAAAGCCTTGAACATACAAAAAATTACATGCGGGACACGGAATCATTGTGCACTTTGCAACAGCCGCAGCCACAGTGATGGCAGCGAAAAAACTAACAGTAGTAGAAGTCGAAGATGTAGTGGAATAGCAGTGAATGAGTCTGTGTAAGAACAAATAAAAGAATGAAACATAAATAAAAAATAAAAAAGGAAGAGCAAAAGCTGAGCTGAGTCGAGGTGAAGAAAGGGTCGCCCGAATACAGAAATAAAGTTGTCAGCAGTCAACACTGATTGTAAATGATGACAGGGTGCGCGCGCGATCCGGCGCTGAGTGGTGAAGTTGCCACAAGCCATAGGCCACACGTGGCAATTGGCACGTACTTTGTTTGCGAGTGAATGTGTGTGTGCCGCCGCTTTTAATTAAGCATCAAACATGTGACGAACTGGCAAAAGCGCTCTGCTCGCGAGCAAGTCAATTTTAGTGCGGAAGGATTGTCAGCCCGTCGAAGAGGAGGAAGTGCGCGACCGCAAGTTTGCGCTGCCGAATTTAAAGCAGTAAAATTAAAGAAACCACGGCAACATCACACCGTTTTATAAGTTTTGCTTAGGTTAAGGTAGTTTGACGCTCATTTAGTTCGTATATACTCGTATATGCACACATCTACATCAAATGTGCATTTGTGCCGAAAAGTTGAAAGCATCTACTTACGGCTTATGATTGTTGTGAAAAAAAGTCTAACAGGGTGCTTGTGAAACGTCATTTTTAGTCAGCTATTAATGGTGAATACCGCCAAATTTTCACGTCTTTGATAAAGCTCATCGGTCATTTCAATTTTGGTGTGAGAAAGTGCAAGTTTCAAGAGTCTAAAAGTTACCATTAATTTTTTACAATCCTTTTAATTGGCGGTTTCCTCCATCCATCGCAAAACCGCGATTATTTTTTATATGAATGGAATTGTAAATGAGTGTCAGTAAAAAAATTGTCAAAAGTCATTGCTAATTTCTAGCCCCTAGAAGCTTCCACTAAGTTTAACCGTGCGCAATCAGCCGTTTAAACTTAGTTTAAACTCCGTTTAAAGTTGACTGAAAAACTGCCTACGGAGTTTAAACTTAGTTTAAATGACAAAGTTCAACTTGCATTGAAAAACTGGCCCTTACACTTACACATTCGGAATGTAATTAAGGAATCCTGAAAATATACTAAACATCTTTTTTTGTATTTATTTGTGCATTTTAAAGATTTGTGTAACGTAGACATTTTTTAAACCTGTATATGAAATTGAGATAATTAAAACTAACCTTATTCCCACAGGCATGGGCGGATCCAAAAAAAAAATTTCGGGTGTTTCTTCTAAATGTATGTTTATTATATTGATAAGTCCTACTTTTATTTGACGAGTATTCAGCGTCTATATAGAACAAATGGACCTAGCATAATTTTAGACGGATAATTCAGCTTATAAACGAAAATCCATTTTCCATGGCACCTTGTGCAACAATTTATAAGTTTACTAAGCATCTAAAAACATTACAGCAGCAAGTTTTCTTATTTATTTCACCGAAAAATGTCTTGTCACTTATCCCACCAGGCCTAAGACAACCAAACGAAAATTTGTTTCGCGCCTCCAGGAAGAATCGTTCGTCCTTCGGGAGAAAATTCAATTCTGCCTCGTGTAATCACATCTCTCTGACCTCTCACATTTCCTTCGAATCGGGATATAAACTTCACACTCGGCTGAATCAAATTTTTTCCCTTGGAACGAAACGTTATACAGTAAGAAATTAGTGCGACTTACGTGAACATTTTTGGCAAAAATATTGAAGGCATAGTTTAAGGCGCAGTAATTATCTCAAAATTATTAAAAGTTATGATCGCAATCTCCAAATTTCTAAGCTTTAACTGGAATAAAAGATTTGAGTTTTATTGAAATTGAATAAAAAACTTGTGTTTTATTGAAATTGAATAAAAAACTTCACACTCATTCTCAATACTAAAAAAGTGTTTTTTCTAGCTTTAATGGCCTTGTAATGAAGAATATACAAAGAAGTATGATTAGGAGATGTGGAGATAAAACTTCTTCAAATAAAACAGTCGTCGTTTTGCTCAATAAAATATCAATTATTTAAAAAATTAAATTCAATAACATTGTTCTGTTACGGTATGTGATCGATATTCTTGTAGACATTGAACATACAAAATCTGATTTTAACCCTTGAAATCTCATCAAATTTCGCCTTTAAGTGTACTTTTTAAAGCCTCGGGCATCCTTACACCGGTAGCCGCCGAAAGTCTTTAATAGTGCCTTTGCATTTTTTGCGCACCCGGTAATGGAGGATTTTGAACCCACACGTATTTACGCACACTACTACAAGACACAGTCATTTTCATTTCCTTTCGGTCTTTGGCTTCTCTTACCAAAGTTAACCAACCAAATGTGTAGCCAACTATGCATAGATGTACGAGCATGTACATCCACATGTGTAGACAGTCGTCAGTCAAAACCTGTGAATCAGCCCGCCAACTAGGCTAGTCAGTCAACCGCCGCGATGCGCCCACGCATCCATCCTCCACAGCCATCATCTCTGACATGTCTAACGCCCACACGTGCGGCCATTTTATACGCTTTTTTCGAACGCACATTTTTGCAGTTGGTTGATTTTCGCATTTGTCACTAGGAACTCATCGCATGCCGCATATTGTGGCGATTGCAACATGCCACCCGCATACCGAGGCGCAAGCAAAACTAGCGTTACAGACGCAGCAGAGAAACGAGTATGAAAAGATCCGCGACTGTCGGCGTTGCCAAATACGCGCACACATGCATACGCAACCACACATCCAAATACAATTTTGCTTGTACTTGTATGAATGCGAGTAGGTTAATTGCGTTGCATGCCACTCAACGAATTCAATTGCAATTTTCCTGCGTTTTCATGCTTTTCCAATTAGAAGCTTCCCAACCGGCTGGCCGACAGGCGCATCGTCAAACTTTACATCGTCGCGGTCGTCGCCTTCGACGTCACTTTGAAGGGAGGCTTGTAATGGTATCAATTTTGCTTGCGTGTCGTTGAGTTGCGAGCGACGCACAGTGTCGCGATTACATATGAGCTATGACCAGAAATCTCAAAATTGTTAAAATTGGGCAACTACCACGCCATCTACGCTAGTGGGCGTGATTAAGATGTGTCTTTAAAAATATAGACTACGAAATTGGAAGGAATTATTAACGAATTTCACTATTTTATCAATGCTGGAAGTAGTAGTTATATTCTTTAATTTCATAAAAATATATTTTATTACTCTCCTTCAAAGTACTTTTGTGTATCATAACTTCATATTTATTATTTTACTTTTTTAAATTTGATTGGCATTTCGATTCAAAATAGTAAAAAAAAAAGAAGTTGACAAGTTCGAAAAAATAAAAGAAAGTCAAGCGAAATCCCGATTTTAAATTATCAAAACTCACAAAACTCAAAATTCGTACAAATGCACCTAAAAGCAAGTTAGAAAGTTTGGAAAAATTTAAATGCTTTAATAACGGATAATTATTTGAGAAAACATCCATGGTTACATTAATAGTTTTTCCAATATTTTTTTTACATATGTATATTGAGAATATGCTATATAATTTAGCCAAAGTTCGTCAGAAGCGAATTAACAGGCGGCGCGACCTTTCTGTTTTTGCCGGTTTATTTCCAATATTTTTCAATTGAAAAAAAATTTTAATTCTCTTACTAAAACTATAAATTTGTTAAGATGTGACATACTAAAAATATTGAAATCCAGGTTCCAAATTTTATAAAAAAAAATTTTTAATTAAAAAAAAAATTTAATTTATATTTTTTTCATGCAGACTTTGTAGTGCATTCAGTTTAAGTACAAAAAAGTGCAAGTGGGCAGCTATTTCTACTTCGGAGTGGACGTGGTTTTTGTTTTTGTTTGAAATGTGCCTTCCTTATTCAAGCAAATAAGAGTCCAAATTAATATCTCTATATATACATATGTATGTATGTACATTCATATTTTTTAAATTAATTAATCATTTTTTATTTTTCCGCTTAAATCAAGTTTTGGAAATTTTAGAAAACAGTTTATGGAAACGTAGTGCCGTTTAGTTTAATAGATCTAAATGGTGTACTTTCTTCAAATAACAAATTAAAACATTTGTTACTTAAGAAACCATAATGGAAGCAGCTAGTGGTCGCATAGCTTGCACCGGCTTCGGAGCCCACCTGTCATATTGCAAGGCAAATATGGCCAGAAATCGAAGTGAAGCGCTCTAAAACTCTCACATGGCTTGACCGCTCCTCTCTTAGATTAGTAGTTGGTGTGATATCCGGGCAATCCCTTATGCACAACTAATTCTTCAAAAAAATACTTATTGGACTGCTTAGCTGACCTGAGCTCTAGGGGCATTTCTAACTTTCTACTGTAGGGGAGGGTAGGGTAAAACCAGGTTGCCGGGTAAAACGGGGTACTACCCAGTTTTGGAGGGAAACGTGCTGCCATCTTCTTTATACTGTAGTTACTTGTTGCCTGTGTCGGTATCATGAAACGATGTGAATGTCGTTGGGAATTGAGCACTTAGACTAAGTACAGAGCACTTAGACTCAGAGGTCTTAACGGTTTTTCCGTCTCAGGAGGTTTACATTTCAGCATCAAACTTTGTCGTATGATTCTACGTTCTTCGCGAAAAGAAAAAAAGTAAGTACTCGTATTACGTGCGAATCTGTATTCTATTACACGAAACTTGAGGTGATGATCGCTCAGTAAGGTTAAGCTGTTAATTAATTATACATTTTTTAGTGGAAATTTATCTAGTCGGGTAATACCTTGTACCCGTGATTCGTGATTTTACTCAATTGTAGTTTATTTTCATAATATCAACGTGGATTAACGCCAGATCATTCATAGCATATTGTGGATCGCAGAATTTGTGGAATCAGACAAATCTTCGTAAATCACAATGTTCAAAAAAATGTGTATAAAAAAAAAACAAAGAAGTAAAGAGAAAAAAAGGCAACAAAAGGCAATGTAAAATTACTAAGAAAATCCCAAAATATTAAACAACGTAAACTTTGTAAATAAAATGATTTTTTGCTTTATTCTTGGGGTTACCCCGTTTGACCAGACCATTTTTCGATACCCCGAAAATCATCGCTTTCATTTTGAACAACACAATATTTCGTAAAGTTGCTGATTATATAGATAATAACTGTTCTTCAAAACCTAATTGACACATTTTTTTGTTGCTTTAAAAAATTTGTATTAGGCAAAGAGTCAAGGTACCCAGTTTTGCCCTACTCTCCCCTATATCAAACGGACGCAATAGTTTAATTTTTTAAGGGATGAGAAGAATGCATTTCTGGCGTCAGTGGTTTTCCAACGGGCTTCTTTATTTCAGACTAAATGTACCACCGCGTTCTCTGCGCGGTGGAAGCCACTCTAACCTAAACACGTAACATAAGAAGCCATTTTCATATTAACCGATTTAAAATATTAAATTTTCCTATTAAAGACCAAAATTAATGCGTCCAAAGAAAAAGATGCTAAAAAAAGGTATATTTGTGTATAAATATTGAAATAGTGAACCAACTTTTAGATTTTCTTGTATGAAAGATATCCCCATGCACATACATTTAATATTTTTGCTACTTCTCTAAATTTGGTTTGTACGTATGTATGTATGTATGTAAAGCCTATCTATTTATATTTACTCTTCCACTTCTGTGTCTTTCATCCGATTTTGCTGAAATAAATTTTTTTTTAATATTTTCAAAAAGCTTCCTTGTAAAATTTCATTGATCTGCCATAACTCCTAACACATTTGCTCTCTTACTTGATGGTGACGTTATACTGTACGATGTAGTGGCACATTGCGGTGCTGTTTCTTTGCTGTTGTTGCAATGACTGCGCGTATATTCCCGTGCCAAAATACATTCGCAGGGATCGAATGACTTGACACATTGCGGCGCTTTCCACACCAAATGATGCCGAGTGGCTGAGTTTTGTAGTTCCGGCCATATTTACTATTATACGTATATTAACATACATATGTATATACATAAGTGCGCGCATTACATATTTGGTTTCTTTCAGAAACTACTGACGCGGATTTGAGGGAGTCCTTTGTGTAATTTTTGCTTTGCTTCATCCATTTTCAAATAGCACACTCTCTAAGTCGTCCACAGGCCGTCCGCGCTTTTTTGCCTTACAGGCTCCCATTTGTGACTTTTTTCCAGCAAATCCTTTGAAAGTGCGTTTACACTTCTGTATTAAGAATGCCTGCACATACGCATGCTTGCTTATCTCTATGAATGCGTCTGTATTGGCCTTCGCAAAGAGTTAATTATCTTGTGTGTGAGAATTTGTGAATTTCCTAAAGGAAATTGGTTTCTTAATTACATTTGTGCGAGCTACTATCATACAGCCATTGAGAAGCGAAACAGAACGGCTACTAGTTGACAGAAATACATTCACATCTATAGCTGCAAGTTTGTACCTCCGATTGAGCTACTAATTTCAACTTAATTTCTATGAAGCTTTTTTTTTTAGCATGACTGCAGCATGTCGATTAAAGGATATGAAAGGCAAAGCAAACAAAGTGCATTGACTAATTGCAAAAATAGCCAGAATTCAGCGAAGGGAGTGGAAGCTGCGAAAGCGTCGAGAGGATTGCTATGCTTAAGTGAATAAATGCATGTGTCAATAAAGAGATGGCTTCAAGCAGCGCAGAGGGAAAGCTTGGTGGAGTGTCCGATGAAATGCTGGCAGATTGAAACTTTCATTAAAGTCGCATTTATCAGGAAGATTGCAGATTTTTCAACAACTGCTGTAATAATTCGCTGGAAAGAAGGATGAAAGTTTAAAGATACACAGTTTTTCTCGAAAAAGTGCCAAGCAACAAATAAAAATCATCCTGTTTACATACATATAGAACTTAATATGTATGACGCGAGCAAAAGCGGAAAATTTATAGCAAAAGGTGCTAGGGTGTAAGGTCGAATAATTCTCTCGCCGTACACAAACCGCTAATAATATTCTTTAACCAATTTCCAAATTTTAATGTCTGAAAATCTTCTTGAAAAATTCAATGAAATATAAGCATTTAAAAGATTTGAACTGCATTATTCCCATCTTAGTACAACTTTTAATGTGTGCTTAATGAATAAAACCACTTCACAGCAGAAATACTTCGTACTAGGGATAAGACAATAAGAGTAAATACTTTTTGAAAGTATCCCAATATTTGTGTACTTGATGGCTTTCACTGTGTTCCAGTGAGGTATAAAAAAAAAACCACATTTATCGCCGCATACAGAAATAACAAGCTTTAGAGTATTTGTTTTAGTTATGAACGAGCCCTCCCATGGCTTCTCTGTATCAAGGCATTAGTTATCAAGGTAAGCTGCTATGTGGTTAAGCTATCGTGGGGCTGAGGAAGCTTATGACAGAATATATACATACTATGTTATTTCAGAAAATGTGAAGTGGGATGAATTTATTTAAAAACTAATTTTAGGCAATATTATCGAGATTTAATTATAAATCAAATAAGACGTAAAAATTTTAGGTTTTCTGTAGATAAAGTCACTTTCTAGAAATGATCAAAGTCAACAAAACAAGTTTCCACATTAATTTTTGCTTAAACATTTGTGAAATTAATAGATACAAAATGCCACTTGCACCGCTTTTAAAGCATTGAGTTTTTCAAGGGAAATATATGTTCGCCAAGAACTTCTGGCAAGAATGATGAATAAATGTCATAAATCAGACCGAAATACTCATCGATTCTGTCTGTGGTTCATTTTCACTTTCGAAGGAGTTATAGCTATATCTGTGGCCATAAGGAATAACAACCAAACTCAGTTTAGTAAGAAATATATAGAAGAAGAAATGAGACTTAACTAGGAAATTATGTATATTGGAACGATGTTCCGTCATCCCTTGTCAAATTTGGTTTTGTGACATATCGATTTCGGTGTTGTGCCATCTTCAGTGTCGTTTTCATTTCGGAAAATCGTTCCAATATACATAAAATTTCCACCCTGTCGGAAATTCAGAAGAAAATCAAAACACTGCGTAAGTTAGATGTCACAGCAATGGTCCATGTTCCAGTAATGGCTATAGCTGCGAGAAACACGCAATTTAGATTTATATGCGCTTTAATTCATATACAGTAATGATTGAGAGGTATACTTATGGTATACGCGAATAATTAAAATTTCAACATTATACTTCAGTAGGACGTGCACATTAAATTCAAATATTTGAAGTTGAGATGTGGCTGTTTCGCGGCATTTTATCCGTCGCTTAACGACGTTAGGTTAGAACACGCCCGGGTCTCTATGCATCTAGAAGGATTCACGATTTATAAACATCGAGCAGTGCATGACCAATCCTCATTATACGCTTCAACGAACAATTTAAGGTAAATAATTGATATATTTACATAATATTTTGTCCAAAAATACATATGTTCTTTACTGGCACACGGATATTCATTATTGGCTTAGTAATGGGTCAACAAATTAGAAAATTATCAATTTTGCTTTCAGCACAAATATACCATAATCAATAATCAAACGCTGGATCGTTTATTTCGTACGAAATTCTAAGCTATTACGTGCAGGAGGATTAAACCTATTTCACCCTGACGTCAAACGGTTAGCCTAAATCATTGTTTACATCGCGCAATGCGATAAAAAGTGAATACCAACAACGTTTTTGTTGTGGAATGTTAATTAAAAACTAATTCGAGTTAATACCTAAAAGAGAGAAAATGTATTTACATTATTTAGCATTTTAAAGTATTCCGAATTTTCTTCATTTTGTGCCTATTTATATTTCATGGAAACGGAGTAACGTCTCGAATTATTCAGTGTTTTACATATTGCACCTTCTGCTTAGTTGATATTAGAATGGTTAACTAAAACTATATACAAGTATTGACATGAATATATGCAAAAAATATATGCAAGTTTATCCGTGAACATATGTACGAAAGTAATACACAAAAAACAAGACAAAAACAAGACCAAAAAAATCTGAAAAACGATACTAAAATGTTGGAAATGTCAGAGGATTCACTGGAGATATGTTACAACGATATCAGAAAAAAGAAGAGAAAAATGACGAAAAATGCAGAAAAGGCAAGAAAAAGTGAAAAAAGAAAAACTTCATAATGTTCCAGATCAAGAAACTCGAAGCATCAAAGTTGGACCTTGTAATGAATATCTAAAGGAGCTAGAACAACCGTTGTCGAAACGTAAGCGAGGACTCAAAGCAAGGAAATATGATAAATCTGGAGATGGTGAAAAATCTCTGCCGGTTAGAAATATTGAGCTAAGGGAGAAGAAATCACAATTTCTGACCAAATAAACAAAAAAAAATAAAAAGAGAAAGTGCCAAACAAAAAACCAAAACAAGTTGTGGAAAGCAAAAACAAATTAACCTCTTGGAAAATCGTATTTCCAAACAAAGTGCTCGTATTGCACTCTGCATTAAAAAATAAAATTTATACGTGTATGTATTTAGGTATTTTTTGCCAAACATTTTTTAATAGAATACTCCAGAAGTCTGAGTTTCTTTTTGGATTTCGTTGAACTTCATGTGTTAAAAATGTTGAAATATATATTTAAATACCTGATTCCATTGTATTTTTTTAAGTGTTGCCTCCTATATGTCGTTATATAATTTATATTATTTTCATTCAATGCAGATTAAGAAAAATACTAAAATTAGAGTGATATTATAAATGTGAATCATTACTGGGGCAAGGTTATAACCATTACGGGCACAAGTCGATCTATCACTCGGACAAAGGGCAGTAAAGTAAGAATAGTTTATTTTATTCAATTTGACGAATAATTATTGATTAAAGGTAATATAATTTTTGTATCTGAAGGACTACTCTGTCACAATAAAAATAATACAATATTTTATTGCATGTTTTTTTAGGTTACAATAGCGTATCAATCTTTACAATTTCCTTAAGAGAACCATTACTGGGACATCTACCTTAATTATGTTTATTTTGAAATATATTTTCAGTGTAACAACCATTGAATTAAAAATTTCGTGAAGAAATATAAACTAAGTCCTAAATTAATCATTTTAATTAATTAACTGACATTTCAGAAGTATTCAAAATACTCAAAATCGAGTTTTGCTGTTATTCATTGTGACCACGTTTATTGTGGTGGTTATTGCATTTTATTTTTTATTTAATAAATATCCAACCACTTGAACTTTAGGTTCCACCCAATTTCGGCGATGCGCAGCCTCAGTCTCATTTAAATCATATTAGTGTAACGTATTGACAAATTTTTAATAATTATTTTTCTTTTATTAAATTTTAATTTTCTAACAAAAATCACATATAATTATCCAAATACATATAATTATCTAAATTTGACACTTTGTACAAAATAAGCATTTCGCATTGTTTTTAAAAGGGGAGAGTGCAAAATATTACCCAAAACAAATTTCGTATTTAAAATGAAATAATGAAGGAGAAACATTTCAAAAGCCACTACTGAATTTTCTTAAGGAAATTTTTTTTTTACTTTCTGAAGTTAAGTTCTTCTTTGATACGCATTTAAAAGCTGGTCGTTGAAGCTTCAAAGTTGTTAGATTCTTTTTGAGTATGCAGTTTAATAGGCAAATCAATATTAAAGTGCTTTTTTATTTCCGCTGATTTTTGGGAAGGATGTTGCACATTTTCTTTCATATATTTAAACCATGAACAAACTCAATTTATATATTGAAGAAACTGCGCCGCTCGCATATTAATATTTGGAATTTGAACAGCGTGTACTCGTAAAACTGCATACCTAAAAAAAATCTAAAATTCTGTGAAAAAATTGAAATTTTGGTTTAACCTTTTTTTTATTTAAAAGCTAAAAAAAATTAATAAACGTAATTAACTATCTAAAATTGTCAATATATTACAGAGCTATTATTTTAACCGAAGGTATATATGTGTAGTTAAATCCAGTATAACGAATACGAATCAAATTTTGCGCATATTTACCTGTAACGAGAAAAACAAAATGAACATTAAGGCTTGTGCATAAGGTGTAATAGACATACTATGTCTTTTAGTTTATAATCTACTTTATAAAAACTACATATATTAACCTGAATCCTACCCACTTCCTCATTAACAAGCTATTGAACTTTTGAAAATAGCAGGCAAAAGTAATTTTTTTTTTTGTAGCTTTCGAACTTTATTTAATCTGGCATTCTGTGCATTTTTTTACACAAAAACCACAAATCGTGGCAAAAAAAAAAGGTCTCAGCAGTACACAAGTAATTAAGGCATAATTGTATATTCGCTGCATTTTACAAGATTGCAAATACATGCATACATATGTACAAGTTTATGGGTTTCAATGTGTACATTTGGGCGCACGATTTATACAGAATTCCCTTTTCGCATGTATACATTTTTCCACTCTCTCCGTTGTGCACATTTGTTACAACCATGTGGCATGCAAATTGCATGTTCGCTGAAAAATGAGGGGCAACAGGTTAATTTCTCGGTTGTTTGCATGCCAGCAGATAAGCAAAAATACAAAAGTAGTTCATACATCCATATGTACATACATTACACATACAAAAACAGTTTCAATTCATAGGCTTACTAATAATAAAGCAATTCAAGTGATATACTTTTGTATATGCTTCGCCGAATGAGGAGGAGGAAGCGAAAATGAGGAAACAGAATGTGTAAAACATTTTGATATGGCAACTGGCATGTACAATTTCACAGAAAATGTTTGCTGATATGATAAGTCGAATGTGGATTACATTCATTTAGCATTTTTTTGCAAATGAAGGCAGTTTTTGGATTTGATTGCTAAGAGTGAACTAATGTTGCTACAAGTATTTCATATCTGTTCTTTGAAGCCTTGAGAGTTGAGAAAATAATGAAGGGAATGTTCACGAGCTTAAATGAGTAAGTACATAGTACAATGTGTTAATGCGTCTTTTCTTTCATTTCAATTATTTTAAATTGATGTATAGTTTATTCTCTAACAAAAGCGAATTATACATCAAAGTATCAATCTTTGTACAACTTGCATTAAAGTTTTAAACTTATAGTAGGTATACGCAATTTTGTAGCCTATTGTCAAAAATCAGCGGTGATATTTAGTCACTTGAAACTAACATATTACAATTTTACAGGAAATTTTAGCTGATATGGTAAGCTGCTTAAAGAGCTGTAAAACTGCATACTCAAAAAAACCAAAAAATATTTTTTGGAGTGTTATAAATTTTGATGAAAAAATATTGATTGCTTTTTCAGTTTGTACAAAGTTTCCAACGATCACTCTTTTATGCAAACATATGTAGGTCGATGCAAAACTGTGTTTTAAAAAATTTATTTCACTTCGAAAACTTCATGTCACGCTAGCAGACAAAGCAAACATAAATTTTTACCAACATACGCTCCACTCGTTATACATGTTTGCATGCAAGGGTGCTCGTATGTGGACGGTTTATTGCAAGAAAAGAAACGAATGGGTAGACGCTACCAACAAACATATCGACAGAGAGTTGATTAGCGGTTTGCGAAAAGCGCCACCACTGATTCTCCCGACCGTGAGAGTACGAGTACTTCTAGCAGCCATTGATAACTAACATAACATCCACTTATCTTAGTTATAAGCCGCGATTTTAGGCTGATAGTGAAAGTATAGTGAAAGTCAATTTTTTTTATTCGCATATAATTAAATTTTGAAAATTGTTTAAGAATCATTCCGTTTAAAGCGTTCTGGAAAAAGTGTACAAAGTCAAGATAAGTTGTTTTGTCAAATTTCCACGCATATCTGTCGGCATGTATGATAGATAATAAGAGCTCATAAACGAGCGACCAATGCCCGGTTGATGGCAATACAGCCAAAACACTTACATTCATTACAGAGACCACACAAAGGAGTAGGCTTATTTTCGCAAGTTTCTTGCAGGCGTTCAAGGATGCTTGTCTGATTGCATAAGTATATATGTATGTGCATATGAATGTATGTATGCTAGCAGGAGCACAACGAAGCGAGGCAACAGTTGCTGAACGCGGTAAGCCGTCGTCGGTGGCATGTTACTCAATCAGTCAGCCCGTTGCACAAACGGTGATATGAGTGCTCCGGAAGGTATATTGCCGTTAATGTTGGAGGCTTATTTGCAAGTAATTAGATCATTGGTCACTGTATATCACACTTCTTGCCGAGAGCCGTAAAGGTTTACCAGTCGGCGAGTGACAGCAGAAGAAGCGCGCTAAGTCAACCCAATCACTCGTGCACAATGTTAATAGCATATGTATGTGTGTGTGTCTGTATGTACCTTAATGATTATGGAGTGAGTCAACACAAAGGCGGTCCGCAAATGGAATTACACATTTGGTGGCATTAATGGACAGCGGTATTAACAAACACACACCAATGCAATGCTAATTCCCTTGTTTGCTGTTTGCAGTTACACATTGCATTTGTTGCATGTGTTTGCATAATTGGCCAAAATATATACATATTTGTATGGGAATGTTAATGTTTGTATGTACATAAACACATGCATACGAACACGTGGAAGTGGTGTATGCGCATAGATGTACTTACGTCGGGCGATAATTTGCCGCATTAAATTTGTGCTGCCTTTGCAAATGTCACGCAAGCTTTTACATGTATGTATGTATGTTTGTATGTATGTTAGCCAGTAAGTTGCCGCCTGATGTGTTGCATGACGCACAGGTGCAACATCATTTGTATGCAACAAATCAACGGCCAAGTGGATCCAGGCATGTTGCTGTGGCAACAATGATTAACTGATTTGCAAGTTTCTAGCTACATAAAGTTATGTTGCGCGTTGTTGTTGGTGCAACATAAATACGGCTTTGTGCTGCGTATTTGCTGTCAATTAAAAATAAATCCATGCGTTGGTTAGTGTAACATAGACACAAATAAGTTATTGGCGCAACGCCTGTTTTCGTTATTTTACATTTTAAATAGTCGCTACTACTTCAAGCTAGTTATTTTCATTTACAAAAAAAAAACATGCTGACAAGACTTGTTGCTTTCGATTTTTGAGGATCTGTTGGCAGTGATTCAAGAATAAACGTCGGAACGTTTTATAATTTAGAAAGTCTTAAAATCCAGGAATAGCAATGAATTAAAGCTTAATTAGTCAAGTCGTATACTTATTTATCTTAATTTTCGTAAAAACTTAAAACTATTTACTCAAGCAATCAAATCAGCTTACGTATACAGTATCTGTATAGCTTTTACCTCGTAAAGGGCTTAACGTAAAGCTCGTGGTGAGCTTCTACAAGGGTAATAAGGACTTCGTCATCCACTTTGATCACTTCAATAAATAACTTTCATGTTCGATATCTAATGATACTGCTTTCATGTTCGATATCTAATGATACTGCTGTTTTTTGTATTTAACCATGTGTGCAAATGACGGAATGCTTATTATGTCAAAACGGCAGCTTCCAAAATTTATTTACAAAAATTTATTAACCCATAAATACACGTTGGAGGAAAAATACCCCCAAAAAATTAGGAGTAAATAATAAATTTATATACATACATACGAGTTATTTGTTAATACAGTCAATGAACATAGATTCTGACAGACTACTCGTATTAGATAGTAATATTACATATTATTATGGGTATTCGTCTAAACGCGTAAATGCTTCGTAACCGCGTAAACCTCGTAAACTTTCTTATTTTTGTATGGAAAATCGATTTATTTACGAGGTTTATGCAGATACGAGGCATTTACGCGTTTAGACGAATACCCTTATTATAAAATATTACTGACATTACTTAAATAAGATTCAAGGCGGTAACGGAAAATATTCTTTGTCATAGAGAGATCAAGCTCTAAAGAACTCGAAATCGTATTGAATTCTTTCAAAATTCTATTTAAAGGAGAACTGTTACTGTTCAGAGTTTTGCTGAAACGACCTTAAATAAAGCAACATGCCGCAGAATTCTGCTAGGAACAGTGCAAAATGTTCCTCTAAGCAATAAGGACAATCTACATTAAAAGGAAAAGAATAAGTTCTCATCCTAGTCCATGCAAGGCAAAATATGTTTTCAAGTTACATATAATTTAAGAAAATTTTTGCCCTTTAAATAATTATTGAAATTAACCGCTCACCGAATCGGAAAAATTTATTTGGCAAGCTTCGATCCACCTCTTCCTATGCACATCTCTGTTGGGCACTGAATAAAAAGGAATTTGGTTGGCGTTTTTGCTTTTATAAATCAATGCCATTTTTCTTTTATATTTAAAAATATTTGCTGAAATTTTTTTCAAGCTTTCTATGTACATACATATATCTACATGATGGAACAATGAAAGGTGTTGTACGTTGTGACAGCGCCAGATTGAACGCCCTTAGCTCTATTGTATTTTGGAAGTATTAGAGAAACGGGAATAAAAGAAGTCCGTTTTTAGGAAAAAGTACAAACGAGTGAAGATATTCAAATACAATTTACCCACAATGATTGGAATATTATGAATTTTCTATGAAAACTGACAAAAAAAATTAATAACATAATTTGTATTTACGTACGAATTTTTAGTGTTTTTGGATGCCAAAATTAAAAAAGACAAACTTCTTCGACAATGATTATTCTTTAGAAATTATTGTTAAATGTTCAAATGTGACGCAAATGCACTCAAACCGCACCAACAACATAACAATGTTTGCCCAGCGATTAACGTTTTTTCGGAAAAGTAGAACCTCACGGATTTTCTCTCATTATTATAGTTTATTTCCAAGTAAAAACTTAATAATAGAAAAAGTTGTTTCTAATAGCGGTCACCCCTCGGCAGGCAATGGCAAACCTCCGAGGGTATTTTTGCCATGTAAAAGCTTCTCATAAAATACATCTGCCGTTCGGAGTCGGCACAAAACTGTAGGTCCCTCCAGTTGTGGTAAAATATAAAGACGTACACCACAAATGGTAGGAGAAGCTCGGCCAAGCACTGAGCTCTGGGATAAAAAGTTTCTCATTTTAAATTAATGAAAGCCATTAAGGAATATTAAAATTTAAAGAAAACTTGAAATATAAAATAAAAATGTTCTATGTTATATAAAAAAAATGAATTACCAAAAATCTTCAATATGTCGAGGGGGCATAATTTTTAGCGTAGCTTAATTATATTGGTCGATTAATTTAAACCATTTCCTAAAAAAAATAAAATAACAATGCAAATATCAATTAGATTTTATTTCTGCATTGTCTTACAAAAAAAAACCATTCTCGCCATTTGCTTTTGGAAAATAGTCTTATTTCTCATATGTTAACACAAGGCGAATTCAGAAAAGATGGTGGTTGGTTGTCAAAATCAATTGTTTTGTTTCATGTAAACAATTATACAATTTAACTACAAGAAAATTAAAAATATGGTTCGATGTAGCTTTTTACGGCGATTCTTATAGTGAAGAAATTATTTAGCATAAGTTTAATACACAGAAGATAATGTTTGACAATAGCCCACAAAAGCGTCAAGTTTTTAGAACCGCTACCACCTTATATGAATTCGCCTTGTGTTGTCCGTTACTGCGATTGAGATGGATTTTCAAATTTATATTACGCTTCCGAGCTATTGAATAGCTATTAGACTAATGGTTCGAGTAATGTTGGTCCGCATTGCCTCAAGTTGACTTTGGACTTTTCATTGGACCAAAGGTAAACGCCAAAGAGTGTTAATGGAGGTTGCCAATTCACTGCTTTGATTAATATGTAACATTATTGCCGGTTTGGGATTTAAAATATTTAGCGATTATTGCACCGGCGCATAAACCAAGCATCACTTTAGGTTGTGCATTTTTCGAATCGGAACAGAGGACACATCTTTTCTTACTATTAGAACGGTTTTCAGTTTTTCGTTGCCCCTCCCCAATAGCTGATACTTCGGCCTGGAAGACACTGTAATAGTGCGATAAGTCAATAACTCCGCTATTCAGTTTCGAACCACCTCTGAAAATCGCAATACTACCGGTTGAAATCTAAAAATTTTCTACCCACTCCTCCCGGGGTAGTTTTTATTGCACAGGAATTTTACACTTTTTTGACGTAATATTTAGTTAAAATATTAACTATTAGTGCAAGATTTTTGTTTGTCGAAAAAGGGGGTTTCATTTTAATTGCCTGTTAATCGCTTTATCTAAGGCTGATTTAAAGCGCAATTCTGGCAAAGATAATTCAGATACTTCTAACAAATAACCGGGAGTAAGCTTACACGACAGTTTGAAGAACTTTCTGGTATAGAAATCTTATGTTAAAAGCTCTACTTTTAAACGCTCGTGCTAAAAAGGTTTTTTAAACCAACAAAAAATAATCACCCATATTGTGAGTTTCGTTTTCGCCCGAAATAATTCACTTTACACTGTTCGCTTATCATAAATTTCGGGCGGAAATTTTCCGCTTTCGAACACTTCGGCAACACTTATTTCGGGCGGAAATTATTTTATAAGAGGAGCAAAAGAGTAAACAAAGTTCAAAGAGGATTAATATTAGGTAGAACGCAGGAAAAGATATTGCAAGAGGATTTGTCAAAGAAAGCAAGGAAAATGTAGCTAAGTTATAAAAACAGCTAATTATGAAGCTGCATAGTTTGGGACCTGCAATGAAAAATTAGTCCGAATGAAAAGAGTTTACCAATTTAAATGTGTGCAGAAATAAATTTTTTTTATCCAAAATAGACTTGGACTGGCCAAAAGCGGTATGTCTTCCAGCATAATCTGACTAAAAGACGATTGCGCCAGGCCAATTTCAAAACTGTTACCGACACCTTTTTAGTATCCACCTTCAGCGAAAAATCGCAGGCACGCTTTCCAACTGGCGGAATAGCAAATTGTAGTCGCGCTGGTGATATTGAAAAGGTTAGCACAGATCTAATAAATACTTTAACGATTCTTTACTGACTGTTATATTTTAAAGATCTGGAAAATTGATAAATCTTGTCAAATTACTATTGAATTTGAATTATTTGTTAATTTTACACTTCAAATATACACATTTCAGAGTTGTAATTTCCATGATCGAATTTTCGAAGCGAAATTTATTCCGGGTGAAACTCACAATAGGCCGATTCAATCCGGGCGAATGAAAAAATTTCGGGTGAACTTTTTTTCGGGCGAAAATCACGATAAGGATGAATATTTTTTCCTTAGAATGTACCATAAACCAACTATACCTGATCACGCAATACGAAGTGAGAGAAAAAAATAATTTTCTGGCAGTGACGTAGTTCTTTTAGACACCATGTTTGTTTGCTGTCAAATGAAACGAAATTGTAATAAAGAGAAGAACAAAACAAGAATACTGTGATTGACTGTTGTGAATAATTTTTATTTTTGAAATTATTATTGGAAATCATAGGCGTCAACCAACACCATTGGCAGTAATTGCATACACATCGTCCAACGCTTCCATCAAGTAGTAAATACGCCGGCGCAACACATTTGGTTTGGAGCATAAATACCGCGAATCCTCTAAATGTAAATTTGTACAAAAAATCAATGTTAAAAAATAAAAGATCTGAATCTGCACTGGAAATTTTAAAATTTTTTTCAACGTACTGGCCGCAAAAGTCCATTCACTTTTTTGCGCAAATTAAGGTCTTTCGGTAGACCGAACAAGTGCAGCGACTTGTCTTGCTCGTATTTGTTATTGCACCCAATCACAAAACCTTCATTTTCTTTAAATAAATAGCAAAGTTTTCACGAAAATCTAAAATGTAGTAATTAGTTTATGGAATGTACTACGTTTTGATAAAAAATATTTAGAACCTGCAAATATTTTTAAAAACTGAATGCCTACAATCGCTGTGCAACTGGCGTAGTAAGGCTTTTGAATACAACTTATTTTTTTTTTAACCGTTTCTACAAGTAAGTGTCCTTTCAAACTGTTCTTCTCTCCACGGATTTCGAAGAATACGAGTCTCTTCGGCTTTGATGGGATTTTGGCGTTTGCAAACAGTGGAGACGGCTGGGTTTTGAGCGGATTTGTATTCCACTAGCATCAACTAATAACTTTACGGTACAATATACTCGTACAAAACTTCGCGTGAACTCACGCGTCGAATACTTCCAGGTTTAAGGTGCTTTTGCACGGCATGGTCCAGCCAAGGATCCTCTCATCCGTTGTTGTCACCGTCCTTGATTTTGCACAAAATAATTGAACGGGCTTATAGAGTGTGGTTTCGACGGCTAAGGTCCCTATGTGCGTCACAAAAGTTATAGTAATAATAATTGGATGACCCCATCAGAAAATAATTGCTCTTTAACACTCAGATAAAGAGAGTTTAACGTAAAATATTTTTTAAATTCTCATGCTTTACAGAAGTCCCTCAAAGTGACTAATCCTTAACATCAGCTAAACTGCCGACAAAATACCACCATTTTTCAATAACGATTATGATCATATGGGACTTAAGCGGTTATTGCGAAACAGCACGCAAAGAAACATTTAAAAAAAATGTGTAAAATAGTTGAAAATATAAAGTGTTCAATATTTTTCTCTACACACCCGCATCAATTGCCCGTGCTGCTAATCGCTCGAGAAATGGGCGGATTATGCCAGTGCAGTCACGCCGACAACAACTACTTACAGTTATTTTGTGGCAACAAAATGCAACGGAAGGTAATAAATACAAATTCGTAAGGATTTCGTTGGCGTTCGAAATGGCGCTTGAAATGTCAAATGCGGCAGCAACCAAATGCCAAATTAGCTGAAGCTTGGGGAGAGGGGGTGGCTGTAGTTAGTGCGTGGTTGCAGGCAACACCTTTGGTTGCCACATTTTGTGTGCTGCTTGTCGCAAAATGCGTGTTCATTTGCTTGCGATCGCAACAACAACAAATGACGACTTTGCGATGCTGTTGCACTCGGGCGTGTTGCCAACAATGGCACAGCCACCAGCATTATTTGAAATCGTTGCAAATGAATATGCACATTTAAATACATACTGACTTATTTACAAACACATTTAAGTTTGTGTGTGTGTGTGTGTGTACAAAAGTACATAAAAATGCCAAAATGTCGCAACCATGAAATTTATTGCCACACAAACGGGAACAACATTTGCATTCGCAATGCTGTGGCATCGCTTGCATGTTGCCTGTGCCGACTGCCGACTGCCAAATGTGGCATGTTGCAAGCAGCAGTCCCGTCGCGCCACAGTTGTGGTAATTGTATAAATCGTGCAGCGCGACGCTTTATTTGAATGCCTGAGTGTGTCGACAACGATTTATGTATGTTTGTGCAACTTGTGTTGTTGGCGCTGCGGTTGCAATTTAACGGCGCGTATTGTATGACTTTGACAACTAAATTTTAGCGGAAAAGCATTTCATTGCCGTGCTGTGTGTAGCAGATGCTGTGTGTTTTTGCTGCTTATTTTTTTTTTTAATTTCTTTTGACGCTTGCACTTTGTGAATAAACTTCAAAGCGTTAACAAAATATTACTTTTGAAATTATAATTAATTCGAAGAAAAATTATGAAACCAGCAGAGGGAGACGTAAGGCAGAAAATGGCGAGTTCAATGGCATAGGTATTTCCGTTAAAAGCTGAGTTGGCTATAACTTCTGTTGCAGGGACATGGAAGCTGTTGAGAGTCTAAAATTGTTTCCGCAACTTTCAATTCTTGCCAAAGTGCGAAAATCGCAGCAAATTCTTCCTCAATAAAGCGTAACAAACGGTTAGAGAAAACCCAAGTTTAATTAAAGACTCAAGAAGTTTTCTCTTTTAAAAGGTTTCGTAATGCATGTTTTTCGTTCATAAATATACAAAAATGTATTTAGCCATGGAACTACAGAAAATATTTTTGAGAAGAAACATATTTTTGAATTTGTGGTGCTGAAGGGAAATGACCGTCAGAATTGAAAATACCGAAGCTGATCATGTTGGTCAATATGCAAGTACATGTATACTCGTGGGCCCTAATACTTTTATTGCTAATGGCCAAACTGAAAACTTATTTAAAATAATTGTACTAATTTATCTTCAGTTAACTTTTTTTTATGAGCGTGAAGTTAGCTAAGCACCCATGGCAAATCGAAAGGTATACTATTGGTATTTCGTCGCTAATTTCGTATGGAGTTGGCATACTTGGACCAAAAATCTGAAAAAGTTCAAAACGTCAAAAAAAACGATTTTAACCACGTTTATAATTTGTTGCTAAGTGATTACATACAAATTTATTTTGTTGCTCTCTTTGTTTTTGTTTTTTTTTGGGTGCTTTGCTAAGTTGACGTAAGAACAAAAAGAGCTACAAAATTAATTGTTGCCCAACTAATTAGCAACAAAATAGTGGCAAAATACTAATAATATACCGTTTCGAATTGCCATGGGTGCTTAGCTAACTTCACGCTCATCTTTTTTATGGAAAAGGAACACAATTGTTTAATCTGAAGAATATTTCACATATTTGGCAGTACAATTGACTAATAAAAAGTAAATTTTACGGGCGCAGATTCACAATAGGAAATGGTGCAGTAATATTTGAAATTTATTTTATGGCTTCTTAATAGGAAATAGTAAAAATTTCTAAAATTTGGGAATTTCTGTATTTGAACGTAAAATATATAACCGGATAATCTCTTATACAAATACTGAAAAACCATTTTTTTTAATTGTATAACATTTTCTATTACATTTGTTGCCTATATCCTCCCTACACTGCTCAGAAGTCGAGATATGTAAATAAATAAACTTTGTGGACGACGCGATCTGGTTTTAAATTAAATATTATAATTATTTTTAAATACATCTATTAAAAAAATATATCTGTAAATAGCAGGTGTTTGGATAATACTAAATAAAAAATTGTGTGTGGTTTTTAGCAGATCGTTCCTCTTCTTGCATATACATTTTAGAATACAAAATGCACTCTTGCATTTTCGATATCTTGAGGACTTAAATCTAATATTAAGGCTTCTTTACTTAATTTTTTTTAAGATTTCTTAACTACCTATTTTTCAAACAGCATAATTCAAAAATTTCCTTGAATATACTAGGCTTGTATCGTTTTTAGTATTGCTTTTTGCTCTACTTTACATCTTGTTACATACATACATATATACGATATAAGTATGCAGGTAATTTTTTTTATGTTTACAAGGAGGCACATCGAAAACCTATACCTCGTCATTGTGGGACTTTAACCTGCACTAAACCTCCTCCTGTCATGTACCGATCCCCCCGGTACCAACGTCAGTGGCCTGTAATACAATGTTTACAATTGTAACAAGTCTACAAGTTATTAGAGATTCGCTTTTAGCTACAAGTTCTACTATTTTTTGTAACACAATATTTTTTATACACTTGAAGCTATCAGAGAAATATTCAATACTTGTAATTGTAGTTTCTACAAGTATATGTAGATGAATTGTAATATTGGGCCAACGGAACACTTAATGCAATTTTATTTCATTTACAGCTGTTAGCAACTTCGTGAGCACATCTGCAGACGGCCATATTTGATACTCCATGCATATCACAAACCCCATGGTATTGCCATCCGTTTCCCAGCCAATGCAAAGCAATAAGCATTTTCTGCAATGGTGACAAACCATAGCATTGAATCGTTTTAATTACGATTACTGGGTCTATATCCACACTGTTCCCGATTTACTCTGAATTTTTCCATTAAATTTCCGTCCCTCAATTACGTTGTGTTACGGAAATCGACTACAATTGTACAAAAAGTTATGTAATTACAAGTGCGCCACTACAAGTTACTGTGTTATAAAATATCTGCAATTTTTAATTTATTTGAACACTTGTAGTACTTGTAGCGCTTGTGTTACAGGCCACAGGTATTCCGTCGGAAGGTGGTTTGAGCACTAAGCTCAATCGTACGTTTTAGGTATATTGTAATTAGTCGTGAGCCGCAGCCTCGTCCCCTTTATAATATTTTTTTTTAAACAAAAGACATCAATGTACTTAAATATGCATACGACTATATCCATATAATTATACATATTATTTTAGAATATTACCAAAGAGAAAACTAGACCAGTTTTGCATCTGTAGCTCTTGGCGGTTGGAACGCCCAAGGTTCCAATTCGGCCCGACGCCTTAGAATGTTGATTCCTTTGCTGCACCTATGTCCGAAAAATATTAATGTTATAGGTTCCAATCAGCTTCGAGACCTGAGTGTGTGTGTGTTTCGGCACTGCTGTGTAGCCTTAAGCAGTCGGAAAGTCCGAGATTGCGATCTGAAAGGTTCGTTGGGCCAAGCGAGCGATCTAAGAGCACCACATTGGCGGTTGGAATTGCCTAGTTCCAATCCGCTGTGTCACTGTGTTAAGCTACTATTTTTGTGTGCCGAGTTGAAAGATACATAATAATAATATATATATATAATTTTGGCGACGAGTAGTGGCTTGTGTTGAGCGAAACACTTGATTTTTATAGACAATGCTTCATGAAAATATTAATATCTCAGGCCTTATAATGAGACACCCTTTGAAAATTGGTGGTAAGTTTATTATTTGATATTCATACGTTCTATCACATATATTTTTATTAAATATTTAAAATTGTGCAAACATGATTTTTCATCAACTTCTTTTTTTTTATAAACAAACGTATGTATGAAAAATTAATTTTTTTTTTATAAATCTCTGACTTTTTGTCAATAAAAAAGTATTTTATAATTTTTTGATAAAACTAATATTTTGCGACACCTTACATTTTTAAAGTTGCATAACTTTTGAAAAAAAAAAGAATAGCACATACTAACAACACATACGCACACACTTCAAGCGTAAGCTTTATGACGGCATGCGCAGAGGAGGAGGAAACTTTTGAATCGCGGATTTCATGACCTCCTTCCTATAGATCTTCGGCTTAAATGTAGTCTCCCTTTATTAAATTCCTCAGCGATCAAGGTTCCATTGTTAATGTAAAGAAAACAGCAAATGGTGTTCTATAGAAATATATACCAGAACCCGAAGCCTTTTTAAAATTACTTAATTGAAAGAGCAAGAAGTTGTTGAGTTTAAGTCGATAGTTTTACGCTACACTTAAAAAGATTTTGAAACTGTCCGCATATGTGGGATGAAAAATTAAAACTTTTATTCTCGTTACCGAAAAAGTGGGCTCATTCACCCATAATGTAAAGTAAGCGAGTAATGCTAACACACTGAACTCTAACACACTTTAGTGAGAAATTCCAGAGCTAAGCAAAAAACTTCAGTTGCGTGTAGGACAAACGCAATTTTTATGAAAGCATTTGTGCGTGCATCTTCCACTTACTACAGCTGCTTACTTATGGTAAAAGCTGTTGTTGGCCTAATTCTTAGTACTAAACCAGTGCGAGGAAATCCCAATTACTAGTTAACCAACCAAATAAGCCGACAAAGTAAGCAGCTCAAAACCAACCTGCCACTTCACCATTCACCAGAATCCATCATCATCATCATCAGCTGTAGCAGCAGCAGTAACTGTAACAGCAGCAACGGCAGCAACAGCAGTGGTGACAAACACTTCATCTGCATATTCAGTTGCAAAGTAAAGTATGTACATAGTTGAACACTCGCCCATTTACGCTCACACTCACACACATACACACTTACGAGTGGATAGCTACATTTTCTTATGGTGTCACACTATTTGCTATTGTAAAAAAAGTCATTCGCTGGGCTTTAGATTGACTTGTAGCAGGGGGAAGAGGCAGAGAGACATGTGTTCTGGGGGTAAGTGGCAAGTTGCATTGCTGCATCCTTTCAACAAAAATAGGCCACCTAATTAGGACAGTTCATGTAAATTTTAACAAGTCAAATAGACATACAAACATACATATACCATATATGTATGTATGTACATAGACCAATGTATGTATGTGTGTGTTATGAACGTGAGGAGGAATGCAAAGCTACGAAATTTAGTGTAACTTAGCAATTGCTAGTGCCACATGCGGTATGAGTGCGCGGCAGGCCTTCTGGCACTGATGAGACACACACACACGCACACACACGTGTTTGCTGTAATTAACAGAATATGAAGCGATTAAAGCATGAAATACTTACTTACACACATGCAAATGGAAAGCGGAGTGGCAACAGATAGTAAAAAAATAGGAGTTGTAAATACACAAATGGAAGCTCAAAACGTAGGTAAAGCCGAAAATTAGAAACAGCTCTGCCAAATGAAAATGCAAAAGAAAAATTAAATACGAATTTAGAGCTACATATGTACATATGTTACGTACATTGCAGTTGCATTCAAATCGAGATAGTTGCCAGAGTTGACTGTCCTGTGATGTGCCAACCATTTGACTGAATGCCGTCAGTGCCGACTGACTAGGCCGGGCAAACAACAAGGGAAAAATGGAAAATGTGCTCATTTACATTGCTACGTTTACATTTGCCTAGGCACTCCGACGACGACGGGCGCACCAACATGCCGACGAGCATTTATTAAGGTACATTGCATGCATTCATGCATGTGGATTCATATTTGTGAGAGTTGGAGGATGTGTGAGTATGTTGCTGTAAGCGCCGAACCGTTGTTGTTTGCTGCTTTTAACTTTATTGCGCCAAATTAAAGCAACAGCCGGGATTCGCAAGAATAATATTTTTCCACATGTGGTCGCTGCGCTGATGGTTACCACTTTCATTGCACACACACACACACACACACACTGTCAAAATTTTGTAGCAATAGTTTTAGGCAGGCCAACAGCCGCTGGACTCTGACTCAGCCCTGGTTGTGCGGCGGGAAATTGTCAACTAACTTCGTCGATGTTGTCGCTCATAAATCGTACAGCAAATGAAAATGCCAGATTACTGATTGTGCCCGTGCGACCAGAATTGGAAGGCTTCGAGCATTACGAGGCATTGTTCTTGGCGGCGGTCCGGCCTCCACCCCTTGCGTACACCTCTACTTGCATTTAGGCAGTTGGACGAATGTCAAGTAACGGATGTGCTCCTGTCAACATTTCAACTCAACGCCATTTATGACCATTTGAAATGAACGTCATTAAGCTTTATGACGACCAAGCCACGTTAGCTGCCTCGTTTCCTTGATTGCTGTTTGCTGTTTGTTACTACTGGCATGGCACATCAGCCCACTTCGCTCATTGCTCCATCGCCCACTCGTAAGATAATACATGTATTTGCCCAATTTTAGTGTCTGGAGGGCACTTTAAACGGGTGATTACTATTTCATAAAGCATTTGTGCATCCGCATATGTCTCAGTGTATGCGATTACATGTGTATGTGTGGCAAGATAAGGGCGAGTTAAACGGTTCTTTATGTCCATTTATGCGACATTTAGACAAAGAGTAAACGATATGGCTTTGTTTCCAATTCCTCTAGAGATTTATCATTTTTCCTCGGCTTTGTGCCTAATAAGTATTATGAATTTGTGAGTTAAGGATATTTCATTGTGCTCGCGTAGCTTAAGGATACTCAGTTTTTTTGTTAAACTTTATATTCAACTATAAGAAAATAAAAGGTCTTCTAAATCTATCTTCAATTTCTGTGGAAGATCGGTGAGTTCAAATGTCGTAAGTATTGCCATTTATTATTTATTTCACATTGTTCGGTTCTTTGAAAAATCTTATCGCTAAATAGCATTTATTCCACCAGACTTGAGTATTTAAACACTTCAAATAGGGGAGAACATTCCCAGCAAACACGTTCTATAACGTTACTCGAATCGAATTCAAGCTAAGAGAACAACATTTGAATCTGATTGAAGTATAATTAGAGAAACATTCGAAATGCACTGTCGATATAAATAACAGTTATTGAATATAATAAGTGTCTGCTGAGTCGCAAACAAACAAAAATAATACGAGTGATGAGAAAGTTGTGAAACAAATTTAAAAAAATAACGTTGTAATTATTACACAATTACGGATAAACAAAATTTTTTAAATATATAGTACATATAAAAAAGTTAAAGTAAAAGTTAAAGTAAAGGAGTTGCGTGGAAATTGTGTTGGAAAAGTACGAAAGACAAAATGATTGTCAGACCCTTAAGAGTAACATCTGCTTTAAAAAGTATAGTTCTTCACATTTCAGTAATTTCAAAAAACTCATTATTTCCTCTTGCGACATATATAGATTTCCAGTATGCTACAAGACGCTTCACGACTCCAAGAAATCAAAAACCTAAATTTCTTTTTAAATATTTATATTCTTATTCAAAGACTTTTTAATTTTAATTAATTCACTAGAATTTATTATGAAGAATTTTGTTTTAAAATATTTTTACACACAACCATATTAATATTAATAAAATGAAAATTGAGGCAATATAAAATAAAATCATTTTAATAATAATAATAAACGAATGCCAATAATAGCTCCAAAACAATCAAAAATCTACATTAGAATCCAATTAGAATCCAATTAGAATTCAACCTTAAAATACGATTAGATAACTGATATTTTTCTCTATATCGAGAACTAAGTGCCCTTTTTGTAGAGAAGAGTTTTCTAACGTTTTACCTTAGAGAAATACATTCGAGTTCGACTCTTTCTCTAACTTAAATGTTTGCTGGGTTGAGTATCCAGAATTAGAGGTTATTGCAATGTTTTTCCTACGCACGAAATAAATACAGACCGCAATACGCCGCAAATAAAATAAAGCAAATTACTCGGTCCAGGTCGGATGCCAGTAGCAGTTTTAAAAATAATCACCATAGAACGCCCCTAACTTATTCTCGAAATTTGTAAGGCATTATTGTCCTAAGATAGATCATTCTTATCAGCAGAGAATAAGGGAACTATCCTTAACTCCCCATCAGCACACCGATCACTCCGCAAGCTAGAAACTACTGAAATGCTAGTACTAAAATCAAAGCTACTAACGGTCATCAACCAACGCCAGCGAACAAATATTTATGAAGGCTTGGGATATCGATACTAGACGCTAATCAAAATGTCTTAGACAGCGCAGAAGCAGCTCAGCGAGAACTTCATAACGTAGCCCGTATGCGCTTCTGGTTTCTTTAGAAGGTCGAAATGAGTTCAATAGTACTAAATGAATTCATATTATAGGAAAACTGGAAAATTTCCTAAATAAATTTATATTATACATAGGAGCACTGGAAGAAATAGCCCAAATACCAAAGTAATATGGAGAGGAGCTACAATTTTACCACGCCACAACACTTAGAAACTCCGTCATATACATATGGTACAGACCTCTGGAGCACCAGTTATAATGATATTCTAGGAAATGAGATGCGCGACGAAGCAGCTCGCATGAAACTAAACCAGGACAAGGACATAAATATGGCTAGACTCACTAGGTATCGCATTTGTCACGGGAAAAGATGAGCTCATAATCCTTAAAAATAGGCGCATCGTACGAGTATAAGTTTTCGTGCAGACGACGTCCAACACTTAGACGACGCAAAATGTATTAGGCTATCTTTATTGAAAGAAAACAGGTTCCCAGGTTATCATCATCACTGGACACAAATCAAGAACAACAGCAAAGATTATGTACAAAATCTGCAGGATCGGATGGCCGATTGAGGATAATACAATGTATTCTACTGCAGATCTAAAAGTAGCACTGTTTTAGGCGAGTCAATAATAGTTAAAAGCAAATATTCACATTCGACCTGCTTGTATTTTAGAGAAAGGTAACTTGAAAATACCGGTAGTAATGCATAAGATATAAAGATGTACTCAATATCGCTGTGGAAAAATAGATGAGAAAACGAAAGTCGTAACATGTGGACGACCCAGCTAATAGAAGATATAAATTAATAGAAAATGTAGTTTACTTAACACAAATGTTAACCGGGCATGGACTTTCCATGAATATCTTTGTACATAAAATGGGCAAAACCTTCATACATATTTCATATTCCTTACTTTGCTGGTATTTTAGTCTCCGGCCATGCCACTTCAACTTTCATGATGTATTAGGTATTTTAAACATCCTTACCATTTACATAGAATAGCACACAGTTAAGAGTTTCTTATAAAATTTTAAATTCAACTGATTTAAAGACCTCGGAGTTACATAAAAATATCCCGGAATCTCGAGATTGCATTGATATCTCCAGTCCTTCCAATAATTCTTACCCAACTTGATGTTAATTGACAGAAATTTGTAATAAACCTTCGCAAAGCGTAAGGCAACATTTAAAAACTTAAAATCGCTGACAAGCTTAAGTACATACTTGTTGGTCTATTAGCGCGCCATTCTTACAAGTGTGTGTGGTTGACGGTGACATATCGTTAGGCGACAGTGACAGTTGTACAAGAGAACGTGTGTCATCAATACATTTACAAACTTTTGTAAAGGATGCTGAACTGTCTACTCCTAATTTCCAAATAATTCAGAATCGAAAATGTTTGCCAGTTGTAATGAACTTCGGAAATGTTCAAAGCGCTGACAATGTCAAACTTAAGCTGTCGCGTAGTGTCAGTCTTCGTGTATTTCTTGGCGTGGACAGTGTCCAGTCAGTGATGTCTGTCAATCGGATGGGATGATGTGTGCAAAGTGTGTTTGGCAAACGTGGGATAACTCGTCAACGGATGATTCAAGTCATTGCTTACAGTCGCCAAGTGCCCAACAATCGCAAGTAAGTTAAGCGTATGTCTACGCAATCGCCAAAAGTGTCCGTAATCTTAAAGGTTTTTGGCCTAATCATGCAATTGCCAATGAAAGCAGACTAACAGAGGCGTAATGGCAGGAAATAGTTGCTTGCTGTACAAAAACGCAGCTTCTCTTTGAGGAGCTACTTAAAACTGACAAATTTTAAAATGGCTATTCTTTATTATCTCTACACGTTTCGCTGTGTGTTGCGGCTAATTGACAGTTGCCAAAAACCTGTCATCAAATCAAACAAAATTTGGCGGAAGTTGCAATTCCATCGTCAAAAGTGGTAGCTTGCGTTGCTTTATGTACTTCTGATGAGAGTTGCAAACCGAATCATTAATCGGCTTTCAGATGGTCAAGTATTGCTTTTAAGTCTTCTCGTTTGTAGGCAAAGAAAGGGGGAAGGGAGGGAAAGAGAAATGTTATACATACATATGTACACAGACATATGTAAAAAAAGGGACTTTTATGTATTAATATATAGAAAAATTTAAAAATATTTTTTTCATTAGTCGGGTAAATAAATTTAAACGGTCTTGTAACAGTGAAATTCCGTTTATTTTTAGATAATTTTTGTAAAAAAGCATTCAACATTTGTAGGTGATTTTTAAACTGTGTTTTGAATGAAATCAAAAAATTTCTCTATTTGCAAGATTCTTCTTTTTAGTCAATCATTGAATATGTTCACAATAAAAAAAACCGGATAAATTAAAAACGATTTCTGAAATTGTAAATGTAACCACATAAATCATGCACACGTCAATCATTGTTAAAAATCTTATAAATGACGACGGCATCACCTATCTGGCAACATTGGCTTTACTTACACACTAGCTTTACTTACACACTAGCTTTAGTTAAAAGTCTCAAACTACAATAAAAAAGCACTGAATATTTATATATATAAATCCTAAGTATAGCTGACATTGAAACACAAATCATATTTGGCCTTTTTTACTTAATGGTGGCTTAAAGAGACATATGATTCACAAAGATTGACGTCAAAAAAGCGATGTTAATATAACTAACGACGAGGTGCCTGAAGTGGACAAGGCAGAAAGTATCAACGATAAATTGCGTGAAGTTTTAACGAGCAATTGTCCAAAAATCGAAAGGTATAGAATTTATCAGAAGGCTTGGTAAAAGAAATTGATAGTTTTTGTAATAAGACGATAAAGGCTATGCCCTACAGAGAGCTCTTAACTTATTGTCGACAATCCAACGAACAAGTGTTTAAGCGCAGCAGTGGCAACACTGGTTTGAGCAGGGAAAAATGTTAGCACGGAGAAAGCTTACAATGCGGGAGATTGCTTCAAAACTAAAGAAAAGCAAAACGGATTGTCTAACAACAGCTAAGAAAAGTGGTAAAAAGCCAAAGCTCAGTTCCAGAGATGTCCGAAAATTCAAACGTTTAGCTGCAAATAAATCAAATAGCCTTAATTTAGAATAATCTGGAAGTGACTATCTGTATTGTGCAACAACTGTTATTCCATGTGATTCCAATCTGGAATATGTGTAGCGCGTCCCTAAGCCGAAGTAAATCCCACGGCATAAGCAGGCCAGATTGAAATTTGCTGAAATGTAACAATTTTGGGAAGATGAATAGGAAAAAGTATTTTTTTCAGACGAAAAAAAAAATTAACTTGGATGGACCCGATGGCCAAATTTATTGGCATGACAAACGTAGGAAAACAAAGGAGAATTGATCGTAATTTCGGAGGTGGTTCTGTTATAGTCTGGGCAGCCATTGGTTTCATAGGAAGAACCGCTATATGCTATATTTCCACAAAAAGTAATAGCGCCAAGTACATAGAACTTTGGAAGAAGTGCTTTTAAATTTTGGAGATGCTATTTCTGACGGGAAGTGGAGGCAACCCAGCGGTTCATGTTTCGAAAGCGACAAAAGAGTTTTATATAACAACTTGAAGCGGTTTTGAGTGCGCTAAAATTTTTAGAACTTCTGAGTGGTCAAAAGTTAATCAACTCAATGCCTCAACGACTTCAATCAAGGGAGTATCTAACACAAACTACTAAAAAGTAATTATAAACAGCCTTCAATAATTCTGTTAATTCATATGTGAATACAACGATATTATTCTTCAACTTTTTTTGTTCTACGAATATACATTTTTTTTTGTATTTAGTTAGATGAAATGTTTTTTAAATATTAAAAAATTGTAAGTATAAATTCCACAAACGAAATTTGTTAACCATAAAACAAGAATAAAACCATTGAAACATACATGGTCTTATAATTGTTTCGTATGGTGTAGTTAGGTTATTTTGTATACTTCTATTATACAATGATTACATACGTTTTACATTTTTTGGCAAATTAAAAATTACAATACAAAACTTCGTGAAATTCGGGATCCCGGGATTTCGTCTTCAGATCTCGAAAATCCCTTTTGCAAATTTGTGACATAACTAACAGAAAAAACTTCAAAGTAACTACCAAATTGCGACTACACTGGCCTGTCAGTTGATATGAAGAAGATGGCATGTAAAATATTGTGGATGATGAATGGCATGCATTGTGCACTGCCATAAATAAAGCACTTACTTTAAATTATAATTGGTATGTTAGAATTTTCCAAAGTTGCAAGTAAGTGTAACTGTTACAATCTTTTGCAATTTTAGTTTTACTGTTATTGCCTGCAAAGTGAAAAATGCTAAGAATATAAGTTGCAGAAATTTTAAAACAATACTTTTTGAAAGAATTCCGTAGCAATTGAAAGAGACAAAATAGAAAACGAAACTAAAATTTAATTTCAAACTAACATGAGTTGTGAATTGCACTAAAGTTTTCGTTCGCAAATAAAGTTTATTTCATGAGATAGCATTGCCATATTTTTTGCTACTTTCCCATATTATGCGTCATTTAAGTCAAGTCAATTACTCGTACATACATACAAGCATTGTGCGCAAAAATGCCATTTTGACCCTGTTGAGAGGCAGCACAGTGCAACATCGAGTCACTTTGCCACAGAGCCGACCACAAGCAGCCAACCGTTTGGGAATAAAACAGAAAACAGATTATTATAACTGCAGATAAGTTGTGGAAAGCATTCAAGATGCATCTTTGCAAGCCAAGAAACTTACTTTACTTTACTTACTTTACTATATCTACGTATGTACATAAGTATGTATGTTAAGTGCTCGCACAGCGTAAAGTAGTGTGTGCAACGAATGTTGACGCTGCGGCGGCTCGGCATTGTTGCTTTTGATGCTGGAATAAGCATTTGGTCACATAAATCTTTGCTGCAATTCCTTGCTATTATGTCACTAAATGACCGCATTACTGGAACTAAGCTGGGAAATCGTTGAACTCGAGGGCCAAAGTTATAAATTGTAAGCGACAGGAATGAGACAATGTGGACTGTGCTTTGATAGTTAGTTTGTTGTGTTGAATATGCAAACTTCATGCAGTAGATATTAAGTATTTATATAACATTAAGCACAAGACAGACTTTGATTATGAGCTAGATAAAATATATACATACATACATATGTACTTAAGTTGCACTTTTCTAAATAATATTGTCCACGCAAGAAAGCGAAATTGACCCTTAATTAGGCGCTTGACTATAAAAACGCTATTTGTTAGAGTAAAGCTTGGTGCCATAGAATAAAATATTTACGAAGTGTTTCTAAAATACGAGATGGCAACCGATCCCTATTTTCACAAGAAAATTTTGTTCAGCGATGAAGCTCACTTTTGGTTAAATAGGTACGTTAAGAAACAAAATTGTCGCATTTGGAGTGATAATAATCTTCACAAGCCATTGTTGAGACGCCGTTACATCCTCAAAAAGCCAGTGTTTGGTGTGCTCTATGGGCATTGGTCCCTATTTCTTCAAAAAATTAAGACGGCCATAGTTTTACAGTCAATGTGGAACGCTATAGAGCCATGTTTAATGACTTTTTCGTGCCTGAATTAGGGGATATTCTTGGCCATAGCATTACATTTTATGCGTTTAATTTCTTCTTAAAAACCACATGTCTAAAAAAAACACTTTTTATGAAATTCAGCAGAATATGTGCAACTTATGTTATCCATTACTGCATAAGCGATCGAAAGTGCGTTTACCACATGCGAGTAACTGAACCTTAAAGACAATAGACAAAATAAAATTGTAAGACATTAACCGTCCTTTGTACTAAACAAATTTAACTCCATCATATTTTAAAGTTCGATATAACAAAAGTGATAAAAATATTTAATACCTTTTTCTATGACCCACCACATTCAACTTAATTGATTTACATACACATCAAATAAAAATAACACTCTCGAACTTTTCCAACAGCAATCGCGTTTAATAGTTTGTAGAACACCATGGAAAGCGGCAATTTGCACTGTTGAATACTCATTGAATATCCACCAGCCACACTCGCATACAAACATACCCACATAGTTTATTTACCCATTCAAAGGACTCAGTCCTTAGTTCATAATAACAATTTCTTTTTATACAGTTACTTTGTTTTTAACTTGTCTGTCGAGTTTTACATATCCCTACCAACTTCAATTGAATAGCATGCGTAATTAGATTGCAATTATATTAGTTAAATATGCTGGTGCTTTTATTTCTAGTTTTATTATCTGAAAGTTTTTTTTTTATCGAATTCGGGTGCAAAAAATGTGTAAATAATTTTTTAGTGGATTTGGACTGCAAAGTGCGATCCGCTTCTCATTTATTCGGTTGCATATTTACGAGTAGGAGTGTGATAGCGAGATTTTACGGCACACAATCAATATTTGCTTGCTTCATCAATTATTTACTCTCTCAATTTGATTAAATACGCTTCAAGTTTGTTTTAAAACTTAATTAAGTAGGATTTGGGATGTAAATAAAATTAAATGTGTGTGTGTATGTAATTACATATGTTCGACTACATACTTACGTCCAAACTGCCAAATTTATTAGTCCCAAATATGCAACTTGGCTGCGGTTAAAAGCCTAACAAAATTAAATTCGAATTAAAACACATACTCGCGCATATGCACATTTAGGGTTAAAAATGTAAAAAAAAAAATAAGACAACTAGAATAAAACAATACTGGTACGAAAGCAAAACGTTTGATATTTACGAAAATGTGTGTGTTTTAAGCGCCTTCGACATATATTTAAGAGGTAATTTAATTTAATTAATAAATAAATTCAAAATTTAATTTTAAGATTCAAAGCTTAAGAGAAATAACTAAAAAGTTAAATTATGTATTTGAATAATATTATGAAACGAAATACCTTCAGGAAAGTTTAGTTTGGAAAACATGTTTTGAAGGAGTTGCCAACTGTTTAAAATTTAAAATATAAATAAGGATTATTGATGTACATGTCTTATACATTTACCATTAATAATTTTGAACGCAGTCTATAGAAAATGTATCATACAATTTTAAATTTAATTTATTTAATTTATTTTATCTATCTAAATTTTTTTTTAAATCTGAAACTTTTCTTAGCTTCATGATTTACGTAAAAATTACATTTTTATAAAAAGAAAACCATTTGAGGGTGAAATATATCTTAAATAGCATTTCAGGAGTTGAAGTTCTAAGCAAATGTTTCTTCTTTTTTTTAATTATCTAATGTACCTAAAACTATTAAAAAAATACATTTTTAAGAATATTTTATCCACAAACTGATTAGTTTCTAGCAATTATATGTCTGTGAAAAAGTTCGAATTGTTTCGGAAAAAGTTCGATTGAGAGGTAAAATTTAGTACCATAGTGAAAGGTTTTGCATAAAAAAAATTAAGTGACCATAAAAAAAATCTGGGAAAGGTTTACTATTGAACCTAGTCCGTCTTTAATTTCCATAAAATAAACTTACATACAACTGAGGATGGACGGACGTAGAGGTTAAGTCCGATGTATCGAGATTGCACAATAAAACCACATTACGCCACCTGAAATTTCTATAATGAATGAGCCACGTAATTGATTTACAAAGATACATTAGAAAACAATAACTTAAAGTGGAATGCACAGAGCCGCGATTAAAATCTCGTAAATTTAATTATACAACGAAATTAGATACAAAGATGCTTTAAGGTTTGCCTTGTGTAAAATAACGTTTATAAAAAGGGGAACGCGGTAATTTGTTCAATCTATTGTATAGGTTCAATATTGCAACTACAAATTTTCTTAGAAATTATTATATTCCCAAGTTTCATTACAAGAGGTCATCTTATCGTATTAGAAGTTCCTCTACTTAATAATATGAGGAAAATTACTAAAGTCATATCTTCGATCTTTTGATCATTCTTACATATACGAGTATGTATGAATGTTTCGACTTTTAATTGTTTTGTTTACTCTCCTTAGGAATGCAATTTTTAAAATACACTACTCGCCATTTACATAGGCGCGAATAAAACTAACTTAACTGCCAAAAAATTGTTAGCTATACAAGAGAGTAATTTCATAAATTCTACATAATTGAGCAAAAATCCATGCTGCAACCGTAAATTCCGGCCGGTCCAATGTCAACAAATGTACTATTCAACAAACTTAATCCTTCGGGCTTAAGAGCAACGCATTTTGTTTTTATTATAACAATTAAGTAGTTTTGTGGATTGTTAAAAAGGAACTTGTTTCTCTAGTGTGTTTCTCTAGTCATTGTATCATTAAATATAAAAAGGCAAACACAAAAAAGCAAATCTATACCAACAAATAAGAGTGCAAATTACTGCTTGACCTGGCCAAGGTTACACATGATTTTAATGAAGAAAAACGCAGATTAAAAAGAAAAAAGGCATAAATAGATATGAGAAGGAACAACTTCAAATAAATGTGTTTTAAGTCTTTTGATCGAAAGGTTGTTGACATAAAAGTAAGTGGACAAAGAACTTGTAAATCTTAATAAAGCAAAAGGAAATTTGTTAAATGATGGTACATGGCACAGCAGAGCAGCACAAAAGCTGAAGGGGTCAAGGACTGGAGACGAATATCTGGAGCAAAAAAAAAACAACAAAACAAGAATTGACTGCCGCACAGATACCTACTTACATATATGTGACGAACCGACTGATGTGTTCTGGGGAAGACAACGGCCGCAAGGCTAAACCAACCAGCAATTGACCAACTGGCTATTATGAGCGCTTACAAAAAACATAAGCAATTCATGAGGAACATAATGACGATGATAAAGTGAAGGAGAACAACAGGTAATAAATTTCATTGCGTCTGATATGGGCAATTAAGGAACGATTTTGCAGTTGAATGAATAATAAATAAATGACCGGCATATCAACGAGCGCACACAGGTGAGCGGCGCTGGTGCGGCGGTGGACGAAAATAAAAAACACCAACAAAGTGCCCCTATAACAAATACATACTACATACTACAAAACAGCTGTACGTGTGCACATACAAACACTTCTGCTACCTTGATTGCTGGTAAGTAAATTTGCTAAACATTTTAGTTATGTAATTATGTATGTATGTATGTACATAGGTGGCCACAACATTTTGAATATGGGGTTAGGGGGCGAGAGAGTTAGAGAGAGAGGTAGTGAGGCAGCGGACATACATATATATATATATATATGCTGTTTTGCGAAAATACCTAAGAAATGAATACGTATGTATATGTACGATGTGTGTACACATGTATATGTATGTCAGCTTGAGCGTGAGATATTTATCAGACGTGCATCAGTCTGTCCGTTGGTTTGATTGGCAATGTTTGTATGTTTATGTGTGTATGTGAATGTGTCATCCTGGCAATTTTCGACGCAGTCTGACCAGGCGTCTTCTATATTCTTCTTCGTTTTAGCCCCAATGCACATTCACCTTAATTTTTCCCCTTCTTCTCGACCCGCCGTCGATGCTACGGAACTGTGCTAACACCTATTTATATATATACATATGTATGTGCATATGTATGTATGTATGTATATACAAAGCACAGTCAAGCCATTTAGAATAGATATAAATCACAAAATTTTGAAGACGGACATTCATTTGCCTCGAAGTTGAAGTTATTGCTGTCTGTGTTGCTATTGGGGTAAGGTTAGTCGATGGCATTCTGCAGATTTTACATAATAAATCAAGCTTAAAACTCAACGGCAGCAACAGCAGTAGGTAGAGCGCCCACATATTGGCGTCGCCTGTCGGATGTTTTCATACAGCATTGTTGTTTTTGGATTAGCTGGTGTATGTACAAACATATTTGTACGTACATAGTTGGATTGAACGATCTCCCAACTAGATTTGTTGTGGTGTCTAAATCCATGTAAGTGTGTGGCTGTTGCGCGTTGATGTTGATGATGGCGATGATGTCGTTGATGGAATCGTGTGTGATGGAGCGTGATTTCTGCGTTTGTGATGCAGTGATTCATAGCATTTATTCTCACCTTAACAACGGAGTGGAAGCGGTGAGACGGGAAGCGATTACCCTTTACCAGCTTATGCGAAATATTCATAAATAAATCAATAGCAATTTAATTACCTGATTAATACATACAAATTTTAAATTTGCCAGGATTTGCAGACAGAATAAAAAATCGAATTACAGAAAGTTAAACGATAGATTACTTCGATGTAATTTAAGAGAGTAAATGGTCACGAAAAAACTTTCCTTACCAAGTATTATCTATTCTTTTGTGCTTCACTATTCAAATTTTAAATAGTTTACCTACATACATAGTTATTCAAAAAAATTGTTTCCAAAAACTCGAGTCGCTAAAATTATTGATGGATGATTTTAAGGTATGCATCTGTTCTATTGAATACAAGGCGCAGACAAAGCTGTAGGCCGGCAAGGGAAAGGTTTATGATTTATTTATTGCAGTGAGTTGTGAAGGAAAAAAGAGAAAATAACAACAGCTCACACAAAGGTAAGCTTAGCTCAGCCTGTTGAAAAGCTGGCGTCTGCTTATTTGAAAAATTTCATATTTTTTGCATAAATCTTTTCGATTTTATAAATGATTTGTTTTAAAGATTTTAAGAAAAATTGTTATTAATTTTTGTGATATTTTCTTAGATTCCAGGGAAATTAGATAAATATCAGATATTAAAGATACGTGGCTGAAAACGGCAAAAATATAAATTTTAATTGAAGAGAAATTTCTTATTTTCTTGAAAAACTCAAATTTCATTGAACCATACGGAAAATCTACCAAAGAAGAACTATTGTGTTTAAAAAATGTTGAAAATTTAAATTTACACTATGGGTTTTAGGCTTACAATCTCTGAAAAGGATTAATTACGACAATATTTTTCAATAAATTAAGCAAGTCAAATATAATATACGAACATATTTTCAGGGGAACTGTCATTTATTAGAAATCTTTATTTAATTTAATAAATAAGCTTAATGACATTTAATTTTGAAAAAGCTAACAAAAAATTTTGTACATCAAGTTAAATCATTTATTGAATAAGCTAAATTAAAAATCAGCATGGCAAATGTGCGAAAATAATGCGACATAAATTCTGCCGAAAATAATGGTGGAATCAGAAATCGTGATGGAAGACAATAGGAACAGTATTTGCTCATCTTAATAGACCTCACCACAAATAAACTCAACAAATGATTATAACGGCGAGAACTGTATCTTCTTCTAACCATAACTGAACTCACCACACCCAAACTCATCGCACTTAACCAAACTGCACCTCAGTTAAATATACCTAAACCTACCACACTTAAATTCACCACATCCAAACTCACCTCATCTTCACACACATGGGCTTTAAATCATCACATATAAACTAACTATATCTAAAGACGCAAAATCAAAACTCCCCACACTTAATTTCACTCAAAGTAAGTTTACCACATCTGCATTCTTCACATCTAAACACATTATATATAAATTTACCGCACCCAAGTCCACCATATGTAAATAGATTCTACGTTACTCGTAATTGAGCACACTTTTTAATTATCCATCAAATTAGCTTGCACCTAAACTAGATATTTCATATTTTACACATGCATTCCATATGTACATATGTAATAAAGTAAACCTTACCATTTATATTATGTGTTAAAAAACTATTTAAATCAAGTTCAATCTACTCACCGGTGTCGAATAAGGATGCGCGGTTAAGCGTATGCCATCGGTTTCCAGCTGCTCGCGCAGAACCATTTCTAACTCCGTCGGCGGTGTTTCGCAGAGGATCTCCATGCTGCCCGACAATGAACTCGGATCATTCAACATGAAATAAACAGAAGCGGCACCCTTTTCACGCAACTGACGTATGCTCTTCAGCAGCTTGTGCCGATGTACGGGATTTTCAACGCCAATGGCGTCCAAATCGGGATCACCAACTTGTTTGCATATCTCCAAGTCGTCATAGCCATTGTCCAGAAAGCTTTCCGCGTACTGAGCCAGACCGAGGGCGCGCAGCCACTCGCAAACAATGTTGCTGACAGCCATATTAGCTGGAATGTATTGGTGACGAGCGGGAGGATGCTATGGCACAGAGTTGCGCCACCCGAAAAGGTGCCTTGGGAGGTTAGACGCCAGATGTGTAAAGTTTTATTTGACGGTTTGTTGCTGATTCGCGTGAATTTAGCGTGTGTGCGGCAATTAACGCGCTACAAAATGTCGAAACGGGACTAATTTACGCGCGCGTAATTGTTGTTGATGATGGCGTGTTGGCACACACACATACCCATACACACACGAATGGCTTGGTGTTCTGGTGCGGCTTGTTGCACTCACACGAAAGTTGCAAAATTTTTTTTGTAAGAATAACTTAAATTTTGTAATTTTCTATATTTTTTATTTTTGTGCAGTTTTGTACTTTTAGACGCCAGCCGGCGTCATTTAACTGCAAAACACACGGATAAACGCACGAATACACTCATAGGCGCACAGGGGTAAATTTTAATGGGCATTGGTGGTAAATGTTGCATGGCATGCAATTTCCGAGAAAGTATTTTAAGTAACCGTTTGTCGAGCGGGTGTTAAGGGGCGTTGCTATTTGTTATTTGGTTTATTTCCTTTTTTATTTAACTGTTTAGCAAAATCTTGCTTTCCACGCCAATGCATTCGGAACTTTTTTCTAATGCCTACACTTTTGCTTCCTCACCATAAGTGGCAGTTTAAATCAATTTGGCAGAAAACACATGAACACACATTAGTAGCACAGTTAAAATTGCTGCAATTTCACTTTAGCACACAAATACTCAGGAAGAAAACAATTTTCATAGGCGCACGGCGAAAAAATTTCGCCTACCAATGGTAAGTACCTACTTTGGCGAAATACTTTCCACCGTTTTCAAAAATTCCGCTCGTACACAAACTAGCATTTGGCGATGTTTTCTATTTTGTATTATAATTTTTTTTTTGGCTGATGCAAGCGCTCGTTATAAGCGACTTTAATGTGAGCGCTCATAAGATTTTACAAATGCGCATACACACATAAACATTTACTACACTTTTATTTTTTTTTGGTGACATGTGGCATGAATGTGTTGCTTTGCCTTAAGTATGTAGACGGCGTTAGATGAAATGAAGATCTACTCTCACACGAGTGACCTCCCACTTTGCTCACTGCTCAGCCTTCATTTTGCCGCATTTGTGCAAGCCGCGGCGACACACGCGCCACATCATACTATCATTCAATTTTGCACTTTTCTTAATATTTTCGACGAAGATCTCTGCTTTTTTACTGTGCTTAGTCGCAATAATCATAAAAATAATAATAAAATTAAGTATTTGCTTAAGTAGTCAGTACTCAGACACGTGCATCGCATTATTCTTTAAGCGTACCTACATACATACGAGTAGGTGTTCACCAGCTTTGTTGTTATTTTGTGTCGACAAACTCTAAGCAGGTCCCTGTCGCGCCTTAAAACGTAACGTCATTTAGCGCGTCACATAATCGCGCGCTGATCCTTATTATTTTCCTTCCATGAAATTCCACCTACACTCCAGCTTCTGCTGTGAACACTACCACGCGCGACAATGGCCTTTGACTGACTACTGCTAGTGCGACGGTGGCAACGTCAGCCACTGGCTTCATTGCTCAGGCACACGTTCATCAGTGTGTCCTGCACTCCACCGTTTTGGCAGTTGCTACTTTGCTGACTTCGCTGCAGCTGATAATGATGACATTTGGTACTTCGCTCCGGCCGTGTGTACTGAAACGAGAGAGAGAGAAAGAGAGAACAAAAGAGAATTGTGTTAGTAAATTATTCAGGGGTGGACTTCTGCGATGGCTTGCTACCAGTGTTTGTGTGTTCTTATACATAATTTAGTCTTGATTTTAAAGTGGAAATGAAAAATGTCATTTTAACCTATTTTGACAAGGACACAGAGCAACAACGCCAATCGACACATCTTAAACGAATATAAATGAAAATTTATGCGAAGTCAAATATCGACAATAGTTTTGGTAAACCAACTTCAATTACTGCATTTAACGTTTTATTTCTAGCAAATGCTTATAGTGCATATTTCGATAAATTTAAATAAATATGCATTGCCGCATATCAATAAACACAAACATTTTCCCAAAAGACTATTAGCGAAGACTACTTAGATGATGGGGAAGTAAAACACATTCATGCGTATGTACATACATACATATGTATGTAGAAATATCGTAGACACGCTACAATGACCCAAATAAATACATGGACGATCAATTATTTGAATGCACAGTGGTCATAAACGCTCAAAGATTCGTAGATAGGCTCGACTGCCAAGCAGTTACGCATTTCGCCCATAAGTTGTAGACCCTTTGCTGAACGATTTAAATTTTAACTTAGGTTTGATTATACACGTACTCATAATTCTCACTTGACTATGTTACTTAAGTATATCGTTGAAAACAACAGAGCCCATTAAACTTCTTCTCCTTCCTCGATATTATTGGACAATTGCTCGAGAGTACAAGCTTTTTGTCGTCTCTGCAGCTTCTTCGCGCGTTTTCCGATTAAAATTAAAAGCCTTACAGCAGTGGACATGTCTCCTGGTCAGCTTGAGAAAACGCTCGTCTTCGAATATGCATCGAGCCTAAATATTAGTATCTTTTCTTCCATGCTCTTCGGTATAGGACAATATCTAGAATCCGTATTCTTGAAGAATCGATGATTTTTAGCAATTGTGTAAAGTTAATATTTTCATCATCAGCATTATAGTTCTAAAGAAGATGAGGCTTTGCTTTGTTGTATTTCTGAAGGCAACCGAGCTTGTTACTGCTTAACGTCCCACTCCAGGCAAATGCAATTATTTTTCAATCTATTACTTGCTTTCTTAACAGTTAAATCTCTTAGAAACTTAGAACTGCTGCAGAAGAGATAATGAACATTTGCTTTCTTCTCATAACTTTAGGCACTTCTACAGCAGCTGCTGAAAGATGCTTCGAGACATTTCGATCCCAACTAGAAAAATGTTGACTAGAGATCAGACTTTGTACCCTCTCTCTAATACCAAAGTAAACATTCCTTCTTAAGTAGCCTGCCAGATCCGAAAGGTATGTATTGCAATTTCTAGGGGAAGAATCTGAATGGTCGTGCACATCCTGGAGAGTTAACCTTTATGTCCTTCTGACTGTTCTACTTATCCATTTTCAACAAAGATCGTCGACAATCCCATAAAAAAAAATGTATCTGATCATCACAGAATTCACAGCTCTCACAGCTCTCTTAGCTTTTTGGCTGTCACTAAAGATAAACACACCTGTAGCTTTTAAATCGACTTGGAGTACATACATTTATGTATCAACTAATGCGTTATCTTTTTCAACTTCAGTTTGCTTTTATTTCTAGTTGCCTTTATTCATCTTTCTTTTATGAACGGATGAAGATAAATTTGATAAGTGTACGCATTCTACTTTGAATATGAAATATGTCCTATACCATTTTCTCTAAGCATATATTAGAAGTTATATCACATTATAATTATTTCTAAATACATATTTTGTATTTATTTGCCAAATTAGAATATTTTAATAAATTTTTTGCACTATATGCGACACTGTAGATCAACCACAAAATTAAGCAGAACATTTTCAACTACCATCAGTCACCAGAAATTCATATCAATACAATCATTACCATCGTCATCATCATCATCATCGTCATCATCTTTATTCAAGAGCGCTGCACCCATATGTAAGTATACAAATGTACCTACATACGTATGTACTAGGTATATACATATATAGAATTAAGTCGAAATAAAATTAAAAATTCAACAAATAACACCGAAATTAATTAAGTTCATTCATTTCCAAGCACTATTATGAAGAACAAAACTTGAAGAGGCGAAAACTCATGCGAGTTTTTATTTATGTTCGCACACTTGTGCACACTCGCAATATACTTATGGATGTTGCTATTGGCCTATGCCAGCAAACAATTTTGAAATCAGAATAGAAATATCAGAAGAGAATCAAGTTAATTGACGAATAACTTTTATATTGTGTCAACAAACAAACGAAATTATGTTCGGTTTCCGACACAATCTCCTGTACTGGAAAGTCAAACTCGTTCTCTACGGAACTGGGTGCCCCGATGTGTGCAAAAGCCTTATTAATGCAAGCTTGTCTTAAACTTGGTTTAACCCGCTTGCAATAGCTCTTTCATGCAAGCATAACTTAAGCTTAAAACACTTACCAAAACGTTTGCTGGGATGTATTCTTCCTCACTGATACATACATACACATATTTACAGTAATAACTGGTTATATACAACAATGTCATCATTTTGTTGCATTTAAGTGGGAAATATATTTAAATGAATTCTATATCTATCTCCGATGTGGTTAGGTAGTACTTGCAATATTCAACCAAACAGTATTTAAGATTTTTTCAATACAAATTTATTGGTGTAAGAAATAACAGAAAATATAGTGCAGGTGTTTTTATCTTGAGCAATTAAATATACATACAAAAATATAAGCACGAAAATAAAATGTTTTTCCGATACTCTGTGCTAAATTGGGAGCAGTCCGAATTGTACCACTGAATCCAAAAATGGGCGGCACATACAACTCTTCAGATAAATTAAGTTGCCAAGAGATAGTCTTAGGGTAGATGCCTCGTTTCCTTAATTAAGCATTCCTGCAACCAGTATAAGGCAATTAAGAACAAAGAACCGAAACATAACGAATTTATACCTTGTCCCAAAAAGTACGAAAAGTTTGTGTTTCTTTTGTCATAATATTTCCTAAAACTATTTATACTTAATACCTTTCATTTCCAGTTGAATAGAAACCAAACTAGCACACTAGAACGTTTGCGGTAAATATATGTATGTATAACCATCGTCAGAAAACCTCTTAACATGATAACCGAAATAAAGAATCATTCCTTCAGTGCGCAGTAAATTAATTTTTCTAAAAAAGTTGTCAATATCGCTAAACTGCATCTACATACTTTAATCCAATGGGAAAAAATGTCTTGCATTACTTTTTTCCCATTACAAAATAATTAATGAAAACGGTTGAGATTAACGATAAGTTGCGTTTTTTGCTTTGGTTCAGACGTTTATATGTTAAAAAAAAGTCTCAAAATCAAGCGATAATTTTTCACAACTTGGAAGTTGCACATTATTTATTAATATTGAATATGTTGCGAAGTGCATACCCAAAAAAAATTGTTTTAAAATTTTTTAAATACATTGTTCTTTTGATAATTTTTTAAATTAATATACATAAGCCTTGCATACAATTTGAAACTTGGGTTTATATGATTTTTGTTACAAAATTATAATAACAACTACCTCATTGTTGATTTCTCTTAAAAATCTTAGCTTTAAGATCTCATAACTGAGCGACAATGTTTCGGGCCTGATCCTGCAAATGTGAAAATTGTGTTTCTTACAATAAATTCCACTTTACTCATAGAACCTTTCAACTCCGAAAATAACGTTGTTTCAACACAATATTTCGAATATGTAATAAAAATTGCATATATTGCGCTTAGCACGCCATAAACGGAATGTAAAAGATGTCGGATTAGTAAAGGCAAATGAAAAGCACTGTCTCCTATCGCTTTAAGTCGACATCATTGAAGTTTTTTTAACTTAAAAATGCAGCAAAATATCGGCCACAAGCGGGAAAAGTTACATACATATGTAAGTAGTGCTTAGCTGTGTCTTACTGTATACATACTTATCTATGTATGTGTGTATTTGTAAGTATCATACAACTTTATTGATTTCAATCGCATGCCAGCAGCTCATTGTGGCCAAGAAGCGCTCGAATTGCCAAAGCATACCCATTTCTTTACATTAAGTCCCAATAGAAGTAACTGCATATGTACGCATTATATCTATCCCCTTCGTAGAACGCCATATATGCATACTCGTATGTACATATATACATACATACATACATCTGAGTCTATGCGTAATGCAATGTAGAATTCACATTCCGGCATTTCCATTATGTGTCCGTGACTCAGTATGCGTTCTTCTTGATTTGATTGTTGTGTGAAAATCGCACTCAACTTCACCCACCGGCGGGAATCGGCGGCAGTCTTGCAAGCAATGAATGATGGTGTCATTAAGCTTTGAGGTGTGTGTGCGTGCCCAAGAATGATAACAGCACCAATCGTTACTGCTGCCACTGAGTTGAATGCGAGCTCGTGGCGCGAACGAAAACATAATAAAAATCAATGAGTTCAATTAATTAACAATATCATATTAGGTAGTAGAAATGATTTGAGTACGAGTATATACATACATACATACTCATGTGTATGTGCAGCAGAAAGTTTTGAGGGAGAGATTAAAGTGTGTAAAAGTTGGAGCATTAAGACGAATGATGAAATTTTGCATCGAATTATGAGCAAAAGAGAAAAAATATTAGCAACTTTGAAAAAATTGATTATTTTAAAGAATGCTAATGTATTTCTCTAAGTTAGAGGACAAGACCATTAAAAAAATAGAACACGCTCATCGTGAAAATATAATTACTAGATGGCACGAGGTTTAAACTCATCAAATAGGAGCAAAATAATAAAAAATATGTATCCACACAGAGAATATGTTAACAATTTTGATTTAATTTTGACAGTTGTCTCTCTCTCTCTTACGAGATTAAAAGGAACATGAAAACAGTACAAAAGACGGCATGTAGTCTGAGTGCTGTTTTCTGCATGCGTGGTTTCGTGCCTGATTCCCACAAAAAAAAAACCCTAAACCATAAACACAACGCACTATCTATTTCATAAGCTGCCGCCAAACAAGGCGATCTTAAAAAGAAGCGGAACAAGTCGCTCATACATTCTGGACAAACTGTCCAGCACTGGAATCGTCAACTTTTCTCCTGAGACGAAAATAGTTGACTACTATCGGGAGGTCATTCAGTAAAACTAGAGCTTCTTGAAATATTTGCCGTCCATACCTCAAAGCACATCCAGCCATAGCACGAAAGCGGGATCTCAAAATAGAAAAACGTTTGACAAATGAAAACGGTACTTGGAACGACTCGAAGAAGCCTAAAAAGTCGACTTAATCAACCTCACAGCGGAACTATAGCGATGATGCCAAAAACAAACTCCAGGTAGCAATCGTCGGCCTCGTTCCAGCAAAACTGGGTAGAGATTTTTTATACACTCTTTTATAATTTGCTACAGTATTAGGTCATTCTTCGGTTAGATTTAGTATATGATATACTGTTTATCAATATTTTTGTCTTTATTTTCAATGAATGCTAGTCTTAACTCTGTTAAGGTTAACAATGCCCAGTGTTTTAAATCTCTTTCTTATTACAAAAAGAGTGAAATTTATTTAAATCAAAATTATTTCTTACTGATACCAGAACTATAATTTTACCGTAATTTCTCTCTCTTTCCGCCATTGATGATTTTGTTAATAAATCTTTTGATTTAAGGACTTAAAAAGTGTTCGGAAAGTTTAAATGTGCGAAGCTATTTACCTACTTTTATTGTTTCGGCATATAAATTTTAATTTTTTTATGAGCTTTAAATAGCTTTAGATAGTTGGTTAGCAGAAAGATTTGATTCGAGTGCACATTTTGGCATTTTAAGTCTCATTGATGCAATCTTTTACAACTTTATTCTGTATGCGGCACTCTAACTTAATCCTTTCTCAAAGTAATTGTTACCTTTAGTAAAAAGTATACCTAGGCTATTCTCAATAGCTCTCCGTTAAAGTACCAATTTTTGTCAATTCCAACCTTTCCTTCTCCTTTGAAGATAATCATTTTGGACTATTCCATAAAATCGAAAAAAATAGTTCCTGCGATAACCCAACTCGGGAGTGATCTATAATCTTATTCCGTGCCGACTGCTTATATAACTCGTGAAATAATACGCAGATGAAAAGTCTCGCTACCTATTAAGTTTTTAAGATTAACGAGCATTATGCGAGATTTGTAGACCGAGAATTCACTTCGACGTCTAGTTATTACAGCATTTTCGCAAATACTAACTATTACATAACATAATAAGAGAGCATTTCGCGACAACTCAAAAGATATTATCTTAACTTTGCAACCAACAAATACTGCATTCATTAAAAATTTCATTAACTGTCATCTGTTGATATTTGCAAACGTAAATAGTTGCTTTTTTCGCTGTAACATTCAGTTGATTTACCAAAATCGATATACCACACTTGAGATGCCACCACAGAATTCGTAGCATTAAATATGTGCCAAAGCAATTATCGGCTGCATATAACTTCTGCGCAAATTCGTGCAACAACAATTCATATGCAGAAACAAGAAGTGACAGCATTTTAGTTGTGGTGAACTTATGCTCGCTGGAAAATGCCAAAAGTCATAGAATTGAGGAACCAGCTAGTCGGATACCAGCAACAGCTGCTTAATAAATACATTCGCATTTGCTTGGGTTGCATGTAGATATGTATGTATGTATGTATGTATGTATTTGGTTGCAAAATTTTGTTGAATGCTTCGAGCGTGATTAATTCCATTGCTTTCATAGCAAACCCTGAGCAACAGGCCAACTTTGAAATAAGCAAGAATAATCACAACAACACCAAAAGTGCAAAGATTTTTTACTACACATAATTAATTGTATGTACGAATATTAGGGTGGTCCCAAAATGTATACTCTCACCCTCATCCGTTTTTGCGACCATATGCCATATACATATATGTATCTAATTTAAATTAAAAAATATGAATAAGTAGTAGTTATTTAAAACATATCAAAATGTTTCAATCGTCCTTTTAGTTTAAATTACTGTAGCAAATTTAGCATTAATCGTAATTTGTTTTAAGGGATTTACCACGAACCCATAACAAATAATTATTAGTAAAGAAATTTTTAAGTAAGCAATTCATTATTAATCTTCGAAGTCTCCAGAAGAAAATCAAATATTTCGTTTAAAATGCATTGATTTTCAAGGTTTCTGTATCATTATACCTTTCTTGAGAAATGATATATTAAGTTTGGTCCGATGTTTGTAAGTACACGCTGGAGAAGAGATAGACCCATTAAAAAGTATACCCAAATGATCAGGATGCTGAGCTATGTAAGTCGATTTAGCCATGTCCGTTAATTTAGTCTGATTTAGTCTCTCCAACTGTCTATCTATTTGAACGCCTAGTCCTTTTTTGTATAATTTGATCTCTCTCTGAACTCTTCATAATGGACTACCCCTGGAGCATCAATTTATCCACCCTCTCATCTCTAAGTTTTTGCTTTACACAGTACTGGCTCTCTGAGTTTACTACCTCTTTCAGATATAGGTAAATAGTAGTAATATTAAGGAAGGCATTAAGTGCATCTGATGGACAGGATCTCATGGCTTATTAATGTTGAACTGGCATTGCCAAATTAGGAATGCATACGCCCACATCATATGGCTTGGTTTTAGTCACTCCGAGGGTATTTCTGCCATATAAAAGCTTCTCATAAAACACGACTCCAAACAGCAGGATTCGACACAAAACCCTGGTAGGATAAGTTCGGTCAAACACTGAGCTATATAGTGTAAGCGCCCAATTGTTATTGTTATTATTATAGTATGCAATGCATGCTTCTGTTTTTACTGATATATATTGGAAAAATTTTCCAAATTCCCTAGTTAAGTTTGGTTTGGTGACAAGCTAGTTTTGGCGTTGGCGTGACCATCTTTATTGTTAATTTTCGTTCTCAAGAAGAAGCGGACGAGGAAACAAGTTTTTTCTTCAAACCAAACTTGAAATATACATAAATCAGCAACTCACCCTCCCCCCCGCGAAAGAGAAGAACACGACATTTTCTATTTACAGTTCTCTATGTGAGCTGTCCAGCTCAGTTTGGTGTCCAACACGACTTATAAATACTTAACACTGCAGGAAAGGCGGATCACCAGTCCGACTAATGACTGCAGTTTGAGCTATTACCTTGATTATGAAGCATTCGCCGATATCGTATAGACTCAATACACTTTATGTGTTTCCGAAACCATATTGTAAGCTGATCAGCTTATTTTAATTTCGCATCGAAAAATCTAGTCGTTTATATGCTCCTTCTAACCAAAGCGAGAAATAAAGTACCTACATATGTATTTCAAAGAGAGTGTGAGTGAATTCAGTGAAGCATTTCAAAATAAGTTTAGGCATGCGTTTCGAAGTGAAGTGTAATCGATGAAACCATGTTATGCCCCGTATAAACGTAGTATATGAAACTTTTTCATACTCGTTTAATTCAATAGAAAGAATTCAGTTTTACATTTAACAATTTTTGGTAACCCATTTATGCAGCCTAACCTCTCTAATAATAATTTGTCTGTGAGAGCGTTAAAGTTCTGGCTTTAACTTATTAGGTCCACCGTAATATTTTCCATACAGATAGTTTATATATAAGTGTTATGTTTATGTGATTTTCCGCGGCTTGTTGGCTTAGCATTCAGTCCTGCGTTTTGTGTATTTTTTTAATAATCGATCAGTGGATCTATTGTGTTTTTTGAGTAGACAAACAGTGGACATGAATTTAGAAATAAGTATTTTATACAAATATGAGTACATACATATAGGCATGCATATCCACAAGCAAGCGAACGATGTGGGAGTCATTGTATGTGCTTTTGTGGACAGTTGGATCTTCTCAGCTGTCTTTTGTGTGTGTGTCAACTAAACAAACAACAATGGATTAAAGCAACAAAATCGAAAATGGTATGTGCATTCAAGGTCTTTAGTACTCAAAAGAGTACAGATTGAAATAAAAAGAAGTCAAATCAATAACATATACTAAGCAGCTGTGAAGAAGAAGCTTTGATTTCTCAACCAAGAAGTGCAAATCAGCAGCTACTTGAGCTAAGTTTGTTCAACTTCCCCTCCAGTCTTATGTATTTGCGTCGTTTATTTATAAAGTCAAAAAACTATGCGGCAATTTAGAATTTGTATTTATTTATTAGCTTATTTGCTTGATTCTATGAAAATAATTACATCTGCTGCATTGAGCTAAATGCGTTCAGTTTCTGTAAGAGCAGCATTCATCAAAAGCGTAGGAGTTGCAACTAACTGCACTGTTGTTGTTGTATTTCAAGATTTAAATCAAAAGGCGCACATAGAGAGATGTACTTGTTATTCTACTGAAGACATATCTTGAGTTCTTAACAGTAGACATACTAGAAGTTGAATTGCTTTGACCTAAATAGGCGCTAGCTTTGAACAAAAGATCAAGTTCGCAATTGAGTACAAACATACATGTGTTTACATTTGTTCACGCTTATGCACTTTTAAATAGAAAAAGGAGAGAAATAAAAGAAAAATCGTTTAAAGCGTGAAAAAACCGAATTTAAATTTGCTGGCCACTAATTGAGCCAAGCCGCCAGAACGTTGCAACTCTTCCAAGCCAAGAATTTCGCTGCAATGAAGGCAGCTGTGTATCTTTACATATGTATTAACAATTCCAGTCAAGAAATAAGGAAAAAACCAAAGCAAAATCATGAAAATCGAAAAAAAGATCGATGTTTGTTTTTTTAGCTTAATATGTTCCAAAACTATCTGTTAACATCCCCTTAAAGTTACAGCCCTGAATAAAATACGTGGTTTAGGAGATATTGCCAGTAATGTGTGCACGTGTCTAACTTCGGTGTACAATACACCAAAGCTTTAAACCTTCTTTTTTTTCAAAATCACAATTTTGCAACTTCTGTACGCGATTACGGGAAAACTTGACCTTGATTCAACTTGCATTTTGTAGAGTATTAAAAACTATTCTATATGAACCACAGTTTCATGCAACTTTAATTATTTTTCATAAAGTAAACAAAAAATATATAGAAAAATTGTGAGTTAAAATTTTATTTTCAGGTTCATATAGAGTGAAATAGTATAAAAATTAACGAGATACAAATGATTTCTGTTTGAGAATTACGGACACTATCTTGTACCCAATTGGACCAATTCATCAGCGACACGCTCCACTGCACTTTTGATAACGCCGCCATTTTTTAACTATTTCGAGTTTTTTTTATGGGAATATTGCTTAAAAGTTCTCTCAAATATATCTTTCCATTAAACAGTTATATAATTTCCTTGTCTGCAAAAAAGATTTCGAAAAATCACCTCTTTTTAGCATCACATGAGGAGACCCCCTTAAGCACAACAAAGGCAATGATCGTCTTTAAAGAGCGGAGTGCCAATCAAGACCTTCAATCCTATTGTGTCTGCAGGAGACTGCGTTTAGCGAACTACAATCATCATCAAAGTGGAAAGGAAGGATTTGACCAGACCATCCACCCATTTAATAGGACACGAAACCTCGGTATGAATGCTGCAAGGCAACTCTCCAGAAGAAGAAGAAAATAAAAAGCAACTCCTGTGTAACTCCCCGTAAGTGCTTGATACGAGAACGGGATTTCTGGGTTAGCCTTAATTCGGTGAATTAACCTGAATAAATGTAACTCTTGAAGAAAATAAAACACTACTGGTAGGATTAAAAATAAATCTCAATTTTCGGCTAATTTATACTTGTTTTTTGCACGTTTAACTGCAAGTTGTAGTTTTAAAATGACACGGCCTGAGGCTAATAGGAGATACTAGAACAAGCTACATAAAACAACCATGTCCGATATATAAAAAGTAATGTCGCATATTCTGATCGCCTTACTGACACACAAATTATTTATAAAATTTACGGCTGAAAATTGATTTTACCATTTAAAAAAAAAAAAAAAATTCAATTATGGTGATGTGAACGCCGAAGTTGTTAGTCTTGAATTTCGGTCACTGCTACTATTTCTTGTATGCGCAAAGAGGAGGAAAAGACTCCGCTGAAAAGAAGTCGGATTTGCTGGGTTATGGGGGAAGTTTGTTAATGTTGGTCCTCAGATAATATTTGAGAAACGTTAGATAAAGGGTGTAAAAGTAAAATTATAATTAAGAAAATATATATTACATATGTACATATGTTTGGTTGTTACTACCTCCGACAGAGTAGAAAGTAAAAGTGATGTGTAAGACAACGCAGCGCTGCGGTATTGAGTTGATATGTGCGCTGAAACAGTAGCGCAATAAAGCGTCGACAGCACAGTAATGTACGAGTATTTAGAGCGAAACATTCCGTTGACAGCAAAATGCGTTGAGAGCGATACATTGTGGTGATAGCGTAATAACAATAATGATAGGAAAGACGAATAATTCAACAACAACAAAAAATAAAATGATAGGATACGTTATTTCGCTGCAATTTGGCACCATACTGCGTGGAGAGCTCAACAATCACTTTTATAGCCGAATTCAGTAAGGAGTCTCAGTATCTAATAGAGACAAAAGTCACAAATTTAGACCAGTTGGCATTCATTAGTTTCAAAATAAAGCCTCTAGTCTCAAAATAAAGTCTTAAAATTGTGATCTGGTGATGAGCAGGTCACAAAAATTGAAAAAAAACAATAGAAAAAAAACGTGAGAGCGAGGAAAGGCAATAATCTCTAGCTCATTTTGAGACTTGAGATGATACCAAGTTACTGAATTCGGGCATGAGTGTCCCAGCGCAATAAATAAGCGTTTTGATATTCTTAAATTGAGATTTTCTTAAAACTATAGTACTGAACACAATTATGTGAAATAACCTTTGATTACGAATATATCGAGCCATAACCGCCGAAAAAATGTATCCCACAAACTCGAAATTTTACAGGGGAAGGTTTTTGTTAAATTAAATCAGTTTGAATAAAGCCATTATTTTAAAATTTATAACGTAAATATTTTTTTGTGTAATACATTTAATTTTAATAATTTTAAATAGATATTTGCATCATAACGGTTGTTTTTGTGGGATACATTTTTTTGCTTTCCTTCTGGCAACCTATTATTAAAAAAGTGTGTGGGTTACACAAAAAATTTATTTTAAGGAAGTGACTTCCCGTTTTTTTTTTATTTAATTTTTTTACTTAGTCCTTAAAATTAAGTTACATTTGATTTAAAAAAAAAAAAAATGCATACATTTCTTAGTATATTCGATAAAACAAAAATAAAGTAATGTAATACATATATTTAAAGTTTTCTGTTAACAAAGTAATGTTATTCATATTAAAATCTTGTAAACTTGAATAACGATAGATAAAAATATATAAAGAACGCTAAATACTATCTTCCTGGTCGGTTTCAGGTAGCAAATCTTTAACAGATCCATCCCATTTTAAATTTAAATACTCGTGTTGGAATTTTACAGGTATAGTTTTTCTATCGCAAAGCGTTTTCAAATCCTTATATTTAGCAGCAGAAATGTTTAATATATCATCATATAATTGAGTAGGTCCCTCACAAACTATTTGGGAGTTTCGTCTGGATCGTGGAATTGAATCTAGATCATAATTTATGGTTTCAGATTCATCAAAGTAGCCATATTTAAGAGTAATATTTGGAATATTTTTTTCCAATGTAACAGAGCGTAATTTTGTAAATTGAATTTTCACTAAATTTGGAAGTAACGCCTGTGAAAATGTCTTCCAGTCTTTAAAATCACTGTTAGTTAATTCAATACAATTATATTTTCTTGGGTTAGTTCTTGCATTTGATATTATGGTGTACCACTCACTTGGAGCCCAAATAGTCCTATTCCGAATAAACGATTCAATTGTACTATGTATCGAATCAACAGGCATCATGGTGTGTCCAGGTAACAAGTATGTGATTTTTATATTAGTCACAAAATTAGAATTTTCAACAAAATAGGTTAATGTCGCAAGCATAGCTCTGTTTTTGTTCTGTCCTGCGCAGCTATCACAATAAAGATGGACTATCGACTGGGTTTTCCTTTCATCGACTAATTTAAGGTATTGGAAAACAGTTGTGCAAATTTCATTACACCCTCGTTTACCATCCTTTTCTCCCCATAAAAAACAAAACCCATCTCTTGTACCACTCTCATAAAAACTTTCATTGTAGAATGAATATTTTCTAGAATAAAACAAAGTAACACTTTTTCCATAGGGAGTATTTAAGACCTTTTGCAAGGCGAAACTTGTACATATTTTGCAAAAAAAACAAATCCATACCTTCGACATATTGTTCTAAAGCTTTATATTTAATTAAAGTCTCAAAAAATTGTGTTTTTTTTCCCCCTTGTGTTTCATTTATTTTAAAAGAGAATTTAATTGTATCCCACACAAGCGATCAAAGAAAATGTAAACAAGTCACCATATGCATTTACATTAAAATTGTTTTTGTTATAAAATCATAACGGTTTAATCTACAGCCATGAAATTTTGACAGATGATGCAAATGATGTTGAACTATCGATTTCGATAACAAACCAAAAATCGATTATGGTGTGGGATACATTATTTTGGCGGTAATGGCTCGATATATGGATAACAAACATTCACGGGAAACAAAGATAAAATTGCTCCGATTTGAAAAAAAAAATGACAACCAAAATTTGTAACGCAGGAGTCCACAATACGATGTGTATTACAATATCGCTACTCGATACATATGTAACGCATTACAGTACGCTTGCGCCAATGTTTCAACGTATGAAAAATTGCGCCATTACCCACCCCTAGAAAGTAATGTTTTATGTTTTCATTCCTTGTCAAGTATTGTTCGGTTACAATACAGTTTCGGCGTTTTTAGCACGCAAAAACAATACCTTGCAGATGGCACAAACCGGTTTGTCACTACAAAAAATTACAAGGGTTGACGGTAGCTCGTTCCAAAAGATATATTAACCTAAATTAGCTCTGTTTTCCTAAAATTTTTTATTCGCATTCATTGTTATTAGCTTAAGAGCCCTAAAACGATTTTCACAGTGATGTGAAAACTCTCAGTTTAAGTTTAATAACAATTATATCTCACTGCATATCTCTCACTGCATATTGCTCCTGCATATATGTATGTATGTATACTTACCAAAGTGCAAATTAATTATTATGAATTATTTATGAAACATTATAAAAAAAATGTGTTTGCTTAAAAAATAACGGGCGTATAATCATAGCCCCCGTGTGTCGATTAGTAGTACATACATAGCCCTCTTTTTACACCACTCAACTTGATTGATTCATAGCTGCGTTAATTGATATTTCATTTATCTTCTAAATTGCAGTACAAAGTTGACAAAGCATTTATCGATTTATAATATTTTTTGACTACAGCGTGATTACCTTTTGTTTGTATATTATTAACTCGTTTAAATCATGTACATAAATAAAAATGTAAACGGAAATGCAATGTAAATTAAAAGCATTGTGTCATTAGTATTTGAGTGAGTAGAGCTACTACACAGTTAATGATAATATTGGCGGGTGATTGAAATTTGTGAAATTGCAAGCATATATTGTGAGCAGAGTCAAATCAGAACCCAAAATGAGAAACTGAAATCAATCGATTTTATTTATTTTTTATTTTCAAGAAAAGAATATTTAAAAAAAATGTAATTTCTAGTATTGTCAGTTCATACTCTACCTTAAACCCTGTAAACCCAAGATTCAAACTACTTGTGTAAAAAGTTTTTCATATTTAAAAAAATTTCCTACTACAGAATATTAAAGACTTTTTTTAGTACGCAGTTTTATAGCCCATTCAATTTTAGTACAGTAAATTTCGATGTATATTTTGGCAAATTAGTAAAGCTTTTTTGCAATTTCTTCCATATAAATAAATACTAAGCCAGCGATATTTAGAAAACAAATTGCCTGAAATCGTCAGCAAAAAAATGCCAAAAATCAATGAAAATTTATAGCTCCTTGACAATAGCACTTTAGTGTACTAAAATTGCAAACTAAGAAAAATTCTGAAATGTTTGTGAAAACAGTTTGTAGCGACCTTTAAAAAAGTTTTTTTAGTGCCGCTTTTACTGTGCCGATTTAACCCACAAGAAGAGATTAATCCAAAAATATCGTACTAAAATTCTAGAATTATCCGTCGGTTTTGAGTTAACTCTCTTCTGTAAAAACAGCACGAATTTACGCTGTTTCGTTAGAGAATTCGCTGTATTTTCATTGAAAAATAATAAAGTAAAATAAACATTTAATATGTGAGTGTATTTTATATAATAAATCCAATCTCAATCCAGATATATTGAGCAAATTTACTACCTTTGTATTTCCAAAAAAAATTTAGACTGAAGCGTGACTAAGGTTTTTTTCGAATTTCAAGATATTAGGCCAAAAAATAATAATTTGTTCTATTAACATGTTCCCTAGAAAATCGTCGCTTTGGCTCTAATCTCTTAACATGTCAGTTAAAAATATGTGCCCTTATATTAATGAAATGAACGCGAAAACTCAAATTGGCGTAAATATTCATTTTATTAAATAGTAGATTTAAAAAAAAAAACGTATTTCCCATATTTACTTTCAAAATGCATTTTGAAACTTATCACACCCGCCAACTTAATTTAGCTCAATTAAAACTCAAATGCCTTTTTTATTTAGTTGCAGTTTGCAGTTTTCTTTTATGAATCAACAAACGAAGCCAATCAGAAGTTTTATTGTTGTGCAATTGAAACTACCCGCAGCACTAGGGCAATAATTCGGAATTCAGTAGTTACTAATGTGGATTTTCATTAGAGGTGAATACGATATAAATCGTCTGCTGCATGATTGATACGCGCCCATGCATTACACATACATGTACTCTTATATGTATACATACATACATACACATACAATAATTTAAGTATGATAAGCAATCGCAGCACTTGAGTATTGCAACAAACCATTGCCACACACCTATGCACCGCACACATATGTACTTCTAGAAACGTTCATATGTACAGTCTAAGTTGGATAGGCAAATTCCAAATCAATATCAGTTTGAAGTGCATTTAATTCACTTCCACACAATCCGCATTGGCTACGTAGTTGCCGCATGCCTCCTGACATCTCTTAAATACGCTTTGTGTCACCACTATGCGCTATCACTGCGCTGTCCCCTCACTGAATTCTGTTGCATTCAAAATCTAATACATGATTGATGAATTGCTTGCTATTCATGGGTAAATGAACCTACAAATGAATTAGGTTAAACCAATTCAAGTACATTGTACATGTAGTATGTAATTGTGTACTGTATGCTCTCGGTAAAAGCAAGAGTTAAAAATTCGAACAGTTGTTTTGATTGAGTTGGTTGCAAAAAAATGTAGCCTGAAATGGAAGTTGCAACCGGGAGCAAAAGTAGGTATCAGAAGAAATGTAACATTTGTATACGTTTCATGGAAAGGGAACATTAACTTTGGTCCGATGTTTGTAAGCACCAGAACGATAAGAGTTAGACATATCAAAAACTATACCGATATGGTCAGGATGATCAGCTAAGTTGATTTAGCCATGTCCGTCCGTCTGCCCTTCTGTCCGTCTGTAAAAAACGCAAACTATTCCCTCCGTGTTTGAGCTATTTGAATGAAACTTGTCAGTCAGATGCCTTTTTATGGTTTATTAGACATTTGTCGGTTCAGTTTGTTTGATTGTTCAGATATTATATTTTTCTCCATAAATCCTTCATTTAAGCAGCAAGAGGTTTGAAACTTAGCCAGAAGGTCCGCTATTTTAAGCTTTATAGAAGCAGTGAAAATCATATCCCATACAAATGATTGTTCAGAAATTTCGTTAAGCACGAAAACATATCCATTTAAGCAGTTAAAGTCTTGAAATATTGCACAAATAAAAGCTATCATGAGAACTATTTAAGCAGTGAAACTCATTGAATTTTTGGCTAAAGACTTGAATTTTCCCACAAATATAAATCATTATTGGGACTTTTATAGCAGCCAAAATCATTAATATCGAATAAATATTTCATATGGCTTTCATACAATTCTGTGAGTACCATTAATGAAAGGTATGAAGCGACAGCTTTTTTTTACTTGTTTATATGTATTAGGACTAAACTTGAAATACAAAGTACTTTCGTTCATAAACATTGTTTACATATAATGAAACAAAAGAATATGTGGACATATTTTTATTAAACTACTTGAAAATGTTATGCTAGTGAGTTTTCTTATGTCTACTTATTTCCACGAAATATATTTTTGACAATTTGTCGAACCTGCTCCATTCACAACTGTGAGACATTCATTTAAATATAGGCACAACATTTACACATGATTTAAAAACCAAAGATTTTAACTAAAATTTTGTATGTAAAAATTAATGAACTTCGTAGCCTTCTGAATCTATTCATTGAAATCTATGAAAAAATGTAGTTTTGAGAACCTATTCCTAAGCTTTAAATCAAAGATCACATTGGTCAACACAAAAAAAATTGTTTGTTTCCTGTGATCTTTTTTGTTTCTATATCAAATTGACGCTATTTTTTTTAATATCGCAACAATTTTTCTCTAACAGCTTTTGTTTTTGAGTTATAGCTAGAAGATGTTATGTGCTTAATCCTAATTGTTTTTGCTATATTTGTGGTGAATATGTATTTTCAAAATATCAAAGTTCCCTGGTCTCTGGGACAGTCGCGACAAACAACACCATTGGTCACACAAAGTTTGGCCAGTGCGGGAAGCGCTTAAAGTTTTTGCCAAAAATGTTATAAACATGCCTTTAGTTAGGCAAGACCGCATCAAACATACTTCCACCACTTCATATTAAACTCGGCATAATGAAACAGTTTGCTAAAGCGATGGACAAAAGTGGCAAATGTTTCAATTTCCTTTCACACAAGTTTCCTGGATTAAGAACAGAAAAATTTAAAGCTGGTATTTTTGATGGACCACAGAGGCAACTCGTGAAAGATTTTAATTTTGTCAAATCAATGACAAAAGTAGAATCCAAAGCTTGGAATTAATTAAAAAAAAAAGAAATCTTACGATCACATTGAGCTTGTTGAGTCCTTGCTATCGAACTTGCAAGGGCTAGGGTGCAATAGACTTCCTGCACTCGCATTTAGACCGATTTCCACAAAATCTGGGGATTTTAGTGAGGAGCAGGGTTACAGATTCCATCAGACTACTGCTGGAATTTGCAACGAGATCTAATTTAAGCCGTTCATTTAAGTAAATCTCATAAAAGATCATTTCATAAAATGCAATAGAAATTTTGTTAACATAATGTACTGATTTTCTGTATTATTTTGTTAAAATAATTAAACAGTGTTATTTTTATGAAAATTAAGTGCACATTAATTGATTTTTTGTTACGTGCGCGTTTCTGTACAGTGAACAATTTTACCTTGTTTCGTTAATTTATTTGCCACACAACAGCTTTTTTGAGCAATATACATTATCAGTCAAATAATTTATTTTATTTATTTATTTATTGTTTACAGTCTTGAGACTTTAAAATGTACAATTTTAAAAAGTTATAATATATTTTCCAGTAAAGCATAAGTACTCGTAATATTTATTTAATCCACTTCGGTTCTATAGAAGGGTAGCCTAAAGCTGTTGTTCTCTCTTAGTAGGTATGAGTGGGTGTCGTTAATCTATAGAAGATTGTTACTCAAATAATCCGGAAGTCTGCCTTCTTTTATGTTAAACACAAATTTTATAGCATGATAAAAAACTTGCTGCTTCACACTCAGCCAATTTATATCAGCGATCATCTTCCGCGTGGGTGTATCATAAGGCTTATTTAGTATAAGGCGCATAGCTCGGTTTTGCAGTTTTTGTAGTTTATCTACTTGGGTATCGCTAACTATGAAGAATATCGTGGGACAATATATAATGTGGGATTACACTAAAGATTTATAGACTTTGGTTTTGTATCTCCTTCCTTGGTATTTACAAGAACTTTTTATGAAGTCAATATTTTTAACTGCGTATTTAATATGCTCATCCATTTGTAATTTATTATCAATGTATATCATTAATAACTTCATATTTTATTTCTTAGGCTGTAGTTTGAGCATCCGTTATTGACTGCCCTAGTTAAGACCACAAACTGTGTATTATAAACATTCAATTTTAGTTTATTAGAACATAACCAGTTATATAAGGAATTCAGATCTTCTTGCATTTTTTCAATCGCATTCTGCACGTTCCTATCACCGACTGTTAGGAGTGTGTCATCAGCGAACAATTTTAGCTTACAGTGTTCTAGCACCATATTAATATCATTGATATAAACATTGAAATGAACTGGTGCTAACACCGATCCCTGTGGTAACCCAATGTTCACTGATACTTTTTTTGACACTGTAGACTCGATCACTGTTTGCTGCACACGTTCGGTAAGGTAGCTCCGAAACCAGTCAAGCTCCTTGTCAAGTTTTTTCAGCGTTCGATCCCTCTCAATAGCTCTTTTGAGATCAATAAACACCGCTACGATATTCAACTTTGAATTAAGATCTTCCTTCCACTGGAATAGTACCAGAAACCTGATTGCTCTTTTATGAATATGTTATTAGTTTCAATACGACACAACAATTGCGTTTTAACCAAATTTTCCAGAATTTGTTCAATTTTTGGAAGAGTGTTAATTCGCCTCATTTCTTTAGCTTTTATAGTACCCTTTACTTTTTTAATGGGAACAATCGTCGAAATTTTACACTCTTTAGGTACTATTCCTGATTCAAGGCTCTTATTTATCAGTAAGGAGTAGAAGTGTCCCATATACTCTACTGAGTCTTTTATAAAATGAAAACCAATGAAGCTATAATAAAACTAATACTTCTATGCCATTCAATTTGTCTTGTTTAGAATAAAAGCATAGCATATTCTTGAAAGTCACATAGCACTGTCCGAGATTTGTCCAATTAGGAAATTTCACAAATTTGTGGCATAGAGAGAGGAACAAATGTGAAACGAAATAAAAAGTGGTAAATATGTATATGAGGTGTGCTTAAAAAGTAAGTTGACTTTATTACTATTACTTAGAGCAGATTCACCGCAGGCCAATGTCAACAATTCAAGTGTTTTAGAGCACTTGATTCTATTTTTCTCACAAATTGTGATACAAATTCTTGACTCAATTTTTATAATAATAGAAAATCGCCGAGGACAACAAACATATTAAGTATGTTATGTACTTGAATCTGTGAACATATGTTTGGGACATATTTACCAACACAACAAAAACAAAAAATCGATAATCTAATTTATGTCGCCCACGAAGTTTGAAAAGTCACCTTACCTTTTGAACATATCTCGTAAAGTTGCTTTAACTAAGATACATTTTTCTTTTTTTTTTCAAAAGTTGTAATGCTATAGTTTTGTGTGTTGTCTTTAACGAGGACGTACTGTACACAAGTTTCATTGTGTATGTGTGTGTGGGCATTCGCGGCTCACGCTCTTGCACTGGCGCATTTTAATTTCAAGATACATAAAAAAATTAAACGCTGTGGAGTTCAGTATAGCAAACTATTCAATTTGGTTATGTGCGTACATTCGAATGCATAAATGAACACTCAGATGTATACATATATGTATGTATGTATATACCAGTGTGAACATTTCTAGTTGTAGGCAGTCAAGACACATAAGTGGCTCCGCAGCATTGGCATCTCGTCAAAGAAATACATCGCTCTTCATTTCTAACTTAATTGCAACATAGTTAATTTGGCAGAAATGTATTCGCCACGTTGATTCTCAAGTGACTCGGCAGGCGCATAAATTCATAAGCTGACCTAATAATCATACTTAGGTATAAGCAATCAATTTGTTAAGTCGATTTCCCTACCTTTTATTTTCAATCAGTTCATTTTAATGAGATTTTATGGAAATTACATTCTTGCTGGCTATTCTAACTGATCGTTCTCGGAGTTTGAGTTTTACTTATTAGCTCTGAGAAAAGTTTTAATTTATTTTCCACCCGTTATAATAGTAATTTAATATTACTTGAATATACAGCAACGAAAGTACTTTTTATAAAAAAAAAATAGTTTTCGTGTGATCGAAGAATAAAGCCGCAACTACATATTTATATTAAAGAGGAGAGGGGGTTTTTTTTAAACAAAGAATTCAAAAATCGGAATTTGCATACTTTTTACGTTAAATCGTTTGTCCACCAAAAATTTTCGTTTGTCCAGCCTTTATTTTAAAGTTATTTACAAATAACTTTAACCAGAAAATTCCAACTTTATTCGCATTAAGTCGCTTATCCATATTTGCTAAAGTATTCCCCAGCAAAACATTCGTTTGTCCACCTTTTGTTCAAAAGTTATTTAAAAAACAAATTTGTATGAAAAAATCATAAAGTTAAAAATTTAAATTTAAATAACTTTTAAACAAAGGGTGGACAAACGAACGATATATATTTTTTTTCTAAAATTCGCATAAGATGGTGTCAACTTCACAGAGCTTGCGGACCAAGAATTTTTTATAGCTTTCATGGAAATGCTATATTAACTGTGGTCCGATGTTAGTACCAGGGAAGAGTACGACCCATCAAAAAGTATACCGATATAATCAGTGTGACGAGCTGAATCAATTTAGCTATGTCCGTCTGTCTGTGTGTCTGTCCGTCTGTTTGAACGCAAACTAGGCCCTCAGTTTTTGAGCTATTTTAATGAAAATTGGCAGTCAGATGTCTTTTTTCATTTTATTGGACATTTGTTGGAACCGGCCAGATCGGACGACTATAACGTATATAGGAGCCGATTGTTCAGATATCATATTTTGCTTCATAACTTCTTCATTTAAAAATCTAGAGGTCTGAAAGTTTGCAAAAAGGTCCGCCATACTAAGTTCTTTAGGACCAGTGAAAATCTTATAGATCAAAGATATATAACATATAGCTCCCATATAACTGATTATTCAGATATTTCATTTACCCCGGAAACCCCTCAATTTAAGCAGCTAAAGACGTGCAATTTTGCACAAAGAATATATATAGTGAGAACTAATGTAGTAGTGGAAATTATTAAAATCGGATAAATGTAACATGCTGCCATACAACCGATTGTTCAGATATTGCATTTCGGCCAAAACTCTTTCATTTCATCAGCTAAAGAATTATTCACAAATATTAATCATTGTCGGGACTATTATATAGCAATCAAAATCAATAATATCAAATAAATAAATCATAAGGCTCTCATACATTTCTTCCATTAATGAAAGGTATGAAGCCTTCGGCATAGCCGACAGCTATTTTTTTTACTTGTTATTCCTTAACTTCGGCATTGTTAGATACCAAAAAAAAAACTGTACACCAGCATTTTGCAAAAGCTAAGAATGTCCTTTAATTAAAAGAATGGATGCATTATTATTACAAATATGATAACATAAATGACCGAAAGTGATTGGTCACAAATTCAATAGTCTATAGATTTTATTACAAAAGAGGTTTCCGAATTTCGATTTTTTAGGGTCATTTAAAAAATTCTTTCGTATTCTGATTCTAAGATAACATTCAAAGATTCTCTTACCAGGCAGAGAATATCAAGTATTTCTCGTAGAATTATTGGGTCCGAATTTTTGCATAGCACTTATTACTATTAAAAAATATATAATAGAATAACTGTAAAGTCATATAACACTGAAATTGGATTTGAACCTCTATGTATGAATTATTTTTATTTGCAAATTACAGATATTTTAGCTCCCTTTGAAAAGTTACTCGCAAAATTTGAGACTCTTCACATTCATTGACAATTGAGCTGCCACTTAAGGGCAGCTTTGAATACTCAATAAACACAAATTACAGAATCCATTTAGTTTAAGTGTCACTTTCAATTCTAAATATCGTATAATACTAGTAGAAACATGCCACAAAATGTCAGAGGACACAGAAAACAGAATGCAACCAAAAATGTGTTATATTTCAAAGGCAACACAAACAACAAATAAAAAAACAGATATTTACCTACTTGGCCAAATAATGCAAATGACATTAGATCTACATAGTATCCAATGGACAGACAACTGAGTTTGTGCAGAAAGCCCCGACATTTAACACTAACTTATATACATATGTATCTGAATACATACTTACATTTGCACATAGTCGTATGTGCATATGCATCCATGAAAGTAGATAGTAGAAAGTGTCTGCGTAATTAATTTATTGAGTTCACAAGCATTCATTCACCAAACAAACGCCGGATAGAGGCATATCAGCTCTTCCGTCTATGGGAAAATCATTTGTGGAACTCGAGAACGTCGGCGCCGCCGTCGCGATGCGAAGGGGATGTGAGCATAGCGAGGAGGTTGTAAAATTTTAATGTCCACTTGATTATCTCAATTTCCAAATCTAATTATTACTTGCACAAGTACCAGTTCTATGAAGAGTTTAAGCACTATTTAACAAAATTCACGACTAACTTCGTTAGTGAAGTTTGTCTTGTTTGCAAAGTAAGGCACATTTGCACGCTCACACACACACACACTCATGCATATGGGAGTGCTTATTTATTAACTAGAGCATATCAATGCACACTGCGGCGGATTGGAAATGTGTAGCTAACGAGTGGTACAATGCTGAATTTGAAAAAAATAATGTTACTATTCTTTTTTCACTTATAGGTAACAAATTTCGTTTAACGTTCCGGTACACTTTGGAAATTTTCATTTAGACCACTTCCAAATAAACAATATTTCGCCAAAATGAAATCACAGCAATCAACCATATGCAAAATTGTCTTCTGTAATATACGTTCTTCACAAGTTTCATCCTTTATACCAACGATGATTTTCGGACTGATTTTATAAGAGCACATGCTTTCTACGGTTCGTGCACAGTTTCCCTATGAAAATGTCATTAAAGCGACTTGGTGCCGGGTAATAAATGAGTTTCACAACATATGTAATTCAGTATCCACTAAAAAAAAATATGTTTCATCCTCGGTGTGGCAGTTTGCGAGTTTCTACTGTCAAAAATGCTCACATGTCCCGCGGCATCTCTTAGTTGGAAGAAGATTTACTTTTGTAAGTAACCTTTAAAGCAAGTTTTTCCACTGCTCTCAAGCAGACAAATATCTGTGTTTCTCAATAAAAATTAAAGGAAATTTTGTGCGAAGTGAGCTTCAACGCGTAATGCATATTCACTCATCAAATTCAAAAGTAGATTTTTTTTAGTTTTTAGCAAGCGCCAAGGAAGCCAAGTTGAAAAAACAATGACTCTAGCATTAGCTGGATTTATTGAAGTCACAGGCTTATGCAAACAAGCCACAGACACTGTATGCCATTAATTTGAACACTTGTCAAAACAGACAAAAACTTATGCACAAAAATATTCCATATATTCATTGTAAAATGGGTCCAAAGGAAGTTGGTCATTTTTGCGAATCAGAATGTAAATGAAAATTTAACTATGAAGCCTTGTTCTGAAGTATGCGATTATGCTGTATGATGTGTGATTTTCTTGGAAAACATGAAGTTTACATAACATCGGAATTTCTCTGATTACTGAGATTCGAACCTCAGCCAGAGCATATAAAACCTAAATCATTCAAAAAGTGGTCTTCTAGTAGCGGTCGCCGCGACCCAGACAGCCCATAATTACATAATCTTCTTTAATAAAAGAAATTAGCAACTTTGTAGACAAGTGCTTGATGGGGCTGTACTATGTTTGAATTAAAAAATTATATTCTTAGTCTGACCAATGTCGAATATCATATGGAAGGCATATTTTTTTAAACCCCGAGAAAACCAGTAAACAACAAAATACTTTCTCTATTAAGGCTATAAATATTCCCGGTAGCAATAAGCTGTACAAATAATGGACCATAATCATAGTCAAGTTCAAGTCGACTCTATAGTTAGAAGCAGCTTTTGGACATACTTTTCGATGAGATATCTGTCAATAAAGCTGATTTGTTTATCCACGCACCGAAAGATCAACAAAGTCTGCAAAACAATTCCGGTCTTATAAGGAGTGATAACAAGGCATATCTGCCGTAAGGGATCATATGTATGCCTTTCCACGCCAGCTCATCAGCGAACTCGTCTACTTCAATGCTACAGTGTCCTTGAGCCAAAACACTCTCAGACGAGTCTGAAATTGATCACTCTATTTAATATGGATTTATCTAGCAGCTTGGCTGTCTGTTAATGTAACCCAAAGGCTTCTATTTCAAACCCGTTTCTAGGTTTAATATGGTGCTTGTTGTAATAACTAGAACTTGTATTTGCAAGGCGTTCGAGACAGCCCTTGGAACGACTCCAAGTTCACGATTGCATGAATTTTTATAAACTTGTGATCGAAAGCAATGATTTGAGGAACTGTGGCTTCTAGAAAGGTTTTAGGCCACCAAACTATTAAACCGCAATTGAGTTATAATCGGACGGACGACCGTTTAGCAAGAGCACTAAATTGGCGTAGAATTAAGAGCTCATGCGCCACTTTCTGCTACAAGTCCTCATTGCTCTGGTGGTTTTTTATTTTAGAGTTTTGTCAAGATCGCAATTAAACTTAGTCTCTTATCGAGATTTAGTCCAAGGTGTTTTACTTCGTCAAAGTATTCGGTAAGGCACGGTATTTCCAAGATGAATAATTAGCTTCGGTTTTAACCTTTTTGCAAACTTTTTCCATTGCTTATATTTTGTTTAACCAGCAACGCTTTTCAATTGAATCGTACAAGTTTATCCGCAACTGAGATCACTTGAGTTCCTCACTTTATTGTTATATCATGTGAGCGTTAAAACCTTTTTCTCTTAACTTTAACATTAATTTTCGGTCAAGATGGCGATTTTTCAACCTTGTAGGCCTGTACGAAGCTTATTTTAATTTTACACACTGTTTGGATAATTATCATAACTATTCCAGTTTTAACAAAATCTATATGTAGATCATAAATTCAAAAGCCATGCCGACGAGTTACCTCCCTGCAGGGTACATTTCGTCGCACGAATTGATGCTCATATGTGCATGGTAGTTGATGTTAGTGGTTTTGTTTTGTTAGATTTCCGGTCGTTAGATACTCATAAATACATGAGTACATACATATTTAATCATTACATCTAAATTAAACATGTATGCACATGGATTCGTACTTTAATAACTGAATGTCTTGCGGTGTTTTACGACATGAAATCAAGTTAATTAGTCGGATATTGATGAGCTTTCTTGGCAGTTATATTGCCTTTTGTTATTAATGGAAAATGTGAACGATTCGATTTCAGCAACTATACTTTCCAAGCTATGGAGAACTTGCAATTATATGGGACTTCATTTATAAATAGAAAATTCCTGCTAGTTATTCAGTTATTTAGAAAATTTCAGCAAACTCAACTTCTCGTTATGACATTCGCTTTTTAATGATTCAATTAACAACTTCATTGGCAATTAATTTTTATGAACTTAATGCTCGTTCATTGTAAAGTCTGATGAATTAATGTGTTTTATACTAATTCCATCCGTTTTACCACTAAAGTGAGTTAATTATTCAAAAGTCAAAGAGATAGACACACATATGTAGCTAATACGAGTATAATAAATACGGAATGATAAAAAATAACTAATATAATAATTTTAAATGAATAACTCGCACAATAAAAATAAATAGTATTTAAGAATACATATAGAGAAACCTACTGTAAGCTTCCATGTTCTGGTTACCGAAAGCAATGCAAAACATAGCCACACCTTAACTAATCCAATTATAGAAGCCCACTCCGATCACGCGACTTATTGTATCAAAGCCACAGCAACAAAGTTGAGGTCTTATTATATTTAAGTATATATTGAAATTTTGTTTGAAAATACAAAATATATTATATAAAAATATAAGGTGCTTTACCTCTAATTCGTTAAAGGTTTTCTCTGTATTCCTTAAATCGGGAAAATTCGATAAAGTATAGCTCTTACACAATCAGGTAACCGCTATTATCGAATTAAGAAAACTCGTTACACATGAATCAATCCTAAAAGGTTGAATAATTAGACAGTTGTCTCACTCTTGCACGCTGTCTTAGGGTAGCCTGTGTTGCTCTCTTTTAATTTAAGAAAATGTAATCGAACTCGTGGAAATTAGTAGTTTCTTTTTATAGTTTTTAAATTATTTCAGCATTGAGTTGACGGCACACTGGGCGAAACTAATAAAAATCTGGAAGTTTGACCGGTTTTGACTGAGGTATTTACTTGATTTCAAATAGATGTATTTCAATAAAAATTCCGTTAATTTTTTGACGAAGTTGGAGTGTGGTGTTTTCCATATAAAAAAAATTTTTTTAAACAACTAATCTTACATTTTTAGTGACTTGAATCTTACAATTTTATGATCTACGATTGTAATTATATTTTTAAAAAAGTTCGAAATTGTAATGAAATTTGGTATAATTAGTATACAATTTTTGTTTACTGCTATTTTGGTAGAAAGAATTGAATTACCAACATTTTTCCAAATACTCGAGTTCTATTTCCTGCATGTAATAAGAATAAAAAACTTAAAAAAGGTTGAAATCGCATTATTTTTGTTAACAAAATGTGTAACAAATATTTGCTTCTAAATCTTATTTGCATTTTTTATTTATATAGTTGTTTGTATTAAGGTGCTATACATACATACATGGGTGGCTGAATATTTGGTTATATTTATGAACATTAAATTGAAATATAAAATTTTTGTTTCATGCAATGTGCAAATCGCATTTCGTTACTAGTTGCTTTATTTTCTACTACCTTTGCCCGAAATGAGATAAAATATTTCCCCCTTTATCAGACCTTCCTAAATGCAACCTTACAAGGCAGTCGGAAAACTTAAACGTCAGCAAGTATCTAACCTTTCAGTCAGTTGTTGCGGAACTCACTTGTTTCGGAGCTCATGAATTTATAGCGTACGAGACTAATGACAATTTTATTGATGCCAAATTTTGCTGAATCAAGATCAGTAATCGTTTCCGCTTTGAATTTATTAGTTATAAACAATTTAAAAAAAGCATACATACTTTCGTTATTAAGAGCACATACTTGATATAGAAATAAACTAAGTAAAAATAAGTCATTTTGTTTTGTAAAATCTATCAATTAAATAAGAAGAAATGAGATAAAATGAAAAAAAATAAGGAAAACAAATAACAACTCGATTGATTTCAGTTCAGGAATTTGTATGGAATTAAGTAACTTACGCTTTAAAGTGAACAAAGCTTTGGAGAAAAAATAGAACAAGTTAAAATATATATTATGAAATATCGCTCTCTAACAGTTGTATTTATGGACTTTGTTTTCTAAGCCATTTAAATCAACACTACATTTTCTTCCAAAATTCGAAGCGAAACTGGGTTTCAAAATCCTCGATTACAAATAATATAATTTTTATAAAAAAAACCAAGCATCTGGTGTACGATATCTTTGTCTTTTTATAAATTATGTATTTTTGCTAAACGATGTCAAAAAAGATTTTACTAACGACGAAATTAAATTTATAAATGCTAAGACCTTATTTATTTTTATTAATTTAATTTTGAAAAATCTGTGTACGAATTGTATGTAACGTAATTTCAGCTAGTTTAACATTTAAAATTAAGAGTCTTTTTTTGTTTCGATATATGCTTTTAAGACAGAAACTAAAACTAAAGCGGCGGCAGAAAAAAAATCAATTTGAGATAAAACACACATCCTAATCTGATAAAAACTTCACCAAAATGAAGGTGATTTTCAATAGATTTTATGGGAAGGAAGTTTAACGTTGCCCAAATTTAATAGCTAAATTGTTGAAGCTAAGTTTTGATGTATAAATTTAGAAGAAATAATAAGAACATGAAGCGTATTTAATTTAAGTGTTTTAATATTTGTAACTTAGTAAATTTGTTTAAATAATACATACATATGTATGTATGTATATCTAAGAGTTCGAGAAGTAATTTTGCGACCGAAAGAAAAATTTAACAAATACAGGCTAATTACAATTTACAATTTACTCTTTGTCTTGAATTCGTCTTCAGAAAATTTTCATTTCATATTTTTTATACTCATGCACGTAAGTTGCATTGTGTAAGAATATTGATAGTTTCTTAAACGCCACAATAACGCAGGCGACACATTTGGAATTTAAGAGATCTATTTTTCTTTAATGAATAAAATTGCATTTTTAGAAGGAAATAACAAGATAATCAGAGACTTACCATTGTCTACTGAGATGCGAACTCTTGTTAGAAAAATATTTTATTTGGTGTGAGTTTATTACAAAAATGTTATTAACCCACAAACATTTATAATATTAATTAGAAAAAATATTTGACACTGGTAGACAAAAATCTGAGAGTTTTATTCGAAAAAGTGCATATATTTACACCCAAATAATTCGACACAAACATACGCGACTGAAACTGGGGAGAAAATGAAAAACATTAGTCACGCCAAATGTCAATATCGCTTATGATTATTCAAAACGAACTGCGTTAAATGACATTTGCAAGAAAGACGAAGGGACAAAAGATAAATTCACCGTGGTAATTGCGAGGAACAGCTTTTAAGTGCACGTGCAACACCGGCGGCCGAATTGGAAGAGCAAGAACAAGAAGATCGAAAAGCCGTCAAAGTGTAAGGAATTGACGGAAATTATGTATTCGCGTATACTGTCGAATCGAATACAATGATTAGTCAAGTGGAAATTAAAGAAATTATTCACTTTTGACAAAGGAAAAAAGAGAACGGAAGTCGAAAATGTGCAAAAAGGCAATGCTTATCGAGATTTTCTATAGACGAAAAGTGCGCTGAAATTTTTGAAAAAAGGAAAATAACAATTGAAATAAATTTTCGTTGAATTAAAGGTCGTTATTTACATTAACACGCAGCTTTGCAGTGACGACGATGTACATACATATCTCATATAGATATAAAAGCAATGCAGTTACTGATGAGGTACATTAAAGCCGAAGGACAATTGATTGGGGTGACGCGTAAGCTCTGGTTATTAATAAAATCAAAGCAATAAAAAGGCTACTAATTTTTTTTTACAAATATTGGCATTGCTACTTTAAAACTGTGCATTTGTATTGATATTTAAAGAGCTGCACCACTTGTCGTTGATTGTGTGCTCCTTCCACGAAGCTGCGCATAAATTTAAATTTTATGAGCGTCATATTAATTAATAGCCAAGAATGCGTTCGATTGAATTAGCGAAAAAGGGATAAATAAACTTCAATCATATCACAAAGCCATATACATACACACACAACTACTTGTGTGAAACCCAACAGCATACAAAATAATCATAAAATCGAATAGAAGCAATGAAAATAACAAAAAATCACGTTATGCCGCAATAAAAGTTAAAACACAAAGCTCAATTAATTTCTTTTGTTGGCAACAAGCTTTCCAGGCAGCAAAGAAGTTCGCTCGCATTTCCATTGGCGGTCAGTCGTACCAGCAGCAGGCACGCACTCCTCATCATCATCGACGAGCGACGATTTTTCTTTATGGGTTAATTACCATTGTGTAGCAATCAGCCATGTGGCCGAGTGTGAAAAGAAGCCAAAGGCGCAAACGGGACGGAGAACTTATAAATTAGCGTCTAAACGAATGACATTGATTGCCGTTGCGCGCAGCAGCGGTTTAATTGATTTCTGGTAGCTGCGAGAATATTTAATGGAGAGTAATTCCAATGGACAATACTGCGCCTTTCATATAATCTAAAACAACAGAAGTTTCGTTGACCTTTAAGAAATATTGATCGTCTACGGGTTAACAATTCAATTTAGTTATTGTTGATGTTGTCAATACGATATATTTTATTTAAAAGAAACGTTTTTCGGCTTCTTACAATTATTTGTTCCGAACTTTGAGCGGTTCAATACAATAAAACTGGATTTTTGAGGCTGGAAACACATTTCACACCATCACACAAAAATCAACTCCAAAGGTAAAAACATGACTATCCACTTTATTGTAATCCCGTCGAGATCACTAACTTTGCGTGACTTCGCATAGGTCACACTAAAATAACGCACGGATATACAATATTAAAACTTTTAAGTAGAATAACAATTGTTATTATTGTTTTTTACTTATAATAAAAAATATAAATAAATAAATATTCAGTTTAAGTGCAATTTTTGAAAAGAAATCTGCTTTCTCTCCTGACATCTTTCTTCACGCCTTTTAGTTTTTACTCTGCCTTTAGATTTAATCTCAGTTTAGTTGTAGTTCCAAATAATGGCAAATGGAGTGTAGCGAGCATTGCTTATCATCCGCTTGGAAGAGGAAAATCTTGTGTAAGCAAAAGGATTTCCAGATGAGAGGAGTTACCAATCTAAAATTAGTCTTCAATGTGTCCTTTCCTGCTCAAATGTCCATTGTTGCAGCCTCTACTAGTTGGACATATTCGAAACAGAGTGAAGCCAAATTTCGCGAATACCAAGTGCATTTATAGTCATCGTTGGAGGTTAAAACTTTCGTCTTTGCCTTCAAACCCACGTCAACATGTACGAAAAAGTCTGATGAAGAGATGTAGTCGCTTATTTTTGTCTTAACAATTTTCGTATTAATATTTTTGATTGTTTAAAGAAGCTTTTGTAATAATCACAGAATATATCTGCGGAGGAGCGAAAGATATAAAACTTAAATTTAAAAGCAATGTACAAAAAATTAACAAAAAATAATAATAAGCATTGTAGTCATTACCGGGACATTTGTAAATCATTCTATCCTCTTTCGAAGTGAGAGCTCTTTAGTGGAGGTAGTATATTAAAAATTCAGCATGGTGAATGAAACGGAAAATTGCGACTATAATGTATTTTAAATGTATGCTTTAATAACTAGACTCGCCAAAAAGAAAACCCACCATAACTTAACTTACCACAGATAACTCACAATGCCAAAACTCGCCACAACTGAAATCACCATACCTAAACTCATCTCACGATATTAAATTATCCTTCTTGTGATTTAATCCATTTATAATCTTGCAACACAGATTTCTGTTAAGACATCTTAATTTACATTTTGTGAAGTTCTGCAGAACGAAACCTATAATTATATTTTATCCAGCAAGTCAAAGATAAACTGTCCCACGCATATCATACGTATCGCATGTCTCTGTCATTCACTTCAATTGGAACGACTTAAAATAGTCACAACAAATATTTTAAAGAAGATGAAAATTCAAATGGCATACATTTGTTAGCGACGTGAATTTACTACGCATCATTGCATTTTGATTGGAAACCTTTTTAAAGCATCGAACAAATTTTAAGGCACACTCTCGTGCATAAAAGTGCATCTAACGCAGGGGTCGCTTAACTTTGACCACGTTTGACTCTTTCGCAGCATAATTTTCGACATCTGAATGAGCGCATTTAAAAATATGATTAATTACTAAATTTGATTTGACAGTAAACACACTCGGTGTCACATCAAGGGGACGTCCATAGTAAAGGGTCCTTCGAGTAAAATGCTCTGCATATTTTTTTCTTTCACTCGTTTGTGGAATGTTTGACGCACTGCTTGCTGCATTAATTTGATTCGATGACGAAATTCCGCCGTAGATAATTAAGATTAATTGATTTCCTGTAAACTGTAGATAGTAGGATTCAATAATATTTTTTAATGAGCGTGGAAAGGGAGATTTTTGCAGGTATTAATGAACCCAAAGTAACGTGCTCAAGTGAACATAATTTATAGGTGACTATAAATATGTACATTAGGGTGGTCTGAGATCGTATGGCAAAAGTAAGGGGAGGTTTGATCGAAAATATTTTGAGAACGTTCAAACTAGAACTCCAAAGCTTGCCATACAGTTTTTATTGGGAAAACAGTTTTTTTCTGGTACCAAATGAATCACTTGTCTTTGAAAAGAAAACGGTTGACCGGCCACTGGTCCAGATAAAGTTTCAAACTGTTTTGTATATTTCATGAGTAGTTTTTGGAGCAAAAATGCAATTGAGAATAAAATTGGTTATTATTGTTACAATTTGTGTTACAAATGCTACCGCCAAGCGGTCTATTTTAACACTGCGTTGTCTGAAAACGTGTCTCAGAACGACCATGCAACAAAAAAGACTGGTCGGTCTACCACTATTCCATATTCATCATGGTATTGTAGTGAAACTAGAAGATATCATCAACGGGTGGCAAACCTTGGAGCACACCGAATGGTTTTGTAATCCGTGCTTCAGTTAATTAATAAGAGTCTATTTTTTACAAGATGGTGAGGTTCTGTCATCCATGCGATAATATATACCAAAAATACAGTTAAAAAAATTGTATCTTATAACTTGCAAGATGATTTAAAAAAAAAATTTTAAATATGTGTAAAAGGTGTTTGAACTAAAATCAAATATGATAACATATCTAGACCCGGCTTTCATGCAGAACGATTTTGAAATACTTATTACATTTTTCTTATATTTCTTAGAATCAAATAACTTTAGTATGGTACCTATTTTTAATCATAATTGAATAAAATTGTTTCAGCATGTGCCAAACCTCTTTAAGGTATTTTTCAAGGTAAGCTCTCCTAAAGCTCCTTATTTGGTTTCATACCGATACTATAATATTTCATTATTTTTATCCAATTTTAATTGAAATTTTTAAATTAGCAGCACTCTATTCTTTTACGATAAGAACCATTCTGAGTTTATAGCGAAAAAGCCAAAATAAATAGTTACTAAAAGCCGTCAAGCCGATTTTGACAAACAAACAACAAATTTATATATACAAAGATTGAAAACGGACTTTATTAACTTTATGCGCAGAGCGAGTATGTATTAAATTTCCAAATTGGCCATTCAAATATTAATTAGCGGCTTACATTAGTATCTTTCTCGCTCCGTAAACTATACGCTGTCCTTTCATGTAACAAGCAATGAAAAATAATACCCAAATTGTGCTCACATTTAAATACATATTTACATGTAAGTGCACCTAAGTGCAAGAGGTAGAGAGTAGTAACAAAATTTAAATTAAAAATGTCAGCTGTCACTTGTTTTCTATTATGTGCGTAATCTTTGATCCCTTTTTTGTATCTTCCTTGAAGTAAAACGATGTACGATGTATGACTGAGTGCACACAAAACTATGTTCTGTGTACTCTTAAGATCTGTTATCCTTAATAAAATTGCTTTAAGTAATTCCATTGTGATTTGTACACGCACATTTGCTCAAATTATCATTTTGGAAAGAGAAACAGGTAGTAACATTTCAAACGAAAGAAATGCGAAGGTTTTGCGTCGAATTTTTTAGGTCACTTATACATTGACATGTTCTGATCTTATCGAGATCCTTGGACATTTCTTTAAGTAAATTCTGTCCTTTGTCATCGTGTTCTGCTAGACAGCAATTAATCACATTTCAAGCAATTTGAGACACATTAATGCAACAATTTACCTAACTAATTACTAGGACGAAAGTCAAAGGCAAACGAATGTTTCGAAGGCATTTGCTGTTCACAGGTGAAGTTATTACAGAATGATTGATTAAGGAAATAAAAACCAGCAATTATTGGCGGTTTCGTTGTTTTTTGAAGGTATCTGAAAGTAATTGCTAACAAAAATTGGCCCTTGCACTTGTTCGCTTTTGAAATGCTCGTCAAGCTTTTGACAATTGAAAAATCAAAATTTGCATTTTTTATCCTTTGCAAAGTGGCTTTCATAACTACAGCTCAGATATCAGTGAGTAAAGTTATAAACAAATAACAACATAACAAAAAGAGCAACAACAATGGTTCGAGTGGAGGCAACAACAGTAATGGACAATAAAACCACAGGGTAATGGACTGCGAAATAACATTTAACAGCTGCCGCTGAGGCAACGTTGCAAAGTCGAGTCATACTCACACACACACACACACACACTGGAACACTTGCCTGCAGTGTCAACAATTGCAGCACTCCAGAGGCAACAACAACGGCGACAACAACATTGCGAGCAACGTCCACAACGAGTGACAATTATTTTATCTTACACTTGGTATTTTATATAAAATGTATTTTCACATTCATCCACGATTTCGCGGATGTGTGTTAGTGCCACTTCAGCTTGCGACAAGTGCCAACTATAAAAATCGCATACGAAATGCCTGCATACGAGATGTTATACATGCATACATACAAACATGTGGAAGAGTATATTCGTCTGGTGTCATTTGTAAAAATGATAACTCCAATTAACTGTTTAACAAATTTGCTCTCAGACTATTTCGAAAGCATTCGAACCGATGAAAGGTAAGACGCTGTCAAAATTAAAATTTCAACTTAGATTCTATTAAACATTTATATCTAATTTTAATACTTTATTTTCATGAATTAAATTCCCTAAAATATAATATGAATTATTTCATGGTGGAGTTTTAAAGGAGCTATTCAAATTTTTGTAAGAAATAAAGGGTGTTTTCTTAAGGCGTGTGGTTTTCAATGAGGCAATAATTTTTTCGCAGTTGGTATTTTTGACAGCTGTTACTTGATTTATACTCAGTTTGGTTTGCCATTTCGGTGAATGGGCCCAAAACGATTTTTACAATTTTGTTCAGCGATGAAGCTCACTTTTGGTTAAATGGGTACGTTAAGAAACAAAATTGTCGCATTTGGAGTGATAATAATCTCCACAAGCCATTGTTGAGACGCCGTTACATCCTCAAAAAGTCACTGTTTGGTGTGCTTTATGAGGAATGTGGACCAATGTCAAAAATGAAGCCGGGCTTAATGTTACAGTCAATGGGGAATGCTTAATGACTTTTTTGTGCTTGAATTCGAGAATGTTGATGTGGGCAACCTTTGGCGTTATATGCCATACAGCCAACGAAACAATCAATTTCAACTTTTGGTGAGCGCATTATCTCGCGTCTCGGGCCTGTGGCGTGGTATCCAAGATCGTGCGATTTAACACCGCTGGACTAGTTTTTGTGTGGTTATGTGAAGTCGCTTGTCTACGCAGATAAGCCCGATACAGTTGACGCCTTGGAAGAGAATATTCCCAATTGCTGCAAAAAGTGGTCGAAAATTGGGTCTCTCGGCTGGAAATTATTCGAGCCAGCTGAAGCGGTCACTTGCCCAAAGGCATTTTTAAACATAATGGCAAACCTTTATCTTTAGAATAATGCTAAATTCTTGGCCATAGCATTAAATTATATGCGTTTTATTTCTTCTTAAAACCCACATGTCTAAAAAAACATCCTTTATAAGCCTTTTCAATATAATTATGAGTAAGACAAACTTTTAAGGTAATCGATGAGTATATTAAAATAGTTTTATTCATAATAATTATCAGCGAGATACATTTTTTTAAGTTTTTAAAAGATTTTATTTTATACAACAAAAGTCTGCTCATAATAATTTTGTGTGAGGCAATTCTGTTTTAAGTCTTGAATGACCGTTTCGAGATTAATTGGGAACTAGTTCGGAGCCAGTCGCTAACACACATAAAAAAATGAAGTTATTATTTTTTTACCTGACAGCACAGGTATGTATGCAGTAGGTACTTTGGCACAGCAATAAACACTTGCAACAGTGGCGTTTGGTTGCAGCGTTGTTGCTGTTTGCGCTGCGATTGCCTTGAAAATGTGTTCACGCCCACCGAAACTTGGACAAAATTAAGCAAATAAAAGTAAAAATGCATACAAAAATATCTGCAAATGCGGCAAAGTGACAGAAATAGCTCCATTGTGCTACGCCACAACGCACAGCGCACAGCGGCACCGCAATTGCAAATTGCAAAAGCGCGAAAATATGTATATTTACGAGTAACGTTTCCATTGGTCAGCTTAACAATGCGCCAACGAAATAAAAACCAAAGCATGTGTGTAACAAGTTGCTTTTAGTTATATGCATATATGTATATGAGATTGTGTGCAAGCGTGTGTAACTAGCAAATAAATTTCAATTTAAGTAAAAAATTGCAACTGAAAATGGACCGTCAATTGGCGGCTGCTGGCGATTACTTTGAATGTCGACATCAATAGTTGTTGACACGGGGAATTGGCGAGCATAAAAACTGTTATTGTTAAAGGGTGACCTGCTGGCGATGTACATACTCTTATATGCAAATAAATAGTTATACGAGTATACAATTTTTTGCAAACTTATTTTTCTCTTAGATACGGAGGCAATAAATACTAATTGCAGAGTTATTTCTCGCATGTTCACACAAAAATAAGCCTTTTGACATGGACATAAATATAAATATATATAGTATATACATATGTATATATACATTAGGGACGTCAATCCCGTGATTTTTTGATATCTCGAATCTGGTCCTTTTTAAGTACCGAATAATCCAAACGGAACCCAACAAACATCAAAAAAATATTTTTCAAACCTTGGAGAAATTCATAGTTCTCAAGTTGATATCCAACGTATTTCTCCAAATTTCTCAAACCTTGGAGAAATTCATAGTATTCATTAAGTACGAGTATAATGAATTTACATATATTTATTCACGGTGTTTTAAATTCAAAAGAAAGAAAATATATTTTCGATTTTTATTTCAGTACTGCTACTAAACGTTTGAGACCAAATGGAGAATCACATTTGAGATCAAGTTGAGAACTAATTTTTTCTCAACTTGAGAATCATTATTATTGCCATACAAAAAAATGTCCTTTTTGTTGAGAACGTTATGATTCTCAACTTGAGATGCACTTGAGAAACAACGTTGGAGGTTTGAGAAGTACCTTAGTTCTCAACTTAACCTCAAGTTGAGCTCAAGCCTAAATGTTTGTTGGGAACGCTGAAGAAAATATTTGATAGCCAATTAACTTTTACAAATCATTATGAAAAATAGCTCGGTTTTAACTTTAACAATCATTATTTAAATTTGTGTAAAATTTAATGTTTGTTTTTTGTATTAAAAAGACTAATATTCTACTCTGGATGGGAGGATAGATGGATGTTGGATCTCCTTCTTTGACGAATAAGATTAATCCACCGGAGGAGCGAGAATACAATTAGTCCATTCCTAGTACATCTGACCCAAATATGCGGCACCTGTGTGTAGGCGAGGACAGCTGCAGACAAAATATTTTGTACTATTCTCGTCTTCTAGGCAGAATGCGCACACTAGACCGTCAGAGCTCGTAATTTTTTCCTCATCTGCGGCGAAGAAATTGTTTCAATGCCCTGTCTGTGCTTTTTTCAAAAAGCACTTTGCTGTTTTCCAACAGTCAATTTTACACCAACAGTTTTTATGTATTCATACGTTTTCTTATATACATACGTGACAGCTACCGCTTTACTTGACCCGATAATTTCCTCTCGTACAATCGGAAGAAGAAGACCTAAGAAGAGCGGTTTTTTAATTCATCGGACAGATATTTTATTAGAGAAAATATACCCTAAGCAATAGAGTGGAGTGACCAATATATTCTGAACTGAGTTAGCACTAAAGCTACAGAGGTAAGACTTCCGTTATCAACATAGAATTAGCGCATTATAAATATTCTATTTCGGTACACTATAGGCTGATTTCTGATAGTGGTCAAGAAACAGTGGCCACAAAGGATAGAATGTCATGAACTTCTCCTACATACATATATACATTCAGTCCATACGCGGTTTCTATGTTTACCTTTGCGTTTACAGAAATTTTACTTAAAAAAAAGTACTTCATTAAAAATCGAACTACATTTGTCCTCGTATATAGAAATAACTAATCTTGAGCTCAAATTCGCAACAGCTGACTGCATTAGTCATCGCATATCAACTCACCGTCTAATGTTAGGGTGAACAACTGAATTTTTGCTTAAGTAGTAGTGAATAAACAAACCCTCTCTCTCGCCCTTCCCCCATCAAGTGTCAAGAGGCGGTATTTGTTGAATAAATCCCTGCGCACTGTTAAACACAAAATAAATGATGTTGCGTTAAGGACCCAAAGTACAGGACCCTGGCATACGCACAAATCCTTTACATGTCGCCTTAATGTTAACTACAAAAATGAAAACGACATTTTCCAAAAGGGATGAAGTTCACAATGTTGAAATAATAGCGGACAAACAGCACGACAGCTCGACAAAGTCGACAGCAGAAAATCCACTCCGCTGACAAATTCTAGATGAAGGATAGTAGAGGTGGGAGAATACGGAATATGCAAGCAAAGAGTGGATAAATAGAAAAAACTAATAATAAATGCTTTATTAATAAATACACGCTCACTCCCAAACTGGCCTGCAAATACCATAAATGTAATACGCGCGCAAACTATGCAGTTATCGGGGAAACACCCTAAACAATCACTGATTGCTGACTACTCGTTCGACCAGAACAACTGCTGCTTAGTATTGCCTGCCATATGGTTGTGCGATTTTCCCTTCTTGTCAACTAACTGCCAGACTACCAATAAGTTAGACTCAATCCTTGGCTGTCGATGATTTGCTTTAGCAATATTCCAACCACTGTTGGATGTTTGCCCTGTTGCTCGACGCAAAGGCAATGCACATTTCGCCACAACTTATAACTTCATATATTTATATTAGAAGTCAATAAGTATTTATTATTTTATCCTTGTAATAATTTTGTTTTATCTGGATTAATATTTTTTTGTTTGTACTGTGGAAGCACTAAAACTGCTAAGCAAGTTTACGTCACGTTTTCGGATGTGTTCATATTTCAATTAAAAATTCAGAAATAAGTATTCACTTGCATTATTAAATTTCTATTTGAAAAAAGGCAAAAATTAAAGATCTCCATTTTGCTAGAACTCCAGAGGGTTTACTAAGTCTAAAGTGCGATTTAACAGAAAATTTATTCGAATTCCAGCGATTCACATTCATTTTTCACGCAAAGTTTTTGGATAGAAATTCCTTTCAGTTCAAACTACAGAGTAAGGGCCATGAAGTTGATGTAGTTGGTACAGGTTTGGATTCCATTATCGAAAAATTTCATTATGTCTTATTAATTTCAAGAAAATGCAATGGTTTCTGATCACTAGGTAAAGAAGTGGTAGAACCATTAAAAAGCATACTGAAATGATAAGGACGACGAGCTGAGCCGATCTTTTTCTGTCCTTCTGTATTTACAGTCCCTCGGCGCCTTTTTATAATGGATTAAACAATTGTAGGAACCGTGCAGATGGAACGACTACAATGTATAGCTTCCATACAACTTATTTTTTAGATACGATATTCTGCTAGATAACTCATTCATTAAAGTTCCTGAAAGTTTGAAATTTTGCATTTAGATAAAAAAAACAACACGTAGCAACCTATTAAGAATCTAAAAACTTAATCCATAGTAGAAAACATATTGTGAATTAAAGATATGAAGCCTTCGGTATAAGCGAAAACATTGCTGTTCTTACTTGTTTATTCTTGTTAAATTTTTCATGGATTATCCGATTGTTTGTTGAAAGATATTAACACAAAAATTCAACAATATACAGGATATATCTTGAAAAACTTTCGCATTTCGTCTTCTAATATTTCGAGTATATTTTATATGATTGCCTCACGTGCTGGGCCCAGTAACTTGGAGTAATACTGATCGATCCTTGTAGTTCCTTAAAGCAAGTAATTCATTATTAAACATCCTAAGATATCTCTTGATGTAATAGTAATTATAACCTTCTACGTACCTATACTTTGAGCTTTCTACTTATTTTACTTTGACTAAGTTTTCTCATGTTCTCTTCAGTTGCCGGACCATTGTAGTGTTTTTCAAGCTGAGATCTCAGCTATTTAGCAGGCTATGGATATATTAAAAACCGCTGTAAAGGGCAAATACATTTGTATCTTTAGTGACAGCAAAGCGGCAATTAAAGCTGTAAGCTTGTCTACAATTAAATTAAAGATTGTACTGGATTGCCGCCGATCTCTACAAGAGATGTCTAAGCAGAACAGGCTAAACCTCATTTGGGTTCCAGGCCACAGGGACATCGAGGGTAACTGTATAGCTGATGAACTTGCGAGCTGCTTTTAAAATAATTTGTTTATGCTCGTGAAAATGACAGCTGGGCACAAATTACGACCTGTAGGATCTCTAGGCATAGTTGGCCCAAATGGGATCGTAAACGGTCGCGTAGTCTGTATTCCTTAAAATGGGATGATATATCTTAGGTAATTGGCGTTCTAACAGGTAATTGAGCGGCGCGTCTCGAAGTACCCTTACACAGATTAATTACACTCATTAAAATTTTGGATGGAAGACATAAAACTCAAACTATAAAAAGATGTCGCTGTGCAGAGATCTAGGATATTTTCTTGAGAAGTTCTGGGTTATTATTTTAAATTTGATTGAAACTATGGACTTACCAGCTAGGTTTCAACAGCAAATGTGAAAAAAAAAATTTATCTCAAACTAAAGAAAAACCACCAATTGATGTACATACTGTAGCGAAAGTTCTACACTGGTTTGGTTCCCGAGAGGAATTTTTTTTATTGGCGAGCCTAATTAAAATAAAAGACGATGATTTCAACAGCTAAACTGCAACTCAACTGTTTTATTTGGGAACATTGTTTATAAAGAAAAATCCCGCAACTACCGAACACAGCTCTGCTATTGTTGCTGAGTAGTGCCATTTGACCGTTGGGTAGCTTCCAGTCTCTCTCAATGTGATCACCTAATGTTTCTCATATGTTTAGGCACAGGGGCGTGGCAGTGGTGATTGACAACAGGGATGACAACGGCCGCAGCAACTGCAGTTGACAAAAGAGCAACTTCAAGAGTGCTTGATGTTTTATAACACTTATACACAAAAAAAGAGTATTTAAAAGAAACGAAAATGCGTATTTATTAAAACATATAAAAAAATGAATTTACTAATCTAAGATTACTTGGATTTTGATATGAATATCTACTTTGAAATTGTACGCATTTTGTTAAATTGTACTCATTTAATGGTTTCTATAATCTTTCTGCAATTGTTGTTTGCATAACTATGAAAAAAATACTTTTAAATTTAGTTAAATTGTACATAAATAGTCCAAAGTTTTTAAAGGGTTATTAGTTATATATTAAGCAGGTTTACAAACTGTTTGAAAAAATAAATTAAATTAAATTACATTTAAGTCATATAAAATATTAAAAATTTAACGTCAAACGATTGGGATTAAAAAGAAACATTTATTTAAATACTAATAATTATTTAGTTTAAACAAGGGACTGAGACAGCTTACTGAATTCGGCGGTAACAGATATTTACGGAAAGGACAACGTCAACCGCGATTTTCAAATAACCTTTAATTATTATGCTGTAATTTTTTTTTTTTTGTAACGCACCGATTTAAAATACATGAACGTTAGTGATTTGTTTTTTTCATCATTTCATTAAATGCAACCAACTCGCTTATCCGCTTATCCTTCCGTTCATTGTCTGTCACTCGAAAGTCGACTTGTTTGCTTGGCTGTCATCTATTGTTTTTGCAGTTGTCACTTACTGCTTTCATCGCATATTTAGCAGCGCAATCAGTTAAGCGAAAAATTTGCTATATATGTATGTACACATGTATGTAAGTAGATATTTCCTTGTTTATGTACTCAATATACCCGTGGCCACCATCCGCCTCTGAACAGCCACTAAAAGCGGGTACTCCAGTCAGCTGCGCGTTATTTTTCTGCTTTTGTGATTATGTTTGTCTATGGATTTTAGTTTCATTCTCATCAACGTGTCGTACAAGTTCTCGCTTTTCCACTTTTTGTAATTTTTGTAATTTTTTTTTGTTGATTTTCCTTTTTATTTTATTTAGGTTTAACCTCACTCCCTTTGTTTTGTTCACGACTCAACTTGTGGATTTTGTGTTTGTTTTAGTGAATTTCTACCATCGAGCGTTTATTAATTCTTTGTTTTTGCTTTTCCGGCATTTTATTGAATGGCTTCAAGCTGTTCCGCAATAGTTTATTGGTTTCTTTGTTTGATTTTGTTTTTTTGTAGTTGCGATATTTCCCTTGTGACTGGCCAATAGTTTCGGGAATATTGAAAATAATTTTGTGAGGTGTTAATTTGCAAATATTCCGCCCCTATGTTGACGCTATGTTATGGTTATTGGTTTGTTTTGCGCCAATAGATGAAGTGCAAATGCTCGTATTTGTGTCAATAACTTCTCAGCAAAATGATTTCATGAATTTTCGCTGTTTTTTGACTTAATATATTTTGTGTATACACAAATATTTCTACAGCTTTTTATTTAATATTTTAGTGGTTTATATATTATTGTGATTTCCATTTGAAATTATTTTTACAAACGCGAAATGGGTCAGCAGAAAGTAAATTTCGGTGAATTCCATGAATAGGAAGGTTGGAAGAGATCTACTGTAGTATCCTATAAAAACCAAGTGCAGCAATATTTATGAGTCAATTTTAATTTATTTGACCAAGTTTGCCAGCCAGTCCCTAAACAGCACTTAGCACTTTTTAATTATTAAATATTATTTCTGGCATTGGTTAGAGTTTTTCTCTTCGCTTACTTTGTATGTATTTATGTGAAACTGCACATGTGTTTGCATGTTTGTGTGTAGTCATTGTTATAATTTGCAGTAAGTTGTTACTTTTTATTGCTGCACGCGAACTTATAATTTTCAATTTAAGTTTTTAACGGAAATCGTATTCAACGATGCATGTATGTATGTATGTATGTATGTAGGTAAGCAATAGGAAATGAAGTCAATAAACACTAGTGCAAGACAATCAAAATAAAGTCCATAAACTGAGTAATATTTAAGAACAGCTTGAAAACTAATTAAATAGGATGGTGAATTATCGAAAGTTGGAAAGGAGACGCCGCATTAATCACCAACTTCAGACGGAAAGCTCGGAGAAATAGTTTACAAAAAAAACATATTCGAAGATCCGGCTGATCACTGCAAACGGGATTGCTGGCCATCCAGCAGGCGGATAGATTGGCAGTTAAAGGTGCGAGTATACGAGTATACGATTAATCTATCCTCCTGTTTAACCGCAAAATATACCCTGTCTTAGCAGAGTTGAAAAAAAAATAGAGTGCCCATACTTAAGATAACTCTGTCATGTCACTGTCGATTTGTTACACTTGTCAAGAGAATAATAATTAACCCAGCGAACTACTGTCGCAGTTGTGGGTGCGTTTAAGAAGTGGCATCTGGTCAGTAAGAGACGATTACAAACACTCAGAGCCCCGAGCATATAGCACAAATTAATTCAATAAATAGCTTTGTCAATGTAGAGGAAAATGTCTCTCCCCAGCCGTCCCAATCAAACCACGACTATAAGGGAAAATGTTTTAATTGCCTAAAGCATGTTTTAATACAAAAGAAAAATAAGAAAAAAAATATTATAGAAAATAATTTTAAATATGTAACAACCTTTGAATGGATTTACCCTATTATAATGACATAAATATTCTGGTAAACCTTTACTTTACTAATTCTACCGGAGATCGATGTGAATAAGTTCTTTGTGTTTTTTAAACTATACGAAACAAGAGAAGCAATTAATAGCAGCCACTTTGACCATTTCTTTCTACAAAACTTACCAAAATTAAAAAAAATTAAAAAGTCAACCAAGTAAAAAACCAAATATCGCGTTGGATCCAATTTGTTTGACTATGCTTGATATGCAAAAAAAAAATATGAGTTTTACTAAAAAAGCGTAAATTAATCCGCTAGATGGCGCTTAAGTCGAGATGTATTTTAAAAACATTTTGGGTCTGCTTTTTTTTATATAAAAAATGGAATTTTTTTATAAGTTTGTACAGGAGTGAAAATATTTAGAAAATACCACATGGAAAAAAGTAACAAAAATTTTATTCTAACTCTAGAAAAATAAATCTCAAAAGCGGAAAAGTTGTACATAAAATATGATATATAAAATGTTTCAATTATCTCCTGTTCATCTGCTAGGAAGACCTTTAAAAGCGATTCGGTACACATGTAAATGTCAGGACTTTTTCAAATGCACTTTAAGTTTTAAATAGGGTTTCATTTAGCTTGTGGCGTGTAGCATGTCAAAACTTGATTGTGCAAATACATGTTGGCTACGTTCATACATACATATAAAATTTGTTTTTTGCTGCGTTTGTTGCCCCAACCAAAGTTTGTGATACATTCCACAAGTTGAACAGGTAAATTGTGGTGAAGTGTGAAAGTTGTACAGTTGCAAGTTTGATTAAACATTTTTACAGCAATTGTTTCATGTTTCTCATAGTTTGTGCAGAGATTTTTGTAGTAATTTTTTTATGAAATTATTTGAAGCAATCAACAAGTTTCGTTATTTCACGTTTTGTGCTAGTTTAATTGGCAGAAATGGAAGTAAAGTGGAAATAAATCAATCCTTTCTTAGGCGGAATACTTAACAAAGGGCCTAATAGAAAATGTCCCATTCACTTTCACTAACAAACGTAAATATAGAGTGAGAAAATAAATTGATTTGCTTGCAATGAAGAATACAAAGTGTTATCCTCGAGTTTTTAGTTGAAAATTAGAATCAATAAGCAATTTTAATTTAAGCAAAATAATTGAATTGTATAGCTCTATGCTAGATTTATTAAACAAATTTAATTTCCATGGGAGTGCCAGAATAATATTTCTCAAATAAGAAAATAGCAAAATTTAGCAACAGTTAAAATACAGCGGAAAACTTTAAGTAAAACTTTTAATCCTTTGGAATCTGATGCCACTTTGTATGAAAAAGTTTCGGTTGTTGAAAGAAATATATGCCCTCTATGGGCAAAGCTGGAAATGACTAAGGAGGAAAAGCGAAACCGAAAATGGACTTCTGTGCAAAATCTTGGTTTTCGGGTGTAAAATTGTGTCCAAAAGTTGTCCACCTTCTTCCTTTTTGAATTTGGTGTAATCCACTCCAAATTCTAAATTTTTCTGCAACTATTCTAGCAACCGAGGGTATTGCGAAAGACTTGTTAAAATTTTTGAACTCAAATGGAAAACAACAAACAAGAAAGAGAATGCTTTAAATAAAAACATTGGATTTAATACTCACAATCTCACAATGTTTCTGTATTAATATAAATTATTGAAATAAAGTGGATATTCCTTCCGAATATGATTTTTAAAATTTCCTCCCACAACCAAAACACTTGATGAGGATTGATACTTCTGAAAATATTCTTCACTTAATTTTCTAAAAAACCAAAGAATTTATGCCATTTTTTTATTTTCCATTCCCGAAACGGATGAAGTAAAAGCAATTATAAATAGGGAACAAAATCAATTGGACAACAGCATTTTTTCAATTCACTAATACTCCTACAAAAGTATACAATGGTATAATAACGAAAGAATATTGTTTAGAGTAACCCTTTTTTCGAGATACAGCCGCTTTATAATAATTATATTAAGTCTTAAAACCAAACTTGACAAGGGATGACGAAAATTCGTTCCAAAACCAATCACTTCACACCCTGTCGGAAGCAAAAACAAAAGATCAGAATTATATTAACATTAGAAACACGACACGATATTTGAAAGGATGTGAAACCAGTCAACGCCCAAATTTCTAATCTGGCTTCTACAACAATTCTAGCAAAAATTTTTTTTCAACTTATGACCATCACAGAGATAAAAGAACTGTATTTTTCATTCTGTTTACTATTCTTCCTACTGGTCAACTTTCGGAAGAAGTCCAAGAGTCCCGAGAGCACAAAATTAAAAAAAAAACCACAAGAATTGTTAGTAATTTGGATTGGTTTCACAGATTGATCACATCATTAGACCAGAATAAAGCGGCGAGCATTAACGACTTGGTTATTGACTCCGACTCACTTTTAACTCGTTTTTGTACTTATTATTTCTTGCAAAATTTCATACCTAATTTTGTTTGGCTGTAATTACTTTTGGCATTTTAAAAATGATAAAAGTCACAATATGTGTCGTAATAAAACCTGTGGGACCCGCCGGTAGTGGGTTGTAGCCAGACTGATGTTTCTGAAACATATTTGGTTTAACCTTATTGTTTTCAGACCAGAGTATTAAGTCAATATATTGGCAGTATAAATGAGTATTGTATTGAGTGATCGTAAGTGATCGCAGAATAGTAATCTGAGTTTTTTGTCGTAACTAATAAAAACCCTGCTATATAGATCTAATTGACTGTTTTTGGTGTGAATTAAAAATTTGTTGGTGACCTCTTTTCTTGTTTTTCCGTATTATTAGAGTATTCAGCGTTAACAGAGTAGAAAATTTATATTTTCTTCTTCAGAATTTGAAAGATTTGAAACTAATAATAGAGATGAGTGGATTTTTGAAATGAGGAATGGCGACTATATATTGTTAAAATGTTGCTGCAACGACATCACGAGATGCTTATCCTACACTATGTATGCGCAATCTTGTATTCTCCCATTCATGGATGTTACTGGTTAGGGCGGTTGGTGTGGGTAATTTTGGGCATTCTGCACTACTTCAGCGTCCTTTCGATACTAGTTTGCAATAATTTTAGGACTTGTTTAAGAAAAATTAAACACTAGGTTGTGATCCTTTCAGCACTAACAAAGGATCAGTGCACGACTTCTTCAGAACCACTTTAGCTCTATTTGAAGGCTTTTCGAGACTGAAAAAGAGCCGAAGTGATTTTAAAAAAGTCGAAAAAATAAATGAAATCACTATTTAATTTCTTATTTAACCGATTTGTGTATGCATCTGTAACATCTGGTGATATATAAGTATGTATGTATATAAATGCGTACGTAAATAATAAAATTTTGGAATGTATTACGGCAGTTATTCGCAACCCTAAGCTTAGTCAAAAACCAATAAGAAAAAAAAATAACTTTCCAACAAGCTGTTAACTGTAAATTAGTTTAATTGCAAATAAGTAAATTGAAAAAAAAACTTACTTCATGAAAGACTTTCAACATATTAAACTGCATTTCCTCTCACCCGCCCTTTAATTTCTGTCTCCTCCTAATTGCTTTATGTTTCGTAATATTGTATACATTTTTCTAATTCAAGTATTCTACACACGCGCACATACACACAATAACGGGTCTAGCACTCAGAATAATTGTGTTGCAATTAAAAGCAAACAAGCAAGAAGGAAAGCCGAAATAAAAATAACAGCCGCATATACATACAACCGGTTAACAGTTAGAAATAAAATATTAAAAAAAAAAACATCAGGGCCATGCGCCTAAAATGCTGCTGCAACTAATACCAAACGGACATGAAAAGTAAAGAAATTACTTTCGCTAGCGCGAACTGAGCTATTTGAGAGCATGTAGAAGTGTGAAACTAAATGTTGCATGAATGCAGCCTGCAATAGCAGCAACAACAACAGCAACAAAAATAAGAACAACAACAACTTAAACTAGTTGTTGTAGAATTACCACCTCTTCTAGCCGTTCAACAATACGAAATATTTCTGTGTAGCAGGTGGAGAGTGCAGGGAAGCATATACAAGCTGTACCACTATTTGAGCTAACAAATATTTCGACACAATTTTTTTTAAATACAAATAGTCGCGCAAAAAATATATACATACAACACAGTGGTTCATGGTATGAGCTGAGGTGGCTGCGGCGCAATCCACTGACAGTGTTGGAGCACATAGCCACCAAGCACGAGCGCAATGTGCCACAAACTATTTTGCTTACGATTTCATGCAGTCGGCTATTGTGGCAGGAGGCAATTGCGCTGAAGACGGCGGAGCGCAGCGCTTGCAACGCAACGTAGCTATAGGCCGGAACCACTCGAACCGACAAACTCGGCCACTCGAGGCGCGCGCAAAGTTTGAGTGCTTTCACTACTTTCCTTTCACTGCGATGCTGCAACGTTGAGCAGGAGGCGCAGATCGCGCCACCGCGAGAACTCGTACATTCTACTTTGGCCTACTATTTTGTTAGCGAAATGCAACCGGCTACCGCCTACCGCCCTTGGCCACGCCATCCATTCACATGCAAGCGTTCCTTTATGCTTCCTCAATGGGATTTCTTCTCGGTATCAGCCGCTGCATCCTTCGATGTCGCGCTTATTTTTGTTTTTTTTTTTTGGCATAAACGCTTTTGTGTGGACAACCGAAAAAAGAGGGGATAACACTCAGAGAAATGTGGCAAAACATTTTTAGGTAGTAGTTTTTATTTCGTATTTACTTGCATTGTCTAAATGAAAACAGTGTTGACGTGTTACTAGCGCAAAAAGTTGAATAAACTCAGAGCGTTAATAAGGAAAATGAAAAGCAGCAAGAATTCGGCAAATAAACGGAGTAAAAAAATGTGTACCTAAATGCAACCAAATAAATAGCAAGTGGGCAAACAAATGCATGTGTGTGTGTGTGCGAGTTGTAGTAGGCCGCTGCACACCAATAGCCGCACCTCTTGCCATCGCTTGCTTCCACAGGTTAGTGGCCCCTAAGAGTACCAAACCAATCATGTGCTTGCAATTCTCGTTTTACTACTTTTTTACTATACCTACTGCTTGTTTTTTTTTTTTTGCTACGATTCCTATTTCCACTTATTCTATAGCAAGGCATTCATTCACATTCATATGCTGTTTGCTGACCTCGTTTTTATTATAACTGCATTTTAGAGTTTTTATGATTTCGCATTTTATTTCATATTTAACGATTTATTTTGGGTTTGCTAAAAAAAAAAAACGTACATTTTGACAAGTGCATTTTTTATGACCACTCTATTTGAAAAATATTTCACACAAATAGCCTACAGGTGTGCTAACAAATCCTAACATAAACTAAATGTATGGGCATACACACATGCATACATATTTTGATACAAGAAAAAGCAGCTTTTAACATTTTCAGAGGGGGAACGTCACATAGACGAGTGTTAACTTGAAAAAAGTAAAAACTTTATGTTTGCAACAGTTCGCGTATAATTGCTTTTCCGAAACGGCATACATTTAATTCGTCTGCTTTTTGTTTCACTCAATTGTACTCGTGTTTATGCATTTTTTTTTATTTTCTATCTCTTTGACTTTTTGTTTATGTTCAACGTACGCTCACTTAAAAAGTTTTTTGTTCAAAAAACTAATACGAGTATTTGTTACAACTAAGTTGGGACACGTTTTCACGCTGCCACGCTCGCAAAGTGGTTATATAAAATTCCAAAAAAATGGCACAACAGCAAAGAGTTTCCAAAATATCAAATGTCATTATTATTTTGTTTTATTTTGCTGCAACTAGTTTGACATTAAACTAATAGCGCTGCATATGTGTTGCAATTTGCATATCAAATAGACAACAATTTTTTCAAAAATATTTAGAACGACTCAATCAAATCTATGTAATTTGAAAATGTCCAAAAATATCTGGTTCGAATGCGTTACTTCGTATAAATCTAAATGGCTGATATTTAGGCTGTTTTTATTTAAAAAATGGCTTTTTATTAAGGTACGAATGTGACAATTAATTATTGAAAAGCAGTTCAAATATATATTTTTATAACGAACTGCTCTTTTAAACAAGTTGTGATGTCCTAATAACTCTGAAATTGGAAACAGGATTTTGGACATTAACTATGTATGAATGTAACTATGCCCCTCATTGGTTTAACTTAACCGGGTAACATAGAGTATACTTTTACTGAATATTTGTTCAGATAACACTTCTTTATTTATTCATTTTCTACAGCTGTTAACATATAGACAGTTGATCGGATACTCAAAACACCTTTTTTTTTTAATTTAGATATTGCAATTTTAGTTTAGGTCCTCTTTTAAAGATGAAATTTAGATTTAGATAAAGTGAACCTTGATAACTAATGGGAGTAATAAATAATATAAGAAAATATTATTTGTAGAAGCAAACTTGTTGAATTCAGTTAAAATTGCTTCGTTACGTTTCTTTTCGGAATATTCACAAAGTTGTTATTTTAAAATTTAGACAGCGTTTTATATTTTACGTAGAAAATTGAAGATGTTTCGGTAGCAATGCATCGATGCTCAGTAGCCATTTGAAAAATATGGAATTCCATATTTTCTTTTTTTTAAGTGATCATATTTTAACGATTTAAAACTTTTTAGATTTCCGATCGAATTTAATTTCCCATCGTTTTGAATTTCCAACCCGGAATAAGAAAGATATTCGACAATACTATCGAAATGCAGAAATTTTAACGAAACACGAAACCACTATTCGAATGGTCAAAATTTGGCTGTTTTTATTTGCGTTCATTATTTTTATTTGAAATTCATTTTGCCTATTTAATTTCTGAAAGAGTACTCGGCTTTTAATGACAGATTTAAAGAAATATTTAATAAAATGAGTTTCTGGTTTGTGGCTACAATCGCAATTGAAAGTGTAGAACTAAATGACACAGAAACAATTAAGAAGAGACATTTGCATGACCACAGCAATACACTAAGTCTCTCAGAAAATGAATACTTTACATATTACTTTACTTTAATTGTAGATTAATCTTGTATTTAACTTAGATTTATTGGTTATTACCATCTCAACCATGGCGCATTCTCTAGGACATAAAGTGGAGCCTATATTTAAACAAATTTTCCATTACACTTCTTCCTTAATTGGTTGCAACAGTTCGGTTCTTAGGTGAGGGTGGTTACGAGAGGCCGGTAAAAAGTTGAGAAAGTTGCGAACATTTAAGGTTGTATTTAGCATTGTTTCAGAAGTAAAACAAAAACATAAAACGTATTAATTCCGGCAGTTTTCTTTGTCGGTTTTATTTAAACCGAATAAGTTGAACAATCAAATTCGAACATTAGAATTGGATGGGTTTACAGAACACTATTCTGAAATTATGATTGGATTCAATTCTAATTCCGATATAAATTCGATTTTAGAATAGTCCTGTTGAGAATATTTTTGTATGTAAAATATATTTTGTTTATGAGTTGTAAATAAATACCTATGTACATACTCGCATAACTCGCATAAATGAACTTGTACAAGGACAGGTACTTTCAGCTTGGTTTGCCATTTCAAGACGCCTTGGAAGGTTATATTCGGCGAGTTATTGCTGCAAAAAAGTGGTCGAAAATTGAGACTCTCGGCTGGATTTTATTCGAGCCAGCCGCGGCGGTCACTTGCCCGAAAACATTTTCAAAACATAATGGCAAACCCTTATCTTCATAAAAAAGCTAAATTCTTGGCCATAGCATGAAATTATATGCGTTTCATTTCTTATTAAAAACCACCCTTGATTTTTAAAAGCTGTAAATTTAAGCGGTAAATTTAACGAAGTTTTAATTTACTTTATGAAAGTTCGATTGACAAGAGAATCAAGTTGTGATGTGACGGATTTCAAAGGAAATTTCTTAGTTCTCACGGATGTATGTTTTCTGAAAGATACTGAAACTAAAATCTGTTCCAAAAAATTTCCGGATGAGAATATTTTATATTCTAACTGCCGATTCTGTGTTCTTGATAAGTTAACAAACATTTAAAAATATTCAAAAGTTTATAGTTTGCAAATAACATTTACTATATTACGGTTAAGCAATGAAAAAAGCATTTTATTTTTGATTATAATGCATAAAACGTGACTCATTTTCAATATTTTATTTTTGTAAATATTTAAAAATGTATCAAGAACACAAAATCGGGCAGTAAATAATTATATAAATATGAAATACTGCTCCCATGATTCAATTATTAAAGGTTTGGTAACAAAGCAGCTGGCTCCCTCACTTTTTGACAAATGGATCCCTTAGCATCAAAACCTTTTTGCTTCTTGAAAATAAAAATAGTAGTAAACTAACATGCAACACTTTTTGTTTGTTTTGTCCGTTTTGTAAATATTTCATGTAAATGTGTAAAAATTACGAGCTTTTTAATTGAATGCTTTTCACGGGCATATAAATTCGATATGACAGAGTGAAATGTTTTGTAATTTCTAAAAGAACTGTGAGAACTAAATTCTTAAATTATGAAGTTTGATTGATCTTAATTTTAATATATAAAGAGTATCTTTCAAAAATTTCGAATTATTATGGTTTTCTTACAACTCCATTGTCTCCATAAAGTCACTTACTATTTATCGGAATAAAATGTTTTGGTCCTTTCACCGCCTAGGGGTTTATCACAATATTAAGAATAACCCTGATACCAAAGGTATATAAATAAAATGAATAAACCGAATAAATAACTTATATTTGCCTTATACCATAAAATCGTTTAGTTCATGGGACAAATAGATTGAAGTACATCATTATTTAAATTTTGTAAGCGTAGCTATTGTATTTCTTAATTTAAATTAAAAAAATCACTAACATTTTACTACTTATTGTTTACTTTTTAAGAAAGGGTAACAAAATCTAACCGTTTTACATACTTCGTAAAACAACCCTATATAAGGGAGTGTCAAAATTCGAATGTCATTATTTACCTAACCTTTTATAATTGAATAATGTACTGCTCCAACATTCAATGAACATATTTTCAACAAGTATTAAAATAAAATATAAGTAAAATATTGTCTGCTTAGAAATTGAAGATAAATATAGAATTTCTTTATTTTGATTTAAAATTATTTCATTGAAATTTTGTGAAAAATACATCTATTTTTTCCGAACACATGCGTAAAACTTACTATTCGAGCATTCAATGTAGAGATTTTCATCAAATCACTACATGAAGATATATAGTCTTACCTGAAAAGAGAAAGAAATTGGTATTGGTATTAGATATTCAATATTTTTTTATTAATAAAATAAGCAAGGTATGAGATATTCAATATTAAAATTAATTAGGTGAACAGTGTACGAATTCGATTGTTTAATAACCGTTTCAATTAAAGTTATCAGCTCTACGAGATATACATACATCTTCTTTAATATAATTATTTAAGACTTCGGTCTTAAGTCGGCTTAACGATGGTTATGACTATGCACGTTTTATAATATTATTTTTTCATGATTTACTATTTTTGATTTATCGTCGCTACCGCGTTAAAATCTGCGTTAAGTAAAATGTTACAGAAGAGTGAAAAAACATATATCAATCAATTGCTTTGCAATAGCTTCAAAATATAAATATACACCTTTGCAACTCTTTGTACATATATACCATTGATAATACAAAATATTATTTTCTGGCTACAGTTTAAAGCTATAAGAGAAAGGAGGAGTTAGAAAAAATGAAAGTTTCTAAGGGTTCTAAGTACTAAAAAAAATATCCGCTTTCGGCGCTATATAGAGATACATATATATACGATGTGTGTTCAAAAAGTAAGGTGACTTTATATGGAACAAAAAGTATTTATTCATCAATTTACCAATTACTTAGAGCTGACTCACCGTACGCCACTGTCAACATTTTAAGCTCTAAAGCACTTGATTCCATTTTTCACACAAAAAATATGCAAATTTTTTCATAGGTCTTTTAAGTTTTGGGAACAGGAAAAAGACGCAGGGGGCCAAATCCGGTGAATATGGTGGCTAAAGCATGATTGTCGGGTTGTTTTTGGCCAAAATATTTTTATTTTTTTAAATAAATTTTTATAATAATTAAAATGGCCGAGCACAACAAAACACGTCTAACCATTTTATCTGTCAGAAACAGAGTAAGTATGGTATGTACTTGAAACTGTGGACATACAACAACAACAAAAAATCGATAATCGAATGTATGTAGGTATGTCGCCCGCGAAATTTGAAAAGTCACGTTACGTTTTAAAAATACCCTCGTATTACCTCTTTTCATTAGCATCTAAACCTATTTAACTAAGATAAAAAGTGAGTTAGCAGCTTTCAAAGTGACGGTCACGATGCACATTTAATAAGTCCATACGAGATGCACATGCAAGTGAACATATACATACATATGTGTTCATACACTGGTGGCAAAAAAAAATAGTCTCTTAGCCTTGGTATGCCTATCATCGTTCATATGAAAGCACTGATGATTAAAAGTTGTATACATGGTTTTTTGTTTTGATCTCGTGTTATTAGCAAAAGCACAAACATTTAGTTTACATTTAAAAAATAAGAGGAAACATGAAACATAGACATAAGCTACCAAAATAGATTTGCAAAAAAAAACGCATAATGTTGCAACGTCCATAAAAGAGTTTAAAAACCCCGTTTCTTTGTTTCAAAACGCTGCTAGTATTGAACTTTACTCAATTTGTTTCAATAAATACTGATCCCATTCCAAAAAGGTTTAACGATTATAATAGCGATATCAAGGAAAATATGTCCACCAAATTTTGTGACGATAACTTATACTGTTATTGAGATATAAAAAAATTTCATAAGTGAGCGTGGCAATGCCCATTTTTTCAAAATTTTATAAATACCAAATTTCTTAGTTCAAAATCGCTCCAAATACCGAATTTCACAAAATTTGCTGTAATAGATACCGAAAAAACGAAGTTTTTGCATTTTTCAAAAACTTCTGTTATATGGGAAGTAGGCGTGGTTATTGACCGATCTTGACATTTTTAATACCAATACCCTGTCCAAAGAGCAATCTACCTACCGAGTTTCATTGAGATTTTTATTCAAGTTATTGTGACCACGGACAGACGGACGGACGGACAGACAGTCAGGACTAAATCGATTTCTCTTTTCATTCTGATCATTTTAGTATATACATATATGTCTATATCTTTCTTGATTATTTTTTGCTGTTACAAACAACCGTTATGCGAACAATTAAATAAAAAGCGCTATGGACCTTCCTGTTAGTTCGCGAACAGTCCATCATCGTTTGGAAGAAGAAATTTAACCAAGGCGGATAACTAAAAACGTTCCACTTTTAAGCAGAACAAATATCCAAACAAGAATGGCCTTTGCAAGAGAGGTGGTGGGCCATTGTACCGGATCGATGGTATAATGAATTCAGCAAAATACATCGATATTTTTCATAATGTGATGTTGTCTTATACTTCCAAAGAGATGTCGATAATTTGGAGCTTTCAACAAGATACGAGTAATCATCTAAAGCACTCGGCTGCTGTGACAAAAAATTCGCTTGCTTGAATGGCTCTCTCAGAGCCCCGAACTCAATCCTATTGAGAATTTATGGGAGGTTGTGAAGCGGGAGCTCTCTAAAATGCCAAGGCAAAAATATGGCGAAAAGTACTGTTTTTGGGAATCCATCCCGAAGGAGCAGTGTGAACGAGCAAGACTAGGAGTATATTTTTTTTGCCACCAGTGTATGAACGTCACATTAAAGCCTCTCTGACTTAAGCACCCTTCACGATCGTTTGAATTTTTGCCTTCAGCTTTGATATTTTCACGGAAATGTAATTTAGTCAGAAGTATTTAATAGGAAAAAGAGCTAAAACTTTATTTTGAATTTGATATTTGTTTAAGCTCTAAAATGTACAATGGCTATTTCGAATAGGTTTACCAGAAACAAATAGGCAAAATAACGGATTGCTTGGTGTTAACACGGAACAGTCGAAAAGTTAACCAAGCGCGCCACTTGAGCGCTCAAGTGTTTTGTCGATAGGCGCTTTGAACCACCACCGGCGCGATGTCATGCCGCCTGCAGCAAATACTCGAAAGTAATTGTTGCCACCTGTTGAGATGTCAGATTAGTTATGAGTGCACACAACAAGCAAAGCAACAATTTCAACCGCAATGGTGTTTCAATATTTTGTTTAGCTTTTTATTGCCCTGAATTTCGATTTCAATAGTTGTCCGTTTTTTTCTGAACTGTCATTATTTGATTTATTTACATAAATGTAAGTGCATGCACATGGCTACGATTCAGTGTAAAGCTCTAAATGCTAAGCATGACAAATTGCTAAGCTATTGACTGCAGCACTCTTGCGAGCGTGTTTGCCGAAAACAGGTTCCCAAAAAATTACCGAACTGCTAAATTTGCGTTGCCAGTTTGTTTAAAATTTGTCACACAAATTGTGATTAATGATTGGTGTGACTTTTTGTCACAAAATTGTCAATACGTACATACATAAGTACGTACTTATACAACAAAATAATTCGACAATTGTTTCCATTTGCAAAAAATCTGCTTTTATTTGTAACAATTGACGATGCGTGATTTAACTAAATTGAATTGGCGTTTTTTATAAAATGTGCGTGCGCATATCAGAAAAAAAAGTAATTAATTATTTAGAAAATAATAACTTCAGTGTACAAAATTTGCAGATAAACTATACGGTTCTTCACTTTTGGACCCTTACAGTACCTTGAAAATAAATTTTAACAAAACGTTTATAAGCTATTTAAAAAAAAAAGGAAAATACTGTCACGTTCATGTATTTCATTTTTTCTTAGTGATTTGCAAATAACAATTAAGATAATATTTTATCAAAGGACCTATTTCGAGCTTCAAAGGCATTTATCTCGCTTTTGCAGGCTAACTTCGAAAAATCGTAAAATTAAATTTTACGTACGACCAGGTGTTTCCTTTAGCTCTTTTGGCTGCTGAAAAGCATAGCCCTTAATCGACGAGAAGAAATACCGCTCTACAAATCACCATTTTACCCGTCCACTAATATGACACAGAAACATGGAAGAATATTTTTGATCTAGACCCTAACCAAAACACAGTTGTTTTGCGACTAGGTAAGGAGGAGAAAGAAAAAGCTATTCATTGACCCAAAGAATACGTTAGCTTTCGGTACTAAATAAAACTGAAAATTTGTTCTTGTTAATGTGCAATCTCAAAATGTCTGCAATAATCGTCGTAGACGACATTTGACCTCATCTCATTCAAAAATTGCTCCAAAGGAAATTCTGGAACGCTATTTAATCCGCTGCCACCTTCCAATTCAGCTGTGGAACTGCAGCATCGGCCTGCAGCAGAGGCTGTAAAAGCCTGCTGCAGCTGAAAGTTGAAACAACTAGAAACAACAATGAAGAAAATGAGTGAAAAAGACAAAGCGCCAGACGGCGTTTGTTTGGATAGGAAGCAGCGAAGGCATGTGTGTGCTACGTCCATGCCACATGAATCATACTACACACGTTGAACAAAAAGTTGGCATTAGAGCCAAAGAGGTCTTCTAATTGCGTCGAGTTAACTCACAAAAGCCACCAAATGGTGCAGCAGAGAGAAGGGAACACTACGGAGCATATACATATACTATACTACACACATATAACAATGTGTGTAGGTGGAAAGAAAGAACGATTTGGAAGGAAGCTCAAATGCAAATTGCTAGCAAACGCCAAGAAAAAGAAGATGAGTGAATTTAAATAAAATGATTTTAGCAGCAGATGCAAGACTAAACAAAATGACGGCAGTTAAGAGCTTGTGAACGTTGGACGTGGCGCGTGCATGCGACGCCTGCCATATGCATTATTCTCTTGCACTCAGACGTATTTTATTTTATTTCTTCTTCTATTTTTATTTTCTTTCTTTCGTCTTGCGCGTTAATTGCGCTGAGGTGTTGCTGACCTTAACGCTCCTACGCACCCGCTTGGATGTTGCAACAGTAATCTCTTATTATAATCGGGTAACTGGAAAGCTGAGTACCTGCTTTTGTTGCAATGCCGTCATTGCAACAAATAAATAAAAGCTACTTATACGCCTGTCAACGCCAGCATCAAATAATCTCAAATGTACTACAAAGTTTGTGTAAGCTGACTTCTTGAAAGCTTCTGGTTTCCTTTCTTCTAATCTCTTTTTTACTTTTTTTTCATATTTTTGTCGCTGACCAGCACCATGTTTTTTTTTGTCTATATCAACAAAAATGAAATCACTAAAAGATTTGTGCTTTTATTTCGTTCGTCAGATATTTCCTTGTCATTAAGCATTTTCGCCTTTAATTATTGATGAATCAACTGGAGCAGGAAAAATGGAAGACACGTAAGAAATGAGATAATTAATTTAATGTGGAATATATCTGAGGACTTCCGTTTTTAAAAAAAGGTTTAATTCAAATGATCCTTGTCGTAATTTGTTTATTATTATATGAAATCCTCTATGAATTATCGAATTAAGAGTATTTTGTGAAAAAATATCTTAATTAAGTGTGATCATTTCATTTGAAACGCGTAAAACATTTTCCATGTAACTATATAAATGCCAAAATATTTTCCAAAAATTACACAGGTTTAAAAATAAAAAATTAAGAAAAAAATGTTTATTTGCATAAAGTTTGTGTCTGCATTTTATTTAATATACTCGTTTTTATGCCAAAAAGATAATATTTTTTCTTCTAGTTTAAATTTTTGTTTATCATTGACAACAGTTTTCAGAATAAGTGTAGTTTGGTCTCGTAAAATCGAAGATTTGTTTTGTCATCCTAAACGCATTTTTATAGCATAATCGTGATTATCGTGAGCGTCATGAACGAACCCAACAAACATCAAAAAAATATTTCTCAAACCTTGGAGAAATTCATAGTTCTCAACTTGATATCCAACGTATTTCTCCAAATTTCTCAAACCTTGGAGAAATTCATTTTTCTCAAGTTGATATCCAACTCTTCTCATTTTTTTGGTATTTTCATATGACTATCAAAAGCAATAAAGTATGAGTATAATGAATTTACATACATTTATTCACGGTGTTTTGAATTCAAAAGAAAGAAAATATATTTTCGATTTTTATTTCAGTACTGCTACTAAACGTTTGAGACCAATTGGAGAATCACATTTGAGATCAAGTTGAGAACTAACTTTATCTCAACTTGAGAATCATAATTATTGCCATACAAAAAAATTCCCCTTTTTGTTGAGAACGCTATGATTCTCAACTTGAGATGCACTTGAGAAACAACGTTGGAGGTTTGAGAAATACCTTAGTTCTCAACTTAACCTCAAGTTGAGCTCAAGCCTAAATGTTTATTGGGAAGCTACATTTAGTGAGATGAACCTTATCAAGATCCTTAAAAATCGCCAACAAGTTTCTTCAAACTTCCTAGTGACTTTTTAAAATAAAAAAATGTCGTGAAACCTTCAATTAGTGAGTCTCCATGAAAGTAACTTCGAAATTAATTTGCATTTGTTAAATGTATATGTATGCTGAGCAGATAGATTACCTCAATAGCTCTGCGGTCTAACAAAGTTGTTTCCAAACTCGTAGTTAAAAACACAATTTTTTTGTCTATGTTTCACTGAATTACTTTTAAGATATGTCGTTAACTAAGGCACAAACGGACACTCGACCAGATACTGGATACAATGCACAAACCAAAGAAAAGAAGCGTGAACTATAATTAATCTGAATAAAAAATAAAAAGCCCTTATAGAGGAGATAGTTTGCAGTCGTACTTATTCGGAGTTGTCTAAGAAACCTAAAAAAAAATTTTAAAGAATTTATTTTTCTCCGTATAAATGTTTTTGCATACAAATTTTCTTAACAATATGGAACATATTTCTTCTTGATTTAAGGGAAATTTTTATGAGTAATAAAACTTTTACTTTTACACATACTTTATATGGAATTAAGTGTAAAGAAACTGAGATTTAAATCTCCCTGCTTCCGTCGATGCAATAGCAGATATGTAAGATTATTGACTTGCCACAAATGAGATAGTGGGTACGAGTCTTGGTATAGGGGAGATATAGAACAATTATTTTTTGCATATAAACTTTAATTATTATTATTTAATTTAAACTAAGTCTTTCATAGTGACCTTCGTTTATTTAAACTGAGAAAATATATGCCTAAGAGTTAAATAAGTAAATATGAAGGAATACAATTATACAGAGGAAAAACATATTTTTGCTTGAAATTGGCACCCTCAGTTGAAGAAAGTTACTTATTCCGAGATAAATTAATTTCCATAATTTAAGAATATTATTGAAAGTTTTTAAACATATATTTTTTTTTAATTAAAACATTCCCTTTTTTATACTTATATAATTTCATTTATAGTGTTATACCTCTCAACGTTCTCTTATCGAATATCATCCACAAAAAGCGCATCGGACCTTCAATGTTAAATTTCAATAGCAAGATCAAGTTGTGTTCAATTACGACAATGGAGAAATTGCGTACCAATTTTTTCTTCGCCTTAGATTTTTTATTTTGCCCATTCTCAAAGTTCCAAAAACAATTGCCATAGTTTCTAAAGCAAAATTAATTTGTACATGTATTGACAGTCAGCAAAAAAAAAAACACCCACCTAAGGAGAAGAGAAAATTAAAAAGCCTTATTAAACTAGCCTTCTTCACAATTGTATTTGTGAATCAAAACCAACGTTGTTGCAAAAGTTCTACAAAGCACAATAGCGTAATAAAACTAATTCAAATTACAAATATCACGACATGTGAATTCCCTTAATATATTTATTAATATTTATATTTTATTTTATTCTATTTTCATTTGTATGACATGTATTTACTTCATAATTTATTCTGCAATGATTTTATTAAATTCATGCAGCAATAAGGAAGAAAGAAGCAGTTAAGATTCAGCAAGCTGCATTCAAGCTATAAAAATATATGTACATGTACACCATCTTCTGTGCTTACTAAGTAAAACAGTAGCTGAACTCATTCGCTTGCTCACGCACTGTGTGGCACAACTTGCAGCATGCCGCATATGGCAGTCAAGTCGAATACTTCAACACTGGGGTATGTCACTGGGTAGCAAGGAAATAAGCGAACGAACGAACCTAAAGAGGCAACGTAAATTGAATGAGGATAGCTGGAAGTGCCGTAAAGAGGGTCAAAAGAAAGAAGTGCACTTGAAGCCGTAATTCATGCACGGGCAGATGATTATTGCCGGCGATAGTGGAGATAGCGACAGTGGCCAACTGACTGCCGAACAGCCGCGCTACTGGCTGACGCACATCGAGTTGCTGTTGCACTCCACAATGTGGGCCGAGAATGCCAACATTGCTTTGAATGCCGGAATAATGAGCGCGATAATGCGATATGCACTGACACTGATGCCACCACTGAAGACTGGCTCTTTGGCCCTGAACGCGCGGCAAGCTCGAACAGAAGAGCAACGCTACGGTCAGATGTGTCATGCGAATGCAAGAGACAGTGGTGCAGTTGAGTTTACATTTGTTATTGGCGGTGTTGTTACACTCACTAATGCCATCATCACGCAGTTGCAATGTGATGCCGAGCGGTGTGATGCATCAGTTCCAGCGATGGAAAAACATTTCGACGTTCAACATAGTGACTTGTGGATTATGAAAACATAAGTATGCAGTTAGCAGTTTTAAATATTATTTTTAACTTTATCTATTGTTTCCTTGGACCGAACTATTCACGTGATGTTGGTATTACGTACAACGGTTTGGATCTAATATTTATCAGGCACTGGAGACAATGGAGACAATTACTTTGATCTCATAGGCACTCAGTGTCCTCTACTATACTTCAGTTTCTGACTCAATATAAAACAGTCAGCTTTAAGTCGCTTTACATTACGCACCAAATTTTATTATACATTTCTTTGTGTCGCTGATTACAGTATACAACAAAAATTCCTAAATCAAAAAAACACTTCGGGTACAAAAAGTATTGAAGTTAAAAAAGGACAATGCAATATTCTAGTGACTGATCCAGCAGAGAGAGTTATTTTGACCCATAGAAACCGCAAATGACTTGATCTAGAAAAACTGGCTAATACGGCTGCTGTTTTATTGTCTCTTTTATCTAAAAAGATTTGATTTTTGCATAGGTAAAATATCGTGTCAGGTGGAGTTGTTATTTATGCTACACAAAAGCATAAAGATTGTGTTATGCGGCAGTTATTGGATAAAAACTCAAATTGAAGCTTCGATTTAGCAAAGCTTTGGCATTCCAAATATAATTTGCATAAAATTTTTTTTAAAGATTGTAAGCAAAATTTAGCTAAACACTAACTTTACAAAGAAATGTTCGGCATTAATTTACTACAATGTAAATTCTTCATACAATAACTTATATTTAGGGGATATAAGTAATTTGGCTTGGCATAAAGTGGACAGAGTAACTGGACACTGGTTGGAATTGTGGCACGTTTCGAACCTAACCAAAGAGAGTGATTATGGAATGAGGGTAAAATCCATTTTGTTAACACCGACTGCAAAAGTAAACCAGAATTTTGTACATGGATGTCATTACAATATTATTACGTCACACACATATCTACATACATACATACACAATCACTAGGCAAGTACGGATGTATATATGTATGTGAATATATGTGTACGATTCATAAGTGACCATTAAATGACCACAAAAAGAAGAAGCTTGTTTATACTCATACCCTTCATATCTATATTTACTTGTATGTACGTAAGTAAGTAAGCTTTGACTGTTGTCCTTCCGTTTTGTAAGCCCCATGTGACGGCATCCATTAACAAATAACACAGACATGTGCAAAATATTGTGGCATGCGTGTTTGTAGATGATTAGGTGCACAGAGAGTGGAATGTATGTATGCATATACTCATATACATATTTACATGTATAGGTCAATGTGAAAGCATGCTAAAGCTCCTTGAAAATCGCAATATGTATGTGAGTAAATCTATACATAGGTACGCACATATTTTCTTACTTATTTTTACATATTTTTTACACAAAAACATCTGCAACGTTGCGATGTAATTTAGTAAAAAGCTGCTTTATGAGTATTTTGGTGTATGTCTGAATAAATAATAAAATTCTGCATGCATTTATAAGTATTTATATGCAAAAATTTTTTTAAGTTACTTAAATCAACATAGCATATCTTTAAAAATATTTTAAATTACACTCTGTTATAGTGAAAAGTTAAAAGATTTAAAGTACACGAATAAAAACTATATTTAAATGTGCCTTCATCGAGCTTAAGTCTTAAATAAGCTATGACTTATTTAACGCATTCATTGGAATAAACTAAAACATCTTGCCGTAATTAATACGAATACGCATATATGTAAGTGCAGCTTTATAAGAATTAAACTCATCATCGCAGGCTTACTAATATATATACGGTGTGTTTCATTTAAGGAATTAAAAAAAAAGAATTTCTGGCAAAAGCTTTTCAAAATTTGCTTTATAAGCACTCTTATGAATACGCTTTCACTAGATATATTTTAATTTAAACGATTTAGCAGCGAAATGTATGCTCTTCTATGGCATACAAATATTTGCCATCGGGTAAGGAGAAATAAAGTTACGAGCAAGTTATGCTTCATCAAATCAAATGTGGATTCTAAAAACTTAGGTTCTTAATTCAAAGTCTAGAATTAAATGCATCCAAGATAATTGACTAAGGTGTAAGAATGGCAGCATTCGATAGCGACTCGATTTCGATTTTCAATTTGCATTTGAAATCACCGAGAAAATCTGTCAATTTTGTTCGATTCGGATTGAGTTGCTCTTCGAACTCCGAATGCCGCAACTGGGCCCTGAAATTTTGAAAATTCGGTTTTGAATTAGTGATGAGACCCGCATTGACTTTAGCAAAAAAAAAATTATACCAGAAAACGTTGTATCCAAATCGTTATTAAAAATTATATTTATAGCCTGTTTTTTTTTAAATCTCGAAATTAATATTGGTTATGTTAAACAAATTACTTTGGCTAAAAATTACCAATGGACCAGCATGGCCTTTAATCAGAACCTCTTTGGATCGATACATACTTACATATAAAAGTAAAACCGGCGATTAATTGGAATTGTGTAAATAACTCGGGTTTGTGAATGGTCAACACCAGGCATTTGACTCTCTAACTCGCTCTAGAGTTGGTCAACCATTTCTTCTTTAAGTTTCTTTGCAGAGCAGAAGGACATAAATTTGTGCATATTTAAAATAATAATTTGGCGCTTCCACCATATAGCTTAGTGTTTGGTCGAGCTTTTCCTACCATTTGTGGTGTACGTCTTTATATTCTACCACAAATGGAGGGAACAACAGTTTTGTGCCGACTTCGAACGGCAGATGTATTTAATGAGAAGCTTTTTCATGGCAGAAATACCCTCGCAGGTTTGCCATTGCCGCTATTAGAAACAACTTTTTCTATTATTAAGATTTTGCTTGCCCTGACTGAGATTCGAACCTCGAACTCAGAGGCAAACCGAGTAATAACACGCACCGCTACCAACTCGACCACAGCGACATGCATATTTATAGTTCATCATTAATTAATAATAAACCTATTAATATAATATTATTAATTTAAGTGAATTCATAATTATACCTAAATTGTTTCACTTAAAGTCAAACAAATTTACGGAAATATGTGAAAAACAGTTTTAGAAATATGATATAAAAGTAAATTTAACTTCTTATTCGGAAATGCACCCCTGCTTGCAATGATGCCGTTTTTGGAATGGGGCCAATTCAAATGCTTTTAAAATATTGGGAATAAACCGAAAAAAAATTGTCGAGTGATCGTTTTATAGAAGCTTTTTTAACAACTAAACTCCTTAAGGCAAGCAAAAAAAATATGTTTTTCTGTTTTCATGTGCACTACTTTAAATTAAATTAAATGAAAATAATTCCAATAAACGTTATCCTGTATTTGCTTAGTTCGAAATATATCCTTTAACAGGTGGAAACGAGTTTTTGTATCCGTGAAATATAAGGTAGTCTAAGCTCCCTCAAATTTAAAATGCTCCTTGCATGAATGTTAAGAACCATTGATTACGCCAAAAGTTATAATTTATTATGTCATTGTGAATTCCAATTAAGTAAGGAAGTGGCTGTATTATTTGAAATGAAAATCTTCGAACTATTTGGCGAAAGGGAGATAGACCTATGTACATATATACATACATATGCACTAGTATTTGTACTAAAAACCTACATATTTCTGTATGTAACGAAAGCATTTATTATTCTACTTTATGAAAATAGTCTATACAGACTTCAGTATGTATGTAAGTACAACTGTATTCCATACAATCAACTGGTTTACTAATGTTAGGTACACTTGAAACTAAAAGATTCGCCACTTTGAAATATAGTACATATGTACATACATAAGCATATTTCTGACACACTTTAACGCGCATATACAACATAAATATGTACAGTGATGGCCATATAATACGTAACCGAAATTAAAATTATATTGCGCATTTATTTGTATGAAACAAACAGTATTCAATTAACACGAAGTTCAGTTTATAACAAAAAACATTAAAAATTTGAAAACGATTTGTTAAGTTTTTTATTGGCCTTAAAATTAATAACAATTTACAATTTTATTGAGCTCGACCAGTTTTTGGAAGATTTTATTCGGAAAAAAATAACCACAGTTTTTAATAGAAGAAGTTATAGCAGCTATTTAGGAGTTCACCACATCTCCTCATCATACTTCTTTTTTTATTTTAGTTATATTTATTCTTCATCACCACTTCCCAGGCTTTGAACCAAGGAACCTCGGGTTACAGAGCCAACACGCTACATGCGGTGCTACACTTGCTAAAATCAGCAGCCATTAAAAGTGTTGTTGTTTTTTTTTTTTTTTTTTTTCAAATAAAACATTCCAAAAACTGGCCTCGCGCTCATAAAAATTTTAAACTTTGCAAAAGTTTAAAAAATAACAGGCTTTCAACCAAACTTCTTTGAAGAATATTTTGAAAATTCTCCGGAATGCAGTTTGGTAGCCGAATACTCTTTTTAATAAATTGGAAGCGATTCCGGTGTTACAATCAATTTCCGATTAACAAAATTTCCGATTAAGAAATTCTTACAAAATTACAAATGTTATTAACGGTTGAATGCTCAGAGAGTTATTGCAGAAATAATTTTTATTTATTTCCGAATTTTCTTGCATAAAACGCACTGCGTATATTCAAATTATTCGATAAAATATATAGTACGTAGCTGAACTAAAGATTCTTTTGTTACCACACATGGAAATTTTAAGCTTGACACCATCGAAATAGCTGGCATTCAAAAATATTTCATCACTGTAAAGACAACTTTTAGTACACTATCAGAAAGTTGATAAAAATGTGCGTTAAAGAAATCGTTCTGAAATTTCTGAAGGAGTTCGTGTCATTTCGGAATTCGGTACATTTCCAAAACTCTTACAGAATTTTTGGTACATTTGTATTTGATTTGTTCGATTGACAGGAAGGCGATTTTTAAATTGAAATATTATATAGAAGAACTCGGTTTCACCTTATAAATTCTCTAGCACGGATTAACTGATGAATAACAGATAATTTCCTAAGATCCCAAGTACAAAAATTCCTTGCACTCTCCGACTTTAAGGCTTTCCAATTTATTCATTATGGCCACCACTGTACGTATGCATGTATGTAGGTACTTTATGTGATTACTAAGTATTAAAGACATACGCATGTAAATCTACAATGTTTGTTTAACTTAATAACTGAAAGTACGATGAGTTTTATTTGCAGAAACGGACAAAGCTTGCACACATATCCATATCTCTTTTTGAATGTGCCGCAATATCATTTTAACCGTACGCTTGCAAGGCTTTCACTGAAAGGAGAAGACTTTTCGTGCTTCTTTAGACGAATTATGTATGATTGTACGTATAACAAGGGGGTTGTTGAGTAATGCAGTTGGGAAAGAGTGAAGTGAAGGCCGACGCCCGAAGCATTTAGTATTTAAAGGAATTTACTTTATGTATTAAGATAATCAGATGGCTAAATGAAGCGCTGAAGGATGCTTGCCTTAAACTATCTACAAAGGCAAAAATACACACGTACATAAGTACTTACAAATAACTCTTTACATGATTACAATAAGCTTAGTTGCAGTTGTAGCGTTAGATATTGCTTTTCCCAGCGAAGTTCGTTACATCACATTTTTAGCTTAATGTATGAAACGATGAACTAACTAATATTTAAACAATAGCTTCTGGTAACTCGGCAATCGCTCGTGTTTTTGATGTTTATAATTTTTACATGAATACGACTTTTCCAGTTTCGAATTACCATATGCTGCTGCCAGAACCTCGCAAAAACAACACCTCTTGTAAAAAGCTGGGACAAATGAGCTCTTATAAAATTCACATTTAAATCATACATTATTTGATTTGTTATACATATGTATATCTTCCTGATTATTGATTTTTTCGCGAAAGCTTTAAAGTATTTTCATTATAGAAGTTAGCTGTTCTTTCTAAAATCTACATTTATTCCATAAGAAGTACTTGGAATTGTATAAATTTTTAACGTCGCCGTTAAGCTTTGCCGCTTACGGAACACATTTTGCATACGTCAATGCACTACACACGGGGTATTTCAACTTAAAGTCAATGGAATCTGCTAGGAGTGTGCAGCCAAAGACTTCTTTATCCCTCACATTGCCCTCCTCTGCTTGTCTGCCGCTTTACACGCGCTGTCTGGGAAACTTTTCGGATTATAGTTGTAGATACATACATATGTTTAAATGTTAGTAGTTAAAAGCAAAAGTATTACTAAGCCCCATACATACATATGTGTACTCCAATACGCGCACAGAAATCTTGATTTCGGCTGAGCATTTGCATAAAGAGCAGCCAGAATAACGCAATGTAAATAAATGCAAATTAAATTTTCCAACTTAAAACTTAACCTTTTCGTAAACCAATTAAGTAAGGATTAATGTTGAATGCAGCGAAATTAGAAATCGTTTTGAAGTAGCGTATATGTATTGCATACATACATATATGAATGTGAATTGATAAAATACAGATTACTATCTGATTTCTACACAGAATTAATTGCATTTTTACCTTCTCAGTTATCCTCAGCACTCAAATTAAATTAAACATTAAATCTGTTTCATCTTATTTCGTAGTATTTAAAATATTTTTTCTTTAAAAAACCAAAAGTTAGAACAAATTGTTAAAAAAAGCTAAGAAAACTGGAGAAAGAGATGAGTTAGATTATGTCGAAAGATGTTTTTATTGGTAAACATACAACAAACTCTTGGACTGCGTTGTTCGAAGTTGATTCAAAAAGTAATGGATATATTTTAGTAAAAATTTAAAAGGTTTTTCCTAGCTTATTTCGTTCTATTATAAGCTTTTTGATACAAATTATATTTATAAACAGATATTGTTCAAAAAAAAGATTAATAATACTTGCGCGATGAGAATTAAGTAGGTGGAAATTTTTTTGGATAATTAGCTTTGCAAATAAGTTTACTTATTATATTACTATGGATCCGAGACATGTGGAAAATATTTTTTTTATGATACGATTCCGTTTGTTTCAACTGATATTGTTTGGAAATATATATCTATACACAAATTTTACCAGAGATATTTCAAAAAATTAAATATTGATTTATTCTTATTCTTAAAAGGTACTAACTCTATGACAATAAATAAATAAAAAATTTAGCCAAAGTATTTTTTAACCAACAATTTGTGTCAACTTGCATAATTACATGGAATGAACACACCATTTTCCGACTATTTTTGCTAATTTAATTGATTGTATTAAAAAAAAGATTCACGCGACATCATTCCTCAACAACCTAAGTTATATTATCTATATTAAGTCCAAAGCAGAGTTTTGTTTCCCTCATCACGCTGGAAGGGTTTAGGTATGCCGTTCGCAACCTGCAAGCTCTTTCTAAGGAACTCATCCCTTAAGGCAGCAAGAGATCGTTGGAAAAACTATAGCACCTGTACCAAGTCCAAGCTCATGTGGCAGGAGTGGGACGTCAAACGATCACAAAGTCTTCTCTTGCTGAGCAGGGGAGACCTGTCCTTAACCTTAGGTATAATGACACGGCACATACTGATCGGTAGACACGCAAAGAGACTGGGTGTTCCTTGAAATTCTTTCTGAAGAAGCTGCAGAAATGAAGAGGAGCCTGAAACTGTGAGGCACCTTTTATGTCAATGTCCCGCACTATGGGTAACAAGGAAGAAGTTCTTAAGATCAGAGTTCTTCAGCCACTTAAGCGATCTGGCCAGGATAGAGATAAGCATGTTATTAAAATCCTTAGATTCCACACGTTGGTTCGAGTAGGGGGATTTTTTAAATGTGCTTAACAAAGGTGTGCTGAATTTAACCTAATTTAACCTAACCTAACCTAACCTACCCTGTAAAATCAAAGTGGCTACTTTAAGGTTTAAAAAGACTTCCAAAACCCAACTTCCTCGAAAATTTTCATATGTACAATCAATTGATTATAATCATTATTATTCTTATGCTTCTAATAATTGAAGTAAATTTACAAAAAAAATATTTCTGACTTTCTCCTTGGATAAGCGGTTCAAGCTACAAATGCTAGAAAAACTTTTGCTAAATATGACTTTTAAATTCCAAGTTCTATTCATCTACGTACTTTGCCTAAAACACTGTACTGTTTTTAAATCGCCACAAATTGTTTTATTGAAGTCAACAGTTTACCAGTTCTAATGTGATGTGATGTGATGTACTTACTTCAATTAAGAAAAAATCTGAATATGCAAAACGACACATTTTAACATTTGTTACGGTTATCGCAAAATTTAAGTTTTTATCTGTCATCGAGCTGTAGAAAACAATTTTTGTAGGATTACAGTATTTATTTTTTATTTTATTTCAGTGTAGGTTCTTTCTATTCAGAATTTTATAAATACCATTAGACATACATACATACACCGCTGTACGAGTTATTCAATGATACACAAAAAACCGATATTTAAGTAAATAGCAAATGTATATTCCTTAAATTCGATAGACAGGGTCGTGATATTTAATTTATTGTCACATAAGTGGCAAAAAAATTTCGAATTTTATTTATTTTAAAAATATATAGCCACCACCGTAACTCTCACGTAATTAGCTGCATCATTTTTTATTGATTTATTTTTAACAATCTGCTGTATGTTATTAAAATAGTGGCAAAATTAATGTTTTCTGGGTATATATAATTTGACAGGTTTGTTCTTATCAGAACGTAAATTTCTTCGTGCCACCTTCATAGCCTTTCACACAAATTATCACAAGTGTTTAAACCGAAATGCTGGTACATACTTTTAATTCTCGCGCCAATTAAATACAATATTTAGTTTCGTGCAATTTCAGTTTGCAAACATTTGCTTCTGGTCGATATATTTCCGAAATGCTAAAGCAACGACAACACCCACAAACAAAGGAAATGCGATGATGGTAAGCGCTTACCGAACTTAGAACATACATACTTACATTAGGGTGTTTCATTTTCACTCAGCGCGTTAGAGCGCCGAAACATTGTAGGTAAGAACTGCAGTTGTAGTGACAGGAAATGATTACAAAATCATCGATGTATTTATCTTTTTTGATACTAAATTACAAAATACTGCGCTGATCAAAAGTGATTGAAGCAGAAGTGGAAAGGAATTCGGACAACGCTCCGTCAACATATCTTTGAACTCATAACCAAATGGCTTTCACTTTATTAGACCTCATAAGCAAAAATGCTCGCTGGCAAAAGTCCAATTCTTACAAAAACCGAAATGTTCTCGAGACCAAAGCACTCATAGAAGAACACCATTCCGTCTATATCTCTGAGCTTTGCCTAAGAAAAATTATGTTTCCAGAACTTCAGGAGCTCTGCATCAAGTATGGCGTATGGCTTAGACAATTTTGGAATCTATCCAAAAAGCAGTAAAACAGTAAAAAATATTTCTCCGCAAACACGGCACGCAATGAAAGAGATTTTAGGGTCCTTGTTGTTTCTTGTCATTGAAGCCTGTTTTTTGTTTGTCCTCGAAACGTTCTATTTGTATAAGGAACACCATCTTTACTTAAATTTAACTCAGCGAACGCTGGGCGGTATCTTAAATAAGCGCGATTGATACTTCTTTCTAGTCCAGGGTGTATCGAAGGCGGTCTAGAGAGCTCTTCATGCTTGCAAAACTACAACGCTCCTTTTTAATTTGGGTTCTATCCAACTAACACGCTCGTAGTATGGTTAACAGTCTTGAAGATGATGAAGAGAAAGCTCTCCAGCTTTTTAGAGACTAAGGTTAAAATTCTTGACTCACATCTCCTCGATAATCGGGATGAACTCTCTGCTCAATTCGCGGTTTTATGAACAGCTCGCAGAGTTTCGTCGACTATGAAGTGTTAAAAATGTATGTATGTGTGGTATCACGCATAAAAGGATCTTTATGTTCAAATGTAACTCTTGAGGGCCGACCATCTGTAAACCTATGTATGTTGACGTTAGCCGGTGCTGGCGTCGAGAAAACTGATATTGCATTTGCTAAAAGTCATATTTATTATATAGTTGAAATAGACATGGAATTTTGTTATGTTGAGAATGATTCCAATGAATCAAACCTGCAAGAAGAAAAGAAGTTGTTTGACATAACCTTTAAAGAATCAGCAAAGGAAATACATACGTGTATAAACTTATAGCAATCGACAGAAGACATTAGCATTCAAAACTATGTGCCAAAGTGACAAGTATATCAAGGTTCAAAGGAAAGTGTTGAACACTTTCTGTGAGAGTGCCCAGCACTCGCGGAGGTTGACAACTTTTGCAATTTGTTTTGGAATAAAAATCCGCGAAATGTGTTTGCCTTTTAAATGGAAACACCCCAACATGCATATACAAAAATATAATAAAACATAAAATATATAAACAAAATACCAACATATTTTTCTTTGCAGTGATCTCTTTACGCACATATCCTTCCTAAGCAAAATCTTCACGTGACGAATAATCCATTTTTAATGCATTGCGTTGCTTTTCAATCCTCCTTTTATGTAGTTGGGAAATACACACAAAAGCTTCTTCCACCTGCACAAGAACAACAATCATTATCTACTAGCAAATATCCCAGGCATTTGCACGAGGGAACACCTTGGCATGAATGCATACAAACATACATACATAGGTATGTACAAATGAATTGTGTGTGGCATGCCACCAACGCTGACTCTTTCAACACTCTTAAGTGAAATTACGAATTTTCAAAACAAGTCTGCAACAACAAAAACAACAACTGCCGACACAAAAGTATAAAGAGTTATTTGTGGAAGCCGAGTGCTATTTGTAGGTAGTGACAATGTCAGACAGGCAGGCAAGCAAGCCGCCACACATTCCTTGTTTAGCATACAAATACAATGCACGTTCCACTGACAGGTAGGTGGCGTTGCCGACGTCTCACAGTTAGGTATTTCGTCAACTTTGCTAGGCAAATGTCGATTTTACCAAATTAAATATTTTTAAAATCCCTTGAAAATTTCCCAAAAAGCTAGACGATTGTATAAAACCATGAAGTGTGAGATAAACTTCAGCCTTATATTTTTCCAACACGTATTTTTTTCGGTACATTGACCAACTATTTGAATTTGTGATATTTATTGAGTTGGAAGGAATAAGCTCTTCCATAAAAAATAATGTTATTTCTTTAAGTGTGCCTTCTCGATTGAAATTGTTCGACGAAAAATTTTTTTAACCCCTTATTCGATAAAATTTCATATATTTAGAGTATTTTGAACTTGCAAAAAATTCTACAAAATCATACCTAAAATAATTTCCTTCAAGTTATTAAACATGGGAAAACTGTACGACTTAAGTCAAGAAAAAGTGAGTATCTAACTACCAAAATGGTTAAATATTTTGGATTTGTTGCAGAGGAGTTCCTAAAATGTCTATAAACGCAAAATAAAGCAAAAAAATCAATTGTTAAAACGAATTGTTTAACACTTTTGAGAAACGTGGTAAAAATAAAAGAACATGGATCAAAATAACCTTTTTATACTGAAACTTCATCGGTTAAGGGGTTTAAAAAAAAGATACACCGTCCAATTTCACAGGGCCAGTGAACAAATAAAGGATCAAAACTTACAGAGATAATTTTTTTGACGAAAATAATCCTATCTATAAATATCAAAAAAAGATCGGCTAATAACTCGAACAAGTATATTTAGTGGCGCTAAGAGAAAATCCGGGCCCGGAGATTATTTCGCCCCCCCACGTTAAATTTGATTTAATACGGTTCGTCGCACACAAAATATTCGAAACCGAGCCGTCCCTCGTTTACAGAAGTTCATACATTCAGTTACACGCGCACTATGACTTCATTATGTTTGATTTAATGCGGTTCTAGTTTTCTACTTCATTTATCTAAATTTTCATTAAGAGCCTCTTACAAACAATTTGTACAGACAAGAAAATTCACAGATTGAGTTCTTAAAATCCGCTAGATGTATTTAATGAAAAGCTTTTTCATGGCAGAAATACCCTCGGAGGTTTGCCATTGCCTTCCGAGGGGTGATTGCTATTAGAAAAAAAAACTTTTCTATGATTTAGATTTTACTTGCCCAGCGGCATATCGTGTAATAGCACGCACCGCTACCAACTCGACCACAGCGCCCACTAAACTATGATATTTATAAAGGAGAGATTTAGGAAATAAGTATTAAATTTTTTGTCAAATATAATTATTAAATGCGCTCCGTATATCATATATCTTCAATAGGATTAAGGTCTAAACCAAGAACGATAGAATATAAGATTGCGCCTTCCGACGAAAAATTATGTGAAGCAAAATGCGTGCAACGTCATGAACATGAATTGACTGAGAATCGGAAGAAATTGCAAACAAAAATGTGAGGCCAGGTTCTGCTAGGATTTGTAAATTTTAAAGTTTTTACCAATTTTGACACTTTATGCAAAATATTTATATTCAAATAACTTCATTTATGCTCTGTATTTGATTAGATGCCTTAAAAAAAACTACAATGCAGCATTAGGAGACACAAGAAGCTTTACTTGCAACCAAGTGCGCAGATACACCTTTACTTAAATAAAAATTTTAAATAAAATCACTTTAAGCATTGAATTTAAGCACAAAGAATTGTATGCTTACAAACATACAAACAAAAGCAACCGCGTTTTGTGACGTAGCATAAACAGCTGGTTCTGTCAAATTTGCTGAGAGCGAATAGCGGTTTGCGGAAGGCGCAACCTCTGTATTTTCTAAATCATGGGTCTAAACTTAGCGAACATGCGTTAGTATATTTCGCCATGGGATTGATGCGTTATCCATCCGGAAAATTCATTCAACGTCACGGTTTAAAATTTATCCAATTCACTTAATCGCTGAATATAAAAATTCTAACCTCTAACCCTAAAAACTTGAATTTGTCATGGTGCTGTTTTTAACGCGGCTTAAGCAGTCGAATCTCATATCCAAGGCAAACGTCTACAAGGTAATCGATAGAGAATGTGCATACCAAAAACAAGTTTTTTTTTACCGGGAATGGAATATAGTATGGCACAGAAGAGAAATGCAATTTTGCACACTTAATTATTTTGCTGGGGTATAGTATACTCGTAAAAAATACTTATTTTTTTAATTATATATTTTTTTAATAGTTTTGCCCAGCTAAATTCACAAAACACCGCACTGTGTATCGACAGTTCTTATGTTTGTACGAGATATATTTGAGCATGTACGAATACTTTCCAGTGGTTGCCAACATTTTGACTTACTCTTAGGCTTTGTCTTTTCTACAACTCCAACAATGTCTTAGTTTTCCTATTGCGTGGAGAAGGTACATACATGAATACATAAATTTGAATTGAATGAATTGAAATGATATGTGTTGGCAGGATCGTGTGTGTGCATGGGTAAATGCGTTGATAAAAGGCATTATTACTAATGTGATTTACGGCAATGGAAGACAGCCAATGTAACGGAGAGGGAAATACTTTCGGAGTATACATACATACATATATATAAATATTATGAGTTTTAAGATGATTTGGTAGGTTATATAGTAATAGATAAAATGGCAAACAACTTTTTTCCAAAATAATAAATTTATTAAATTTACCTTTTTTGTCATTATCAAAGAGAAAAACAAGAAAATAAACAAGTTATTTTAAAGGGTTCTTCAATGTAGATATATTTGCTATTTTCGGAGCAATTTTAAATACATAGATACCTACCACAAATTTGAATTAAATTACTTTGTATGAAAAAAGTGTTCAGTGAAAGTTAATAAAAAGTTAAATAATTTTCCGTAGCAAAACTATTAAGCACTTAGGAATCAGAAATTTTCTAAGTTTAGATAAATAAAACGGATACTTATTGGATTGCCAACAATTTCAAAGCAGCAATGAGTCCAATCGCTTGCATCGAACCAGTAGAAATCCATTCAAGAGACCTACGACATCGGAATTATTTTTTCGCTCGTATCAGAGCTGGTATGTGAGGATATACTCAAACGATGGCTCCACTGCGCTGAAGCACTGTGTTGTTAATCAAAAAACCCTAAACACCCTTTGCGAATGGCGGTATTCCGATTTGAGGCACCACTGTATGTAGCATCTCTATTAAGTAAGTAAGTTAAAATTCAAGTAATCTCATCGCAGCTTTTTTGATGCCCATCTCACGACGCTTATAGTTAGCATTATTGTACTATTTCGGAAATCTCCACATTTCCTCATCAGACTTCTTTTCGGTGATTTCCGAAATAGTACTAAAACTACTACCATTAAACAACTGCTGTTGTTTTTTCACACAAATCTTTCATAAACTGGGCTTGAGCTCAATAAAATTGTCAATTATTAACATTTATTAGGCCAACAGAAAAATAACAAACATTTATATATATATTTGGTTATTTTTTGGTACAATTTCGGTACTTTTTCGATATATTTTCGGTACATTATCAGTTTATTTTCGGTAAAATTTCGGTATGTTTTCGATACTTTTTGGAATATTTTTTATTACTCTTTCGGAAAAGTTTCGGCACCTTGTGTATATTTTAGGTGCACTTTCGATACATTTTATGTCGATACATTTTATGTAGACTTTTGGAGGCATATCGAGTTATAGCACGCACCGCTACCAAAAAAAAAAAATTATTAGGAAATATTATATTTAAACTTTAGTTTGACATATTTAAAAACATGAAATACGCAAGGGTCATTCACAACCGTCCTTCTTAAAGTTATACCATCAATACGACCAATAAATGTTTTAGTCTACATAAACTCTAATATTTGGTTCATTTGAAAGCTTATTTTATAGCGCAGAAGAATGCATTGCTTTGCTTTCCTAATTTATTTCTTGCAATATCAACCTAACCCTTAATACATAGGCATGTATTCATAAGTACATCTGTTCTGTCACTCTTACGCATTTCCTCGAAATGCAAAGCAATAATTGTTGCTGAAAGTAAAAACATAGCTAAGGCACTACTGTGATAATTTAAAAAATGCTCCATTTTGTACAACAAATGCAAAAAATTCCGATCTTTTTCAACATTTTCTTGTAACACTCTTTATTGTGCATATAAGTATTAGATACACACAAGTCATTTTATTTTATTTTTTTCAAAACAAACTGTCCTATGCAGTTCGTAATGTCTTTGTGTTTATTGAATTGCTTCCCCACGCTGGAATGCTTTTGTTGTCTGCGCACTGGTGTGCAATCAATTGACAATGTGGCCTCATTATTATCAACATGAATCATCGTTATCATTTTGTGGCAAATCAATAATAGTTCAACTTCATTGTGGCATGTCAACGCTGCCACACCGCAAGCGCACCTATAAACTGCAGCGACGACAAGTATAACACATTCTCGTACAAGAACAATCATTGATCTACCTGCGGTCAAGTGCATTGTGACATATCAGCGCTTTCATGGCATAACCTTAACTCTCACCGTCATTTTTCTTCGCTGGACAAAAGAAGTTGACCCCTTCAAATGCCACATCAATCTCCTAACTTGCAACTGGTTTTTTAACGTTTTCTTTTGCGTTTCTTCTTATTTTTTCTTCTTGCACTCTCAGAGTGTATTTTATCTTAATTTCAATTCATTATAATTGCAATTAGAAGGTAGCAAGCGAAAGTGTGATTAAAAATATATTCTCCTTAGATACTGTAACGCCTTCACAACTTTTGCAGAGTTGCAGCTTTTTCACCGGAACTTTCAGATTCATAGACGATGAATTGTGTTGAAGGTTAAACTCTTTAAACTTCGTAACTTGCTGGCGCCGGTAGCAGGGCGTAAGCTTAGTTGTAAAATTTTATCTTATTCAAGACTTGCGAGAAAGTGGTTGGCAACCTGAGTGAGTAAACGCAGAAAATTGTGTTGGCTTTATTTGCATATATAATTACGGCGATCATTTATACAAATTAGCTTTATGCTTTAAAAATTGCGTACATACATAATTTTAGTTTAGCAAAGCAGTACAAATTTCTTAATTTTTTGTGGTTAGTTTCTGCAATCATTTTAATAAAGAAAAGGCAATGGCGGACCTCCGAGAACTTTTTTTTATGAAAATGGCTTTATATTCATCTCTACATAATTTAATTTCAAACAAGTTCCAAAAAACCCCAAAAAAAAATGTTATGTTAAACTCCTCAAATGCTACGGCCAATATTAAACTTCTTTACGTATGTTTTAGATTTAAAAATCAGAAACATTAAAAAAACTAAAAATTTTGAATTCCTTAAAATATGAAACACCTGAACACAGTATTTAAAAAAAAATGCTTGTAAGAAACAATACGACAAGCTTGATACAATTTTGTAAACGAATGATCCTATTCCTTTAAACTACACAGCTATGAATATACACCATTTTTTTGATATTTAACGAAATTAATTTTAATAAAATATTGTAATCTTTCAAATTATTAATAAATTCTAATATAAAAAGTGAAAGAAGCAGTGAACGATTAATGCGAATTTGCTTAGTTATTTATGAGCAATTCTAGCTTTTCTGAAAACACTACAAAGTACCGAAAAAGACTTTCAACTAACATTTAGAAAAAAATCAACCCAAATAGGCCAACTTCTGCCCTGGCTACGTTCCAAAATAAAACCGTTACTCAAGAATTTACCAAGAGGTGCAATATTTTGATTTCATAGAGGGAATCGTGGTCTGCACTTCTACACCGATGCATAAAAAGCATAAAAAGCATAAAAGCGAACCAGAGGGCATATCCATTCCGCTTTGCCGCCATTAAAGTGTTTAATATGACGCTCGTTATCACTTAAGCTGATAGCTGCCAAAACTACAGCACTTATATCTAAGACAAAATTTATGTGGCCGGTCACAAGGTAATTCTGAACATGGATGATAAGTCCACTGCTCTGGGTTTTTCAACCGGCCACAACAATCAGAACGCATGCGGAGGATTTTAAGAATACCACAATGCTTTCTGTAGAAGCTGTAGAGAAAAGGAAGAGGCGAAAATGAATAACAAGACGACATATACATATTGCTCAAATTATCGCGCCTCCTTAATCTCGCGAATAAGGTTCTGTCAAGCGTATTGTGTGGAAGACTAGAGCCCAACATCAGTGAAGTGATTGGGCCTTATAAGTGTGGCTTTAGACCTGGTAAATATACCATCGACCAGATATTGAAAGTACGCCAGATCTTGAAAAAGACACAAGAAAGAATAATCGACACACACCATCTTTTTGTCGGCTTCAAAGCCGCTTTCGACAGCACAAGAAGAAGTTGTCTATATGCCGCAACGCCTGAAGTTGGTATCCCGGCAAAACTAATACGTCTATGTAAAATGACGATGAGCAACACCACCAGTTTTGTTGCGACGTCTTTAACCTGTTGCTGTAGAAAATAATACGAGCCGCAGAACTATACCGGTCAGACACCATATTTTATAAGAGTGTGCAACTACTGGCAGACGCCGATGACATTGACATCATCGGTCTTAACAACCGCGCAGTTAGTTCGGCCTTCACCAAACTGGATAGTGAAGCAAATATAATGGGTCAGGTGGTGAACGTGGGCAATACGAAATATCTCCTGTCATCAAATAGACAGTCGGAACATTCACGCCTGGGACCTATCACATCACAGTTGGCAGCTATAACTTTGAAAAAGTAGAGGACTTCGTGTACTTAGGAACCACCATTAACATCAATAACAACGTCAGCCGTGAAATCCAACGGATGATTTCTCTTGCCAACAAGTGCTACTTCGGATTGAGTAGGCAATTGCACAGTAAAGTCCTCTCGAGAGAGACAAAAACCATACTCTATAAGACTCGTCCTATTGCATGGCGCATCAGCATGGACATCAGATGAGAGGACTCTTGTAGTGTTCGAGAGAAAGATTCTGCGAAAGATGTATGAACCTTTGAGACGGCGAATACCGCATATAGATGGAACGATGAGCTGTACGAGCTTTACAAGGACGTAGACATAGTGCAGTGAATCAAGAACCGGCGCCTCCGCTGGCTAGGCCATGACTTGCGTGGTGGCAAAAGAAAAGGGAGGCCTCCTCTGCGTTGGAAAGACCATGTGGAAAAAGACTTGGCTATACATGGGATTTCTAATTGGCGCCAGTTAGCAAGAGATAGGGAAAGTTGGTGTGCTATGTTGACCGAAGCGATTTTGGCGCCAATTAAGTAAGTAAGTAATACATAACTTAAGAAAGTGCAGAAAAAGCGGAGATATTATTTTAAGAGCTGACTCAAGAAAATGTTAAGCATTTTAATACGAAATTTTCCAGAATTCCAGAATTTTCCAGGTCGCTAGACAATGGTTGGTTTCTCCCTCTTCCTTTTTACAAATTAATCTTTGCTCTCTAAATCACAGTATTTTATTCAAAATTTGTTTCATCTAGTGGTCTTTGAATCGTTATCATTTCTGCACTTGCAATATATATATTATTAACAAACCTTTTAACGTTTCTCATATTTGATGTTTATATCAATCTGCAAGAGTATTCTTAAAAAAAGCAATACTTGTTGCAGTTCATTGGTTATTGAAGCCATTTTGAAAGGAGCTGTCAATCACGAAAATCGTTTATGCAGCAGTAAAAATGAGAAGTTAGCTACTGCAAATACACAAAAAAAAAGCAAAAACGAAAACATAAACGAACGAAGACTTTGGAACTTACAACATGCTAAAAATTCAACCAGAAATTAATTGAAAACTCTAAATAACAAAAAAGAAAATGCAAATTAACCCGAAAATCTAAAACTGAGTAAGCAATGCGAAGAGCGGCAGCGGGTTGTGCAAATCTGAAATGAAATGTGCAAAGTGAGTGCAAAATTTGTGGACTTTGTTTCCAGTTACGTTCACAACAGCTACGGCAGGAGCTATCAGCATTGGCAACAGCAACACATTTGCAACGCTTGCTGCACACACAAACTCATCGCACGGCGTCATCGCTGTTGCTGGCGTTGAAAGAAGAGTGACCTCACGATTTTGTAATTAATTTTCCGCAAACTTGTTGGCCAAAAATTTTTGTACAAAACCACAAGAGTTAATTTACAACAAAAACAATAGCCAACAATCAATGCATATACAGCACTCCAAAAGATTGTTGCCAGCATTGCTGCAGCTGTTTTGAAAGGCAATTTTCTCTCAAGCTGCCACCGCATAACGAAGCCTTCGCATCTGAAAACGAAGAGGCGCGCGCGCGCAGCTGGTGGACTTGGAGCTTGAAAGTAAGTAAGTAGTAAACAACTTTCAAGTGATACTTGCAACACAATAAGGGACTGTTGGAGAGCAATGCAAAAATGGATAAACAACAACAACAGCAAATACAAGCCGAGCAAATCGGACAACGAAACAATGACAACAAAAACGAACGCAGTCACACCAACAACAATAATAATTGCACTTCATTGTTGATAGTTTGTGTATTTTGTTGCTATTTGTTGGTTTTTTTTATATTTTTTTTGTTGATTACATTATTTGGTTTGTTTTTTTGAGCGCCAGCACTGAGAACTTTGCTGCAACATGAAAGTGCAAAATTGCAACTAGCAAACAATTTTGCCTAGCCCAACATTTGCTTCACTTGCACAAAGGTGCCCAGGCACGCACCCTTCTCCCACTCGACCCACTGCAACACTTTTTCCAAAGCTCTTCGACAGTGTTGTGGCAGCAAACGCGCTTGCCACTGTCTGTCTGCTCCCGCTTGCCGTCATCCAACCAAAAGCGTGTGTGTCCAAAAGGGTGCTTTGTTTGTACACACACACGCAGTTATCATCTTTACTCCGCTCGCCATGTCGTCCTACAGTTTGACAAACCTAGTGCATTACACAGTGTAACTTCAATTTAAACTTTTGCGGAATTTGTGGTATTATTGAACTCGGAGGAGTTTATTGTGCATACTACGTGCAACATGCGTTGCGTCTCTTCTCGACTGCTCCCCAAACACAGTCGCATCTTTTGCAGTTTAAGCTGCTGCTGCTGCTGCGCCTTTGGTGCTGCAACACTGCAACATGTTGAGTGACGTTGCAATATTTATTCGTTGCTGCTGTTATTGCAATTGTTACAAAAGTTGCCATTGTTGTTGTTTGTATTTCTATTTTACCTCTACACTTAACTCTGCAAGTATATCGGAGCATGTCTGACTTGTCTTGCCTGTCTTTCTTTTCACTTTTTTTTTGATTGCTTGAGGTTTTTTGTTTACTTTGTTGTGGCTTAAGTATTTTCTGTTAATGATTTTGTCTTCGGTTCGTTGCCTAGTTTGTGTGTTATTAGTTTCGTCTGTTTTTTCGGTATTTTCCATGTTTACAAACAACTTGCAACTGTTGAATTTGGTTCAGCGCTCCGCACAAGATCAGAAAGATCAGAGTAGCACTACGGCAACATGGGCATCAAGCGAAGGTAGCAGAAAGAGGTGGAGATATACGACGGTAGGGCAACTCAAATTAATTTGTGGCCAGCCAGGAGACATTGTGCTGATAGACTTGAATTTTATTAGGTTGGCATTTTCTAGAAATCTACTGCAATACGAGTATAAGTCATTGGTAATGAGTTCAATTAAAATTTTTGTTGCATCAAAATTCATACGTAATTTTATGCTTTTCATTTTTAGCCGCAATTGTTTATGAACGGTCGCGTTGATTTTCCTGCGATTCGGAATGACTTTTAGCGATCTAATGGAGACCGCTCTTACCTCGTTAGTCACCGGGAATAAAGAATTAAGTCGCCCATGTAAACCCAAAAAAATGTAGAACTAGTACTAAGTATTCACCAGCCGGTACAATAAACCGACTGTTACACCCTCTAAGCACGACGATATTGGCCGTAGGCTCAAAGGTATTTAAACACAATGGAGAAGATCAGAGAAGCACTAGTGAAAAGGCGATTGGTGTATCATGGTGGTTTCTTCGCTAGGATAGGTCATTTGAACAAATATTGTTCACCCCACACGGTTCTGTAGAGCTATAGGCCCTAGGCTCATCCAACCAGGCTCTACATAAATGCGAACCTACAGCAGCCTCTGCTCGACATAATTTAAGGCACAAAAAAGTTGGCATCTGGACTCATACAATTAGCTAATAACGATTATTATATACCGTCTGTTATTTTCAGTAAGAGATATAAAATCATCACAATGACCTGACGTATACGTGGCCAAATCACATACGAAATGCTTTAAATAAATGTATGTATATGCTGAGGGCTCCAAACTCAACAGTGAGGTCGTAGCAGGAATATTCTACCTAGAGCTTGAATTGGAACAACGTTACGTATCCCTGAAAATGAAATATGTACCATATTTTCCACTGCCTAGTACTTAGTAGAGAACGATTACACACTTTCGAGAGACCAATTCGGATGCCTAGCTAGAGAGGAGAGTTCCTCTCCCAAGCCACGTCAACCTAACGTTACCTCCCACATTTGGTATACAAATTTTCATCACACTCAACATTTTTCGCAGACGGCAGATAACATTGTACATGCCAGGAGATGAGCCAATTGATGTACATGTGGTATTTGGATTGGGAGCAATAAGCCGATTTTCATTGGGTAAACCAATCAAGTAAGTAATTTAGCATTACAAACATCGTAGAGAGCCTACCACATTTGCGCACACCATTTCAACTGTTACGCACAAATGTGCGTTTAAGCACCGATATGTTTTACTGCAAAAAAAGACATTGCTTACTGATTCCTGCGAGCTAAAACTCCCAGGTTCATCTTCAGCAAATAGATCAGTTTTAAAACCAAAAGCTTGAGATCCTCCAACAGCAATTATATTGTATTTGAGCCGTTCGGAATCAGATGCCATCCAATATCATTTCTGTACAATGTTTGATGGGAGATGAACTCAAAGCTTTCGAGAAATCTCCAGTTACCATAGTTATAAGAGATTTACATACTTAATTTATGGCTTAAGTGTCGTATAACCTCGGTTCGAAGCCTCTATAAATCTTCTCAACCTCAGCAGAGGGGGACTAAGAACTCTCACCGGTTATTTGACAGGTCACTGTAGGATGAGATATCATATTCACAAAATGGGACTCTCGGAGGTTTCAGACTGCAGGTATTGTGGCCTAGATGAGGAGACCTCTCTCCATCCCGAATATGGACAATGACACCCTACAAAGTGCTTAACTTCATAAATAGCCTGAGAATGGAGTCACAACTTAAAGGGTTAGCACCATAGATGTTGTTAGGTCGCAGCGCTACTTTACCCTTACAATAATAATAGTAGTAATAACTCGGTTCGAAGTGACCAACTGATTCCAAAAAGAGCTGCCCTCTGCTCTATTTTCAAGTACTGGTCAATTTAATGCTATACAACTTTATAGGTTTTTTAATAGTTTCATTAATCCAGCAACTGTTTTTAGAGGCAGAGGCTTAATTTGTAACCAACGGACCACCAGATTTAGATACCTCCGTTTAATTTCATACACTTAAAAATCAATAAAAGTAATACTCTTCAAGTATACAATCATACAATAGCCTTATTTCTTCATTCCTTACCCCTTATTAATAGTTTCTGGAGAGAAATTCCGCCCCCGGTAGATTAAACTGAACCGAACGGTTTAATATATGGATTATAATTTATTTCCAAAATTTCCGACATAAATAAGGAAAGGCTTATTGAGCTGCAGCTCTTCTCTACTTCGGGTATACAATTTATTCTATGGGTCAGCTGGGGCGATTAAGAGTATAGATGTTATAGAGTTTTAAAGTAAATATAACATATATATGTATGTACATATATATATTAATAATAAATGGGGAAACCTCGTAAACTCTCCTATAAAACCGGTTTATTTAAGAGGTTTAAACAGATACAAGGCATTTACGCGATTAGACGAATACTCATAATATACTCAATTTGTTTCTCTCTGTTTTTTGGTTCTCTATACATTTCATAAATAAATTATCAAACAATGAGCAAGCATATTCGTTTTCGTCAAATTCGCAAAATTTAAAAATGCCATCAATTTGCATTCAAGCTTGGAACAACGAAGCCGAAATAAATAAATAATTTGCCTGCATTTATTAAAATTTCTCTGCAGCTTCAATCCGAGCGACTTTGTCGAGAAAAATTAAATTCCTTTCCGCACATCAGCTCGCCTTAATTTTACGACATGTTTCTTTTACCACTCCTTTTGTTTTTTTTTTGTTTGTATAGTAAATGTACGTGACACTTGGATTTTCTTTCTTCTTTATGTCCGAAGCGAAGCGAGTGTCCAAATGGACGGATGGACGTGAGTATCAGATTTTATCTCTCAACGTACATTCATAGTAATGAAAAAAATAATATCAACGTTAAAACTAATAATAAATGAAGGAAAACTCAAAGCGCAATACAAATCCCGCACACACAAACTCAGACACAAACTAACGAATGCCATGTCCAACTGACAGGCAGTCAGTCGTTTCGCGTACGGTCCGGCGATCAAAAGTGCGCCCGAAAATGTCAACAGCGACATAAAAACGCTCCAACAGTCGCACGCATAAGTGCAAATAATAAAAAACGACAGTTGACACGAAAATTTCACAGTGGACACAGTGAACCAACGAACCAACCAACAAACCGAACGATAGGACATTTCCGTATGCAATACCCAACGCAGCAATAACAACAAAGTAGTCAGCGAGTACGAGTGCGGAGGTGAAGCGGAAGAAAGGTGAGCTGGCAAGCAAGCAAATAAAGGACATCCAGGCTGGATATCTAACAAATAAGAAAATTAAAAGGCGTACGCGAAGGAAATATATAGTCGAATGGTGGAGTACACTCGTGCGCCACTTGATGGCAAGGCGATAAATGCAAACGGCGATAAATGTTGCAAAAGCTATACAAATGCGAATGAGGTAAGGTGGTGCCACTACAGGTGCGTCGACAGACCAAAGCGGTGAGTAGCCATATCAAATAGCAATGCACAGCGACAAGTGGGTGTGACGGTCGGATGGTCGTGATCGGTTTGGGGCGTAGAAGTGTTGGTGGTCAGTTGACTTGGAAACAACCTTCTGTTAACCACTCAGCAACGTTAGTGCACACTGGGGGCACATTTATGAAAGTATCACAATATTTCAAGAAACTGGAAAAGTAGGATAGAACAAGCGAAGAAGCCGGTACTTAGTGCATAAATTAGTGACGCACGTTATTTCAAGAGTCCAGGTAGATATCATTTAGTTTTAACATTTTTTTTTCGAAAAGAAGTTTACTGCAAAATTTGTGTAGTATTCACAAAATTTAAGTTGATTACTCAATTAAATCATTCCAATTCAGCGCACATTTTGAGTTTAGGTGTTTGGTGTAAAATTCAATGACTAAAATCAATGAACATCAATATGTACACACAAAACCTTTATATGAATTCAGTAGTATGAATTCAAAAGCGCATAACAAAAAGCCAACGGCAAATGCTTATACTCGTACATATACTGCATAATATTTGTAAGTTCAATTCAAAATATGGTGAGATACTATTTCAAGCTTCAGTACATTTCAATTCTCTGACTCTGACTGCGATTGTGCAAGTGTTTCATTCGAGTATGTGTGTGTGTTTTAACAGATTGTTCATTTCAGTTATTGAAAATTTAAAGCGTCTATTTTCAACTGAAAACGCACAGATGTACATATACAAGTTAATAGATCAAAATTATTTGTTTCGACAGTTATGAAGTTTTACATACTTTGAAATTAGTTCATTTAATAAAGCTGAAAAAGCAAACATTAACATTAACTTTATAAAATTTTAACATTAACATTAACTTTAACATAAACATTAACATAAACATTAACTTTAACATTAACATTGAGATTAACATTAATATACCAAACCCAATCATTAACATTAACATTAACATTAACATTAATATTAACATTAACAATAACTTTAACATTAATATTAACATTAACATAAACATTAACCTTCTCTTTATGGCAAACAAGACTGTGAGTTAATAACGATAGTGTCTGACGAGCAACGTTCTGACGAGGACATAATGAAGGGACCTCTACTTAAATATATGTACATTTGTATATTTGTACATACAAACGTGCTCGTCACAAGTTCTTCAATTTTTCAAATGATGTTACGAAGATGCGAAGAGCATGGACAAAAGTGCATTACATATTAATCCTACAAAGTAGAAAGCATAATTGTTTTTTTAGTAAATTAAAATAATGATGCTTGTCTTAAATTTTTTCCATTTAGAAAAGTTTTTTTTTGTTGTGATTGAAAGGGTATCATATTATTTTCAGAGCTGCTGGAAAACTTTCTTTTGTGAAAACTATGTAGTCTTCTGCTGGGTATTCTTCAAAAACTTGCAGAAACTCTATGTGAGCGGCCACCGCTGTATGTAAGCTGATTTACAATTCATACGTGTTTCTATATAATTGCATACAAACTTATATATGACCAGTTTTATGTATAGTTGATATGTTTGCAAGCATTGTACACTATGCTATGTACAGGCAATTGCAGTTTTATTAATATACTTATGCATGTGTATACATAAATTCATGCGCTTTTTTGTATTTCTTTCAAATTTAAATTTAATTAAATGAATGTGCAAGAACTAACCTATTTATTACAAAAATACATATGTATGTACATACCTTACGTTCACATCGTAAGTATTATGGTGCTGTCAGATGTGGCGGGGAAAGTACTCAATTTTTTCAACTCGTTTTGCTAATAAAATCATTCACTTCCACAGAAATTTTTTCAACTTCCGAACCCGACAAGTTTTTCAGGTGTTTATTTCAACCATTGTTTGAGATTGTTGACGAACTTATGTGAAATGTATGCATATAGTATGTTCGATACAAATAAAATATTTACAATTCTGCAACGAAAAGTGGTTTTAAGTATAATATTTTCTCATAAATATTTTTATTACAACCAATTCGTTTGTTTTTGTTTTTTTTGGTTATGAGTCCTCCAAATTTAGTGATGATGTTAGGAATTTCGAAAACGCTAGACGATTTTACGCCAATAGACAATGTTAAATTATGAGTAAATGAGCGATTCTTTTCAAGTTTTTCATATGTTTATCAGGCTTTAAGAGCCTACATATGTTATATTTCCAATATAACATTATTGATTTTAATTTAATAAATAAAAAAGGAGTTTTTGTTTTAACAATTGAATTTTGTTTTAATTAGATCTGTTTTTTATACCAGCAAATTTGCTCGGAATTGAAATTAATAATAAAAAAAGGAGTTTTTGCTTTAACAATTTAATTTTGTTTTAATTATACCTGCAAATTTGCTCGGAATTTAAATTAATAGTGAATGTCTTTCTCACTGCTTTGATGGTAGTTTTTTAAACCCGAGCGTACTTGTACACAAGATTATTATAACTTTGTTCGCATAACGGTTGTTTGTAACAGCAAAAAATAATCGAGATAGATATAGACATATATATATATATATACTAAAATGATAAGAATGAAAACAGGAATCGATTTAGCCCTAACTGTCTGTATGTGGTTACAACAACTTGAGTGAGAATTGAGATGAAATTTGGTACATAGATTGCTCTTTGGACAGGGTAGGTTGGTATAGAAAACGGTGAAGTTTTTGAAAAATAGTATTTGGAAAGATTTTGAAGTAGATATTTTTGAAATTTAAAAAAATGGCCGTTGCCACACCCACTTATGAAAAAATGTATGTATCTCAAAATCGGCGTAAGCTATCGGCACAAAATTTGGTGAACCAATTTCCTCAATATCGCTGTTATCATCGTAAAAAATCCTCGAAATCGCACCAGAACCTCGCCCACCTCCCATATAACGGAAATTTTGAAAAAAGCAAAAATTTCGTTTTTTCTTTATCTATTGGAACATATTAATTAAAATTTGATATTTAGAGAGATAGTTAATTATGAAATTTGATTTTTATGAAATTTTGAAAAATGAGCGTTACGACGCCCACTAATAAAAAAAAACGTCTGTAGGTATCTCAATAGCTATGTAAGATATCATAACACAATTTGGTGAACATATTGTCCTTGATATTGCTATTATTATCGTACAAATTTTCTGAAATCGGTTCATAACCACGCCCAACTTCCATATAACGGAAATTTGAAAAATGCAGTAAAGTTAAATACTAGTAGCGATTTGAAGCAAAGAATCGGGGTTTTATGAAATTATGGGCACAGCCCATTCAAAAATACATCGCGAGGATATATAAAATTCGGTTTCACCCAAATTTAGCTTTCCTTAATTGTTTTAGGCTAGAATGATGAACAATACTTAAAAAGTAAACGAAGTTATTCGGAAACGATATATCTTTGTACAAGCAGGGTTATTTTTAATTTCGATTTCGATATATTTGGTCGGAAAATGCCTTTATTCTTTTTTTTTATGCATGACTGTGCGAATTGACACATTTATAAAAAACCACCTTTAAAACATTTTCAATGGGCAATATCATGACAAAGAAAAAAAACAAAAGTAAATAACCGTAAAAATGCATTTTTAATTGATACTGAAAATATGCTTATTTTTATTGCAATCAGACAAACAAAAAGGTGGAATTTTCCGCTGAAGCTTCTCATTCTACTGATTTTGACTTAATTATATACGAACGCGTTGATTTTTCTAATTTTTAACATCAAAAGGCAGTATACACAAAAAAAGTAAAAAATGAACTTAAGCGAATTGATATTTTAATATACTATAAAACCTAATTACTTATTGCAAAATCACAAAGTTTGCTTAAAGTTCGCAGCTGCTCAAACATGCGGCGTTGAAAGGCTGCTTATATTTCAGGGTTGCCTTGCTACCAAAAATATTTATGATTTTTTTTGTAGCTAAGACACATATGTAATATTTAGAGATTTTTTTTTGCATAACAATTTTGAAGATATGTTGAAATGAAATAAAAAAAGGTTAGCCAAGTATATCCCAAGCTGTATCTAATAAAATAATTATTCGTGACCAAGTTTTCTACTGACATTAAGTTTCCATTTTATACTTAGTATTAATATTGACGATTTATTTAAGTATCTAAAAATATTTTTATTAGTTTCCCCATTTGCATAGTGAGAAAGTAATACTCCCTTTAAATGGCAACCAAGATAAAAGAGCCACAAATATATAAGTATTTTAAATTGCCTTTCAAATAAAAATAATGAAAGCGTAACAACTTATTTTTAATCAATACAAACAACTCAAAGATAATTATAGTTCATAAAAATTATAACCGAAACCAATAAAATACAGATTGTAATTAAATTTTGTGAAGTATAGATACATTCTAGGTGAATTTTTGTAAAAAAAAAACTAGAAAATTAAACAAATATCCTTTATTTATAATCATGTTGTTAACATGACAGAAGAACAATAAAACAACAACCAAATGACGATTATTAAACAATAATTTTTATTTCAACAGCAAGCAAAGTGAAAACACTCGAATCTCCACCCAGTGTGACAATAAAAACATGAGTATGCACCAAAATATTAATGTGTACACGGACATAAAAAACTTATTTGTATGCATATTTATATGCCGGAATATGTACATAATAAAAAGTGATGATAAAAAAATGATGTTGGACGCGTGAAATTGATTGTTATAAACTCGAGAGTGCAAGTAATCGCATTGACATACTTACATAACCATATATATATATATATAAATGTATATGTATGTACGTATACAGGTAAGTGTCTGTATAAAATTTGATATTTTTTACAGCAAAGTCAGATGATCGCATCTAATAAACATGTATGGCAATTAAGTTTTTTTTAAACGAATGCGCGGCGCCTGCGTACTGTGGACACGACAACTGTTAGGGAGAGTGAGAAAAATATTAGTAGCACTGCATTGCTGAGCAGTTCATTAACACCGACCAGACAATGATAACAACAATAAATTAATGTACGTACACCTATTTTTATAGCAAACATTAAAAGGGAGTTTCAATAATAAACGAAAAAAAATTGAGTAGAAAAAGAGCCACTAAAAAAGCAGCAATGCATCTGAGCTTGGAAAGAGTGGTGTAGGCACATCTGGTGCACCTAAGAGTCCCAATTGGCGGTAGCTTGTTGGTAGGTATGTATGTATAAATTTCAATACACACACACAAAGTTGCATGCAGAGTTGAATGTAACACTTGCTGCCTGCACATCAGCGCCGCGTTCAAGGCGTATAACCCTTTTCAGCGACTGCAACCGGCTAGGCGCGCTTGCAAGTGCATTTGTTTTCTTTGCAACATAAATTTGTCCATTAACTCGGTCTTCCATGCCACACTATTTCACTTTTGGTACTGATTGGCGCACTGACCCCGCCGCGCTCAACCCGCTGGCAATCATCAAAGCTCGAATACTTCACGCCTTATCATCAGCCAGCCTAATTTACAGCCCCTGCTGACTGCCTTTTATCTGTGCGGGAGTTGTTGGTATTGATTGCTGCTGCAGTTTAACTTCACTCTATGCCAATAACATGCTGTTGAATTATCTTTGTTGTAATTTTATGATTTCCCAAACAGGCATTTGCCCTTTCATTTGTTTATTTGTTTTTATTTACACGATTTACGCCAACAATCACACTTCCAATTGGGTTCTGTCAATTGTTGAGGTTCCCACTCTATGTTATGTTTGTGAATTGTGGCATCGCTTATCGCGTATGCGCGCGTCTGTGTGTGTGTGTGCGTCACGGGTGACTTATTGCCGTGCGATGCTAGTTTTTTTCTATGTTTATCAATAATTATTATTTGTTTGTCTATTTGTTTATACACATATAGGTTTCTTTATATTTACAGAGTGTCTAGTTGCTCTTCTCGGCGCTCCTGTTATGGCGTCGCCTTGCTGTGGTGGCATGTTGCATTTACTTTCTTTGATTTTATTAACGAAGGCAACAAATTAATACGAGTACGCAACATATATGTACTTTCACACATGCGTCCAGGCTGGAAGCGGTTCCGCATTTACTTACACGGATATAGCTGATGAGAGAGATAAGAAAATGATGAAGCACCCGGATCAAAATAGTTCAAAGGTTTGAATTTATGACGGGCCTGTCAGAGAAGAAAGTAAGTGCATGCTCGGCATCAGAACCAAGTCCGTTCCGACAACTAGATTATTAGGTGTAAAATTATAGAATCAACATGGATGAAAAGAAGGCGCGGAACATATGACCTACATTTAAGCAAGTGAGGGAATGGTTGTTCGACAGCCTCCACAAATGAAGGGTCTTATGCATAACTTCTACCAAATAAAGTAGGCGGACTTTACTTTACTGGGCGGGAACGACGGACCCAACGCATATGGGCTATTAATAGAGAATTTGTTCCAGATATATTGAACTTTTGTCGTCTGCAGCGTAATGCATTTAGAGCTTAGCCTTTAAACATCCTAAATAAATATACATGTACATATATTAAAAACGGAACATGGGAACATGGTTTGGTTGAATATATTACGAGTGTTATTCGAGACTGTGTTGAGAACGCATGTATAAACCACTTATTTTTAAACTTTTAAACAAATTCGAATGCAGTTAGTTTAATAGCTCATTAAATTTTATAAAGTATACTGAAGTACAAATATAAAGTGGATTTACATAAATCACTGTTGTTCTTTAATATTTCTTTTATTGGTCCACAATTTCTTCCATATAATACATGAGCGATTATTTATCTGAAAAAAAAAACTACGCAAAACAATTATACAAAATCCATAGAATCCAGGCCAAATTCATAAAAAAATAAAATAGAAATATGTAATTGAAATTCCTGGTAAAATGGTATTTCCATATAAAATTCGTATTGAAAATGTATTTCAAACCAATGATATTTCTTCTAAAGTATACAAAATTCTTTGAGAATTGGAAAATTTGTATATCGGCACCAGAGAATGAATTACTGTTTGTAATTAATAATAATAATTTGCAATCAATTTTCAATTTCTTAGAAACAGAGCATAGAAATGTGCCTAAAATAAGCTAAGATGCAATTACCACCGTGTTATCCAAATAAGTTGGTTCGCTTCCTTTTTCCGTTTCAAAAGAAGGTGGGTCAGAATCAGTCTTTAACACATACACGTGATGGCAAAGAATATTTATCATGCACGGAATTTAGCTGATTTCGGTTTGCTGCACTCGTTTTTTATTAAGGGTCTTGGAGTTATCGGGCATGACTCAATTAGAACAGCTAAAGAGAATATAACAAAACGGCACAGTCTCACGCCGCATTAGTATTCAACTAACATGCAAGTACTTTTCTAATAAATACTTAATTAATTTTTACATATCTACTACAACTTGATTTTAATGAGACGGTCATTTTTTCCATTATGGAGTTTATGATCGACACAGAATTAGTTTGAGGTTGTAGCTTACTCTGAGTTCACCTCTCGGCGAATTTGTAGGTAAAAATTGTATGTACGTTAAATACGAGGGCACATGTTTGTATATGAAATTTAATTAATAGAGCTTGTTTGCAGGCAATTTAACCTTTAATGAAGTTACACATGTACATATACAAACTTGTACATACATATGTGTGTATGTATGTATGTAAACTTGTAATGTGTATACATATAAAATAATACATTTTGACGCTTCGTTGACGGCGCACCTAGGCGTTGAAGTGCTGTGTGAACTTGTCTAATTAGTCGTCCATAAAACTCAGAAACTATTGCCTAAAAAAATTGTCCACTTGACAGCAAAAACTTGCAGTCAATGTTGCCATCCAAAACTTTTTTCCCCTACCCATAATAAAAACCGATGTTTTTTTCATTTGAGAGAGAGCATTCTACTATAACAAGGGTAATTTTATTTATTTTTCAAAATGTTATGTTACGAGATGAAAAAACCCCGAGAAGTAATTTGCAAATTCAGTTATCTTAAGTAAAAAAAAAAACGATTGTTGGGACTTATGCTATATTTCAGATTAAGGGGATGTGTAGGTCAAACCCCTAAAAAAATGTAAAGACCTTGATTTTCTCAACTGTTTGCGGACATCTACAACGCAGCAAATTGAAGATTAGGTGTTTGTTTTGAAAATATGTTACAATAAAATTTAAAAAATCACATGGTAGAGGCAGTGACAACAACAAATTCTCCACCCATAAAATCGGGGATTAAGCGCAATGTCGGATCACATTGCCGACCACTTGAAAGTGATTTTTTTAATAAAATCATTTATACATTAATTTAGTACAGATATGAGCATGATAGACCAAACCAAATATGAGAAAATATTCTTGATGATTTCGAAGAACAAATTAAATGCGAAGATGATAAGTTGCAATTGATGTTTGAAAACGTACAATAAAAAGTATTTTTACTTAAATCCTTAAATTGTCACGCACATTTCTAGAAGATTCTTGATTTAAAAAAAAAATGCGTTAACTATGTGGGATTCTACCGAAATCGCCAACAAAACGTAAAATTTGTTAACTTTAGTATTGAAATTGTTACCCCCATTTCTATGAATTTACCACTAAAAATTTTCCCATATTATCATTTTTTTGGATGAGTGTATTCTTACGGAAATCGCACATGTTTAGCTTAAGAGCTCCTCAGACGTTATGAAGGCACAATTTCATTTGCTTTAAAAGTTTTACGTAAAACAATAGTATGATTAAATTTATTTCAATGATTTCGTCCGCTTCAAGTTATTTTCTCCAAATATTTCAGCACCCCGCCTGTGTTTTTTTTTCTCTAGCTCAAGCAAATTGTACGTATTAGACGAAGACAGTCTGATAAACATATACCACCTGTAAAACTAAATACATAATTGTGACATAAAGTAGTTTACCTACAAAAAAAAACCTTGAAAAATCCCAACTAAACAACCAACCTAAGACAAGTTCAAATTTAGGGATCGAAACGACCAACTTTGATCCAATAAATTTAACCAAACTGGCAACACTGCATGCAACCCTTCACCACTCACTCTCAAAAATAAAGTTGACTAGCAGATGGCCATTTGCGGCAGTGAACCAGAACTAAACTGTTGTACTGCCGGTGCTACTTGTTCATTGCCGCTGCGGTTATACACCAATGCACAATGTGTTGCTGTTTTAGTTATTTTGGTTAATACTTGTATGTACTGAGAGCAGGTGAGATATACATATAGCAGTTATTCGAAAATGTACTATGCTGCCACACGTTGGTCGGAGGTACACGAAAAACGCGGCAAGCGGTGTTGCCAAACTTTTTGACTTTTTTGGCTTAGGCAGTCGGAAAAATTTTCAGTGACAAGTTGTTGCCGATTTGAAAGGCAAGAAGGAAGGGTAGAATTGCACTGCAATGATGTGCATTCGTATGTATCAGAATGTGTATGTGTTTCTTTCTTCACTGGCATCATTAATGCGTATAATTATGATAATTTAGACCAAACCAGAAGGTGAATGAGAAGGAGATTGAGAAGAAGGCGAAGGCAAAGAAAAGTAGACAGCGAAAGAAAAAAATGAAAACGTAAATTGTTGCTGTTTTTTTTTTGCAACCACTGCGCTCGGGGTACACATGCAACATGCCGCATAAGTCGTTGATGTACCAGAAAAGTATACGCGATAGGGATTATTTAAACATTTTTCAATGTACGAGTAGTTTCCGTTTTTTTTTTGTAGTTTCCTTTTTGAGCTGCTGGCGCAACGCCCGTCAGATACACAGAACTTCGTTTCCATTCACATGAGGTACAAAAATGGTGCACTGAATTGAATGCAAGTTAAAAGCGGCATTTTAGACAAATATATACATCGTAAGAAATTATTTTAGAAAGTTCTTGACATACATATAAGGGCACGCTAATAATAATATTCATATTAATTATTTCATAAAAAATGAATTATCCGAATAAAAAAAGTACTGCACCTGGATTGCGCTACGAAAAATAAACTTTCTACAATGTGAAATATAATTTGAGGTAACGATGAACTGAACTTAACATATAAAGAAAAAATAACATATCGCTTAAATTCGTAAGTTAAAACTGTTCACAGTACAATGAAATAACTCAACTTTATTCTTGATTTACTTTGCTTTTTGCGATGAGGTGAGTTAAGTTCAGCCGCGACGAGGTAAAGTAAGGTACGGTTATCCCTCGTTCTCTAGGTAAAGTGAAATAAATTGCGGTGAAGGGCGATGAAATGACGTATTGTGTGGTGAGTTTAGGTGTGGTGAGTTAAGGAGCAAATTTTAGATGAGAAAGTTTTATAACACTTGCGCTTTATTTACTATCGATATTTACATGTCATTTAACGTTCGTGGGTTTTCGGAACACTTAACATATTTACATAAATATGCCAAACAAAAAGCATCACTATTGCCTAAAATTGTTGTTAAATATTTTGTTTCTTTACAATTTGAACTGAACAGTGAATTGTTTTTTGATTTAAACGCATATTCATATTTATAGCTTAATATTGCTAATTTAAGTAGCCAAGGAACGCAACTTCACATTACATTACGCAACGCATCGTAACGCAACATAAAATAACACAACTTCAAAAAGGATGAAATAACATAACATAACATGGGATTGGGTGTAGTGAGCTTATACATATGTGGTGAGTTCAGATATGTTGAGCTGAAAAATAACCCGTTTCCGCTCTCTACGAAATCCAAAGGCCCAAGCGAGCGTTACGATTTCATCAAATCATTTTAGTTGCATTCGCCATTTTGATTTTTCTATTTAAGTACTACACTACTAAAGAAGTTTTACTAGTTTATTGACAATCGCAATGATATATCTTTCAAAAACTACTGCTTTTTTCAACACTCCGGTAAACCAATGATTTTATTAAAACGTCTTATACTTAGTACATTGTGAAAACTTTTGTGCAAACATTTTTTAAATATCTTCCGAAAATGTTGAAAATGTTAGGTGTCTATGCAAAAAAAATTTAAGAGAAAGAAACTCACAAGAAAAAATTAGTTTTAGTTATTAGTTCACTTTAAAGGACACCTAGTTTGTTTGGATTGTCTGGCGTGAAATATTTGAATTTTGCCCACCGACGGAGCACTGTGCATCGCCGTGTCCATCTGCGCACACAACACGCATTCCAGCTGACATTAACTCTTCAGAAATTAAGGCAAAAAACCGTATAGGCAACATCAGCAACAATTTATAAATCGCAAACACAACAATAACAAAATAAAATGTAAGGATTCTACGTCTCGCTGCAGGGCTGTCTGGCTTTGCTCATAGTGTCGAACACAAGCACATTTACAAACATACACAGCCCCATAGCCCCATAGCATGGATGACAAATTACGCGCAGACGCCGCTTCCTCCACATTCTACGCATGTGTATGTATGCAGATTCACATGTACATACATATACATACATATAATTAAAAACATGTTATGTTTATGGTTTTTTGGTAGAAATGTACTTTTTTGTACAGTGGTTTTGTGCGCTTTTTTCCTTCACGAAAAAGGGTTAAATTGTGCAACGCGCCGTGACAGCAGCGCTACAATTTCAGCCACAACAACAAACTGCAACATCGGCACATTTGTTGGCGTACACTGCTTGCAACATGTGTTGCGCATTTTTCTTGCATTGCGCTGTGTGCTACACACTGCGACGCCTCGCAACAGACAACTTATTTTATGCTGTCCGTCCGCCCCATAATCACTCGTCTTTTGTTGCTATTGTGGAAGCTGCTGATGCTGCAGTTGCTCTGTATACATACTTTAACTGATGTTGCTGCTGCCGAAAATTTTCTTCTGCTATGTGGCATTTAATTAGCGCGTAATTATTGAACCGCGCTCGAAAATTATGTTGAAAGATTATGGTCAGCAGTTGAGCATGCCAACATGGAAAAATCAGTTGTGCTGACATGTTAATTGGATGCACCCATACATGTAGATATACATATGTATGTGCATACATGCCCTGTCAGAAAAAACGAGTTGAAAATCAACGGCTTTGAAACAAATTAATCTTTAGGTTCTGCGTTAATTTAATTAATAAAAATAATTTTAAGAAGTAAAGAAGTGGCTAAGTTCGATCGAACTTTATATATACCCGGCGCACGCTTCCAGCTAAATTTTCAAATTAATAAAGCAGAGACTAAGTTCGCGCAAAACCGAACTTGATGTAAGCCTCTTTTTACAAAATTTTCATATAATCGGATTTCTTGATTTAATACAAAACCACATACCAAATTTGAGCAAATTAGCTTTGCTAGAAGTATCCGATTTTTACGGGTTTCAAAGACTTACTGGGTCTGGTCCAATTTTTGTGATTTTATTTATTATTATTTAGACATAATAAAATATCTGTACTAAATTTGGGCAAAATCGATAAAAGATTTCCAGAAATATATTTACATATGAACTCTAAAGTGGGCGGTACCATGGACCTTTTCCAAAATGTTCGTTTAATTAGATTTATTGACTTAGTTCGAATAGTTACTGAAGTATCAAATTTTCATAGTTTTGGAAAATTACCGTTATATGGGAGACCGGCGATATTTTCGTCCGATTTCAAGCATATTCATAATCTCTCCTAACTAGGTACAATCTAACATGTGTGCCAAGTTTAGACGAAACTGATAAAGTAGTTCCAGACATATACATATGATGTCAAAAGTGGGCGGTGACACGCCCGTTTTCCAAAATTTTCATATATTCGGATTTCTGGCTGCAATACAACACCACATACTAAACTCAACATCATTTATTGAAATGTCCGATTTTTAGTGTTTTCGAAAATTACCGTTATATGGCAGGTGGGCGTGGTTATGGTCAGATTTTGACAAACATCGCTTATTTATAGGCATAGTGTAATACGTATACCAAATTTGAACAATATCGGGTGAGTGGTTCCCGAGATATACATATGAACTCATAAGTGGGCGGTGCCACGCCCCCTGTAGAAAATTTTGATACAACCATTATGGGAACAAAGTTATAATACCCTTGTGCACAAGTGCGCTGGTATAAAAATGTAGTAGTGAAAAATAGCTCGAAATAAACACATTTTATTGCTGTTGAATAAAAGTAATTTTGATGTTCGTGCAGTCAAATACTTGTATATTTTAAAGTAGTACGAGTATGTACTCGCGTGGTAAGAATAAATCTGTCTGAGTATATGCTGCAAAAGTAAGATGGGAGGCGTTGCAGCTATTGTTGTCAGCCGAATTGTTGTTTAAGTATAATCTATGATTAAGTTAATTTTTGTATTTTGTGGGTCATTAGCTAATTGCTTAAGGTTTTGCTGGAGTAACCCGTTTCTGAACTGCTGCGATTTTCTTATTAACGTGACAAATTTTAATTCCTTCCAGTTGAAAATAAGGAGCATTTGTTAAATTTAGCTGCTGTTTGGTTAACTACGACGTTAGTTATGTGGTTCTGGAATTATTTTTGCATACCCCTATTCATTTTAATTTCAATCCCACCAAACAGATTTCTATAGTGGGATAATTATGAGAATCGATCTGATTTGTTGTTTCCAACAGAGTCTTCGAGGTGAGCTCCCATTTATCTAGTACAATAAGTTATATCAATTTTTTTTTTACCTTTGCGCAGATCTTTTGGCCTCTTACAGAGCTTAACGAATTCTCGAAAAAGGAATGTGTTGAGTTTTCAATGCCAAGCTCTAATATCGAAACTTTGTTCTCTTACATAAATTTTACATAGGAGCTTATAATTTACGCAAAATTGTCATCTAGTCTGGAACTAGGACTATAAATACCATAAATAAATGAAACTAAATGAAATAAGTGTGGCCGCTGTGGTCAAGTTGGTCGCGGTGCGTGCTATAACTCGATATGCCGGTGAGTTCGAGGTTCGAATCTTAGCCAGGACAAGCAAAATCTTAATAATAGAAAAAAAATTTTCTAATAGCGGCCACCCCTCGGCAGGCAATGGCAAACCTCCGAGGGTATTTCTGCCATGAAAAAGCTTCTCATGAAATACATCAGGCCATCTGGCGTTCGTAGTCGGCATAAAACTGTAGGTCACTTCATATGTGGTAAAATATAACGACGCACACGACAAATGGTAGGAGAAGCTCGGTCAAACACTGAGCTATAAAGTGTAAGCGCCAAAATTATATATATTAATGAAATAAGTAGTTATAATGGATACCGGCAACCACTTAACTGAGATGGTTTCCTACCGGTCAATCTTGTTCAGCTTGTATGCCGTCCATGAACAAAAAATGATATTTAAACTTTAGTCCGACGTTTTTATCTATACGAGTACAAGGGAAAGACTAGATAACCCATTTTAAATGGGCTGATGTTTGGTGGGGTCGATTTGTTTGTTAAAACAGAAAATAGTCCTTTTTTTTAAAGCTAACCAGCTGAAATTTAAAATTTGTGGTGTGCTGACATCTTTTAAAATTGTTTTTTGTTTATGTTTTGTCGAAACCAATCAAATCGAAGGACTCAACTTTAAGCTCACGGATAATTCAGATAAACAATTTTATTTTAAACTCGTCCAATTAAGAAGATAAATACATCGAATTGTGTAGTTTTCTCCTTATTTTAAATAGACCATTTAAACAGATAGCAACATGAAATTTGGTAGGCTTTTAATTATTTTTATTAAAAAATAAGCGTCAGCCGCCACGTAAAAAAAAACATTAAGCGGAAACTTTGTTCCCCTCTACTTATATGTATATGAAGTTCTCCAGCACTCCACACAGGCTCGGCCTCGTCATGAAAACTAGGATATTAAATACACCAGTTATAATGTTCCTCAGTAAATTAGCAAAACACTCTTCACTTTCCGCAAATGGTATTCTCCTTAATCACGCCCAAATTACTTAATACACTTGGAATCCATCCTCAACATACAATCAATAAAGTCGAAGCATAGCAGAAACAATCAAATTCGTAAAGCCCCTACATTGCACACGCAAAACAGTTTACAATTTTCGCTTTCCTCAAGTTGGCATTCCTGTCAAGCTAAACACTTTGAAGAATTAAATATCTGGAGAGGACGACCAAACTTTCATTTGCTATATTTGCATTAATTCTTTTTTCTTTTCGCCTACACAAAAGTGTATCGAACTTGATATGCACTCTAGATGCCCTCCAAGCTTTTCTTCTTTTCTTTGCCAACTGCACAAAGCCGGCATAGTAATCAGAGTGCAAAATAAGAGGCATCATTATTGCTAATTAAAAGGAATTTCGAATAATCGAAAGCTGACTGTAGATGCCAACAACTTTTGATGTCTTGGACACGTTGAACTTTGAACCCAGCTAGGGAAAATGGAGATCAATTCAGAATTTACTGCACGACTGACGTTGAATAAGCTCAGGGCTGAGCAGCGAACGCAAGTGGGTAAGGAGGAGGGTAATCGGAGTCAAGTCAGTCACCAACGAACCGAACACTATACAGCGCAATAATTGCTTTGACTCTCAGCCAACTTCCTGCTGTAAAACTGTGACAGTGTTACCAAAACCAACGTGGCAATAATAACAACAAATGAAAACTCGTTTTTTTTGTTTCAGCAGAGAAAAAGCATGCAGAAAAAAAAACCGTAAAACAGAATGAAATAGAGACGATAAAAAAAGAGTAGGAGAAGCAAGCAACGAATCAATTACATAGGCAGCAGAATACTCTTACATAAAAAGCGCCGAAAAACAAGAGCAGGCAATATTACTGAAAACTACTACGCTTGCGGGAGGGGCCAATGAGTAGTTAGCTTGTCAGCAGCGTAATTTTGTGTATTTCTGGATTTTGTTTTTTGTAGCATTCGCAACGCTTTTGTAATAATTTCGTCTTGTTTATAAGCCACTGCAATTGCAGTTGAAAGTTGCACCGTAAAAAGAAGTATTTTAACAAAATAACACGAAGAAGCAAGCAGTGCCAGAAAGAAAAGCGGAGCGTGCAAATGCAGGCAGCCAGAGCACAAATACAACAAATGCAAGCCAGGGAAACGGAGCAAGTCGAGTAAAGTTGGCTGCCAACACTATGCAACAACAATGACGACAACAGCACCAGTAAGCAGCAAAAAATCGACTTAAACCCTCAAAACCAAGCAACTGAGCAGCTGCAACAGCGCACACTACAACAGCAATAATAGCAGCGGCTGGCAATACAACAATACGAACACGTTTGGGCAAAATGCATTGCATCCCTTTGCAATATAGTAATCGAGTGAAGCGCATTTGCATGTTGATTGCAATAAAACAAGTGCACTTTTTTCGCCTATTCTGCTACTCCTTGCTGCTCCTTGCCGCTGCTGCCACTCGAACACAGCGCTGTTGCTTCATCTTCAGCCTGCCTCAGTCTCCGTGCTGCTTTTTTTTTTTTGTGTGTGTTTAGTAGCTTGGCCATTTGGTTTTTGCTTGCCTTGTCAAGCCCAAAAGAAAGGGAAAATGAGTGGGCAACTATTTCTCTGTAATTGTGTTTGTATTTGTCTTTGACTTCCGTCACTCAAACATACATATGTATGTACATACGAGTACATACATACAGATCGATGTTAGCCCTTGTTGGCTTAAGCAAGTAGGATGGTGCAAGTAGTAGTTGCCAATCGTTGCAGTGGGCGCGTGTCTACCAGGCAGCGTAATGCTGGGGCTGGAGCGAGGCGCTGCAAGCGTTTGTGTACTCCAATAAACGACGAATAAGTCAGTGGTTTTAGTAGTTCACTTCGATGCAGTTCAGTTTGCCTTAATTATTGCCTTTCGCTCTCAACTCGGCTCGGTCTGCGTCTTGATTGCAATTTGGTTTTTTCATCCTTTTTCACCGCTGCTTGCTTCCCCCTCCAGCAATTGTGCAGGCTTTTTGTGTTTAGCATTTGACTTTTTGTACCCGCAGACCTCTTTTTGTAATTTGGACATGTTTGCATTGCTCTTCTTCTTCTCACGCTAGTTAGATTTTTCTTTCTTACTGATATCGGTGCATTTCACCGATTTGCATTCAGCACTGCATTTCTGAATTTACTTTCTGCCAGTCTCGAGTTTTTCCACAAATAATAAAAAAAAAACGAGAAAAAGCTTTAAAATGTCGCAAAAGAGTTGAAAAAAATAGCGAAAATTTCGCAATCGCAAGTTTGGCCACAACGATGCAGCAACAACGAACGATGTTTGCCCTCACAGCTATCGCTGTTTTTCTTTATTGCTGCAGCAGTTTCCTTCGTATTACTTAGTTACTAAATCGTAGATTTTATTTGCCATACTCACCGCAGCGTTTATTTACTTCATGGTTTGTTGGGTTTTTGCCAAGCCACAGGAACCGCAGCGAGCAGCAAGCAGCCAGCTGCTGGAACAGTAAAAGTAACAGTGTTGCCAACGCACGCTGCGGCACTTTGGCTACTCGGCAGCATGTCGCGCGATGCAGTGCCGCGACGCATTCAGTGGCCACAAAATAAATAATTCGACCAGCGACAAAATTAATACATTGTTTTAAAAAATTTAGTAAAAAAATAAAAATATAAAATTTTGCATGCATTTAAATAGAGTATATATATGTATGTAAGAAAAAAATATTTTTTTTTTACTAAAATTTTGATAATATTTTTTTAATAATTTATAGGCATTCGTAAAAACAAAAATAAATGTTGTTTGCGTTTTTATTTTAACAAATATGCGCAAATCAGAATGACATTTAAAAATAGCAAAAACTCGTTATTTAACCTTAAAAACAAAACAAGTTGGCGCATCTTGCAAGGTCTTGTGAGATTTTTTATTTTAACGAAAATTTTAATGTAATTTTTGTTTTAGAGCTTAATATTTTTTAACTAAAACTAATAAAAAAAAGAACTGGATATATGATTTTTTGAGTATGCAGTTTTGCTGCCTGTTATTTTAGTAATTACAAACCTATGGATGATATTTGATTTTTTTTTATGAGGGTGTTGCGTTTTTGCCTTTTACAATAAATTTGATTAAAATTACAAATGCCAGTATATGGATGAAATTTAATAAAATATGGAAGCAAATACGTCAAAAATCAAATATAAACTTAAAACTTGCACTTTATTTACTAAATTTGGATAGGTTACGGCATTCAAAAATAAATATTAAAAATATAATTGCAAAGATATTCGTACTTTAAAAGAATTTGTTTTTAAATCATTATACATCATATATTAAGTTATATGTTTGTGATCTCTATGTAGTGAATCCCATTTGTAGTGAAAGACGATTTCAAAATATTTTTAGATTTTTTTTAACTAGCTTAAACTAAACACGCATACAACCTTCACTATCCTCGCAGCACTCTATCTACTTTTTACCAAAAATCGTATAAAGCCACACCACTGTAAGACGTTTATTTAAAAAAAAATAGTTCCTTCCTTTTGTTTTATGCACTTTTTCGCCTTTTTCGAGTCATCCTTAAACACTTTTCGCGGTTTGCTGCATTTTCGCATTTGACTTACGACATTTTGCGCAATCGTTGCTGCTGCTTGTCGCACATTGCAACTGCTGCTTGGCTGCCATAGTTGCAACAGCAAGACCGTTGTGTCGCTGTTGTTGGCTGCTAGCTGCTGGCTGCTGGTGCACTGAACCATTGCGTTGAAGTTGCGTTGGGTCTCGGGTTGCATCTGTGAATGCGAATGCGTCTGCGCTACCGACAATGATTCGAATCAGGTTGAGGTTGCATGGCTGTTGATTTTAGTGTTTACTACTTTCCTTGCGGCTTCATTGTAGTGCAGATTGTAGCAGTGGTGGTGGAGAGCGATCTCACAGTTGCAACGAATTGCTTTAACAGGTATAGAGTTTAAAGCAGTTGATTGCAAATGAGCGGAAGTAAAAGCTGCTGGCTTCCAACGGGTTTTGTTCACAATTTAATCGGTAGGAAATAATAATTATGTACTTTGAAAAATTAAAAGTATTGTGCTTTATTATTCAATGCATTATAGTTTGCTAAACGCGCCTATTAAAGTTGGAGTGGATGAAATTAATTTTTTAAAAATGTTACAGCCCAACAAAATTGTACCAACTTCTTGTTGCCAAACTGCTGATTACCGATTTTTCCAGTAGTTTTTTTTTACGAAAACAAAATTTGTCTTAAATACATTTAATTTGCTATTATTTTTTAGCAGATTGCAGTATTTTTTGCTATTGCTTCCGACAGGATTCACATGGCATCTTTTGTCGTAAATTTATTTACGAACATAGCCTAATTCATATTTTCATATTCAATGCTTCAAGAACTGTCAGTTTAAATGCAATTTATTTCTCAAAAAATGTCGTAAATGAAAATATTAAAGAATATTTATAATTTCGCCATCCTTTTTCATTATTAAAGGTTGTGAATGCAATATCAAGTAACTCTTAGCATAAAAAGTATTAATTTTGTTTTAATTTTAACTTTGTATATTTGGCTTGTTTACATTTTTATTTATCAAAATAAGGTTTATCGTTATTGCTAACTTTTCCTTTTTTGCAATAACCAAACCATTGTGAATGAAAAAACCCAAGGAACTGGCAATGCCTCTAGTTCAAGATAACTTTTCACAAGCCAATATAAGAATGGTGGCTAAGTCTTTCATACAAAATAAGCTCTTAGATTAATTTGATGGTAAAATAAAACACGTTTTGTTTTTTTTTGTTGCATTGTAGATAAATACGATAAGAAATATTAAAACTTTTAGTTTTTGAAATTTGATGATTTTACACTTGACAATTTTTCTTACAAAAAAAAAAAATTTAAAATTTTTCAGCTAACAAACAAACGTTTTTTCATAAATAGTTATTTCTAAAATATCTTTTTAACAAAGGGTGGGCAAAGGAAAACTTATGGATTCACATATGGTAGAATCTGTGATGTATGAGCATTCATTTTTTCTGGAGATTTTCAAAGGATTTGGTTTATAGTGAATATCTGGTCGATTATGGATTTAAAAAGTCTACAGACTTACTAATTAGATCCGAAAAGTTCATCAACAGTGGGTTGTTGTCTTTCACACCATTATTCTGCAAAACTTGCGTTTTTAAACAGCTCAGCTAGCACATCATAGAAACTGTTTTCTTTTTGGAGCACGCTATTTTTTTGTTTTTTGTTACTACATATAAGTTTCAATGAAGCACGTTAAGAACATTGTTCTCCATTCGCTATTTCGACATTTTTTCGATCGACACTCTGCATCAGTCTCAAGTGTTTGCTTGAAGTGCGTAATCTAACCGCCAATTCTGTTATCACAATGATTCACTCTTATCTTAAAATCCTATGTAAGTCCTTGCGCTTTCTAAGAAAAAGTATCGCTAGTCTTTTCAGTTCATATCACTCCTTCAAAGCTCATTTTCCTGGCCCTGAACAGCAACAAGTTAACTATTGTTCTCAGAATTGATGGACACAACGTTTTGTGTTAAAATATATACATATATTGTAAACAATAATTTTTAAATAATATTCAGGTAAAAGGTAGTGAACAAATATTTTTTATAAACACAAAATTCTATAAACCATCAGTTTATAAACAAAAACTTTAACAAAACAGTACAGGAGAAAAGATTTTTTTTAAATTAACTATGGACGTACCCAATTCTCAGAGTTTAAAAGGTCTAGAACGCATGTAAAGCGTATTGTTTAAATATTATCTTGTTTATAAATATGTATTTAATAAAAATTTTGTTAGGTTCCACCTGAAATTTCATTAGTTTTGGCACATAAACTGACTTCACTCACCGGTTTGACTGGAGCTCTTTGCTTTATAAAGTTTCTATATCACAACTTTAATAGTTTTCTACCTGATTTTACTAAACACAACGAACATGTGGCGGCATCAACGAAAATTATTCAAATTAATTGGAATTAAATCCTTAATAATTAATGATAAACAGCAACAGGAAAACTCTACGCCCTCAAACATGCCAATAAACCACACTAACAAAAACAAAAATTCAACAATTGACGGAGTGACCACAAACAAACTTTTTTTTAACGCTTATCTACAGTGGGCGTAATTGTGTGTGTGTGTTATGGAAGTGTTTACAAGGCGTGTAACGAGCGGCGTGTAGCTTGTTGCATGTGTAAACACGCGTTCCAAACAACCAAAAAAAAAACACAACGCTTATTAAAAATTTAAATATCCATTTATGCACAAAAACATTGCATAAGTTATATACATATATGTATGTATGTGTGTAATCAAGTCATACCAAACGCTTTAGTACGCCTATTTAGCATTGCGAACGCCAATACACAATGACCGAGGGTGTTTAAAGTACATATTAAATTTATGCACCATTCATTATTGGGCAATTATGAAATTCATGATGCTCAACATTTTCGTTTATCAATTTGAAATTGAAACAAACAAAGCGAATAATCCGCTCAATCGGCAGCGCCAGCTTTTTCACAGGTGAACGGAACGTCGTTTGCCCAAACGTTGACTGTAGGTGACGTTCCAGCGCGTTTAATCAAAAATAATTATGCAATCATGAGAAATTTAGTAATAAATTAAAAACACAATTAATCAGATTAATACAAATGCAATTATGCAGCTTTGTATGCGTGTATATGTGTATGAATGTATGTAGTATATTTGCATATGAATATAGAATGCTTTTAATGAGCGTATGCAAATTTGAAGTTTATTTTGATTTTCTTTATGCATGCGTGTGTGTGTGTGTGAGCGTGCTATTAAACGTTTTTCCTTTTTTAGTTTGCTTTTCTGAATAGTTAGGTGCGTATTTAAAAGTTATTAATTAGCTCTTTTCGGCATACTTTTTTGTTTTGCTCGTAATTAAGATCTGTGTTCGGCACATAAATTATCAAAAGCCTTTTTCCTAACAACAGACGAGGTGCTTCTGGTAATGGCAAACTTCAGAATGTGTTTTTGCTATTAAAAAAAATGTATCAAAAAATACCAACTAACAATGGGACACAGCATAAAATTGTTATAAACATTTCTACATGTTTTGTTTTGTTTATCGGCCCTTGAATTGTATATTATGAAAATTTATTTTAACAAGCTCCGGGGCCAGCATTGAATAAAACTACAATAATTCCTTCTAATAATGTTTAATTTCAATGACTATATATATTAAGCGGCTCGCAGGGTATGTTGCGCAAAATCAGGAGATTTTTGGAAAATATTAGAGGGAATGCGTGTCATCAGAATTGCAAGAAAACGAAAATTCCACCAACCACTTGGAATGAAAAAGTCTGTTAACATAGAAAACATTGTGAAAAAGTTTAAATTTAAAAAATAAAATTTTGATTAAAAAAAGGAAATATTAAAAACGAATTGAGGAGTTCGTAATATTTTTTTTTCGCTCAGAAATTTTTGAAAAAAAAAAAAAAAAAACTTAATGATAAAATCTAATTCAAGTAGTTCGAGCAACTGTAGTATTCGCGCAACGTAGTATTGCCTAAAATTAATAAAAAAATTTATAAAAAATTATTGCCATTGATTTTTCTCATTTGTTTAACTTAAAAAAAAATATGCAGTTAATTTTGTATCATTGTACATTTATAAACCAAACTTTTAAACTTTAAACAAATTACAATACAAAATTTATTTTTTAATTTTATACAGATTTGTAGCCCATTCAATTTAAGTAGAAGAATATTCAAGTTGTAAACAAAACTGGTTATATTTCTAAAAATGTATACAATTCTTCATAAATGCAACTTCAGTTGAGCATCTGCCGACACAATCAACATAGTACCGCACAGATTAAGCCACCCTTTACATTTGAATATGGTTTGGGAAATTGGGAAACGATCTATGAGCTTAACATCTCAATTGCATGCAACATACGCAACCAGAGCGCTTCAACAAGCAAATCTATTAAGTTCACACAGCTGCCTTGTAGAGATTTGCCACTGAGCTCGAGAACAGCGCATCAATATCTACAACTAAATGAACGACATAAGACTCTAATGCTATAACAACAATGGCGGCAGTCTCTCACAAATAAACTTTATACATTAAAACGTAAGGTAATAAGACAAACAACCACAGCCAATGAAGCAAACAGCCAGTTAGCTGTGCAGCATACAGCATCGTATAGCTCCGCAGACACGAAATGCAACTCTGCCAACAACAACAAAGCAAAGCGGCGGCAATCGATTATTTCGCTGTGGCAGCAGTGAATTTGCCAAAACCATCCAACAACAACTGAAGCGTATGAAAGAACAAAGTAGGCGCATCAGCAGCGGAAAGGAAGCCCGCACATCGTTGAGGTATTGCAACACGGTGAGGATATGCAGCTTGCAACAAGCGTGCCACGGGCACCACTCTGTATCTCGACAACCGCGTCGACCGCATATTTGCTGTCTGTAAGCCTGTTCGCCATCTCCCACCAGACTGTCCATTTGCCTCTGCCCGGTGCTGACCATCTTTGGTGTTGCGCTGCAGTGTTGTTTGCTAGCACAACTTTTGCAATAGTCATTGTTGCTGTTCCTTTTCATTGTTGTTGTTATGGTTGTTGTTGTTGTTGTTGTTGTTGTTCTATATCGTTGACTATTACCGGCTGCCACTTAACTGGCTTAGTGCATCCCGCTGCCTGGCCCTTTGCCACGGCAATCACGGGCATTGCTGGACGTCTGTCGTTGTTGTCGGCTTTGGTTGCACTTTTTCACTTTGCCAAACCAGCAACTACAAATGCAATTTGATTTGTTTGTTTTTGTCGCTCGCAATAACAACAATTTCTACCTACAATGAATTTAATGTCTTTCAGCATCATCGCCATCCTTCTTACTAGCCTCTCCTCAGCCGGCTGGCTAACATTGTCGGGATAGCTACACTGCGCCTCAACTAAATTTGATCTTATGATGCTGCTACTTAACCGCTGCTACTTACATGAATGCGCTTCTTGTTTTTGTGTTCTTATTTCATATTTGTAAGGTTTGCAACCGGTTTTACTGGCTAATGTTGCAACTGTTCTCATTACTTTCCGCTGCTTATCGACAGCTTTGTCATGTTGCTGCACTGCCTTTGCATTGGTCACTCAAAGTTGCTGTGCTCTGTCCGGTGGTATGATTTTTTGGTTTATTGTTAGATACGAGTATCATTTTGTTCCTGCTAAAGTTGATATGGTATTATTTTTATGTTCAAAGATTGCAAACTGCGGTTCTAAAAGGTCATTGTATAAGCCTCTATTACCTCTAGTAGCCTGCACTATTTGTTTTTATTTAATAAGCTTTAATTGAAAACCCAAAAAGTGACGAATAAATTGTTTTTTTTATGAATTTGGCAATATTTGTACTAAGTAATTAAAAGCAGCCTTACAACTTTTTCAGCCTTCTCATAAATTCTAAAAAGTACAAATCAACACAAAAGAATACAACTACCAACTATAACCAACCGTCGAGGGACGCATCTAACGGAGAAGCTAAGAGGAATGTTGTACCTACCCATAAACAGTTACAGTCCGACCGATTCCGCAAACTTGGTGATTGTAAAGCTTTTATTTAGTGTTGTTTTGCAAAAGCTCAATTAACGAATTGTAACACTTGCTATTCTAAAGGAAATATTAATCAAAATTTAACACCACAAGAAAATAACTCAATAACCAATCTCGTATGCCCCACATTTTACTGTAGACCTTTCATGGCGAACAACTATACTTATACTTAACTAATTCTCTGTGAACCTGCTGAAACTACTGAATCGAATTCTAGAAAAAGTCTGACTAATAGCGTCCTCTTTTCCCGAAACAATGGGGCCTTCTCACATTGTAACTTTTGCATTATATTATACGAAACAATACTAATATTTCTAGGCTAACACATGTTCATACATAAATATATGTAAAACGAAATTAAGTTTTCTAACCATTTTGACAACTCAATCAACAAATTTAGTCATTTATTGAAGGTAATGCTGCAAAATAGTATAGCCCGGTTTAAACGTAGATCGTTATCTCCACGTTCGCTACATTCTTGATAAAATCTGTATAAGTTGCATCACATTAGTACCTACTTCTGTTAGCCTAACTAACCCTCCGTTGTCGGGTCCATGCGTCCACTTACTTAGATTTTCGTACATAGTAAATTTTCTTACAGTCTACTATGGGATTTTAAAATTTTTTTGGCATTGTTTATTTTACTACGCCTATATCCTCCGCCATCGACGTGATCTTTAAAATAATTTGTAAAATTCGGAGTAACTTCCTTCCATGTTGCTATGTATGTATTTCCATACACTTTTCAATAATTAGTCCTAAATTTGTTTGGACTGATTCTGTATAAAAATAAATACCTTAGTTATATATTTGACCATTTTCTGCCCAATATAAGTTACAAAATTTTAAAAAATTCATTGTAAGCAAAATGTTTTTTTTTTCGTTCAATTTCGTGATTTTCAAGGTTTTATATGTGTCCTTAAAACAACGATATATATTATGTTCTGTTAAACCAGCTTAGTTAAGCTAACTTATACCTACATGAACTTAATATTCTTCAAAATATTCTTCGTCTGAAGAAATTACATCAAGTTCAAGGCCCTCACACTCTTCTTCGATATCCTCTACGTCGTCTTCTTCATCTTTGTTATGATCATCCCCATCATTAAGTGTTAAAATATGAAAACGTGGTGATTTAATTAGAGGAAAAGCTTCTAACTAAGGTCTTGAAAACATGCCCGGTCTAGCCATCATTATTTCAAGGATGCGGGCAGTTGTTTGGTACAATAATTTTTGGAAATGAACGTGTTCCTTATGTTCCAAATATTGAATGTCGTATTAGTTTAGAACTAGATAAGTCCATATGTGGCGGATATATGTAAGTATATCATAAACGTGCTTATTTTTTGCATTTTGTTTTATATTGTTATATTGATCTTTTAAAAAACCATTTTCTAACAAAAATGCTAAGGCACTGTCAGCCCACATTTGTAAGGACTCAGTCCAGAAAACTTTTATTTTCATTTTACTGATATCTTCGCTTGGTACAACGGCTTTTAAAACAGCAGTCATATCTTTCTTTAATTGCGGCCTCTGCCCGATTGTTGTTCTTAAAAATGTCTAGCAGCTCTTGATTTCTGAACACATATGCATCTACAAAATACGATTTTTGTTTAGAAAGAGCAAATTTGTGCAAACAAAATTACTTGCATATTACTCTAGACGCTTTAGTTAGTAACTCCACATTTAAAAGCCTGTGCAACTCTGTGCGCCTTGGAAGTACCTCTCTGAAGTTGGCAAGCCAACTTTTAATTAAGGAAAAATTATCTATTGGATAATTTGCCGTAAATTATCCGTAAATTATCCGTGAAAATAAAAATTTTGCCGCGGTCATATTCCAAGAACTGTCGCATGCACTGCTAACTTCAGCTGAAGTTAGCGTGCCACCTTCAAACAAAGCATGAAGGAGATCAGCTAGAAAAATTTTTCTTGCACAGTAATTTGCCGCTTTTTTGCCGTAATTATACGGCATAAATCAAAAATTCTAAAAAAATTTTTTTTTTAATTTTCCATATGCACTGCCAACTTCAGGAGAAGTTAGCGTGCCACATTTAAGAAAAGTATGAAAGAGATCAGCTAGGGAATTTTTTCTTGCACAGTAATTTGCCGTTTTTTTGCCGTAACTAACCGGCATAAATCAAAAATTCGAATACATTTTTTTAAAATTTTCCATATGCACTGCCAACTTCAGGTGAAGTTAGCGTGCCACATTAAGGAAAAGTATGAAACAGATCAGCTAGGGAATTTTTTCTTGCACAGTAATTTGCCGTTTTTTTGCCGTAATTAACCGGCATAAATCAAAAATTCGAATAAGTTTTTTTAAAATTTTCCATATGCACTGCCAACTTCAGGTGAAGTTAGCGTGCCACATTAAGGAAAAGTATGAAACAGATCAGCTAGGGAATTTTTTCTTGCACAGTAATTTGCCGTTTTTTTGACGTAATTAACCGGCATAAATCAAAAATTCGAATAAATTTTTTTAAAATTTTCCATATGCACTGCCAACTTCAGGTGAAGTTAGCGTGCCACCTTTAAAAAAAAGTATGAAAGAGATCAGCTAGGGAATTTTTTCTTGTACAGTAATTTGCCGTTTTTTTGCCGTAATTAACCGGCATAAATCAAAAATTCGAATAAATTGTTTTTAAATTTTCCATATGCACTGCCAACTTCAGGTGAAGTTAGCGTGCCACATTAAGGAAAAGTATGAAACAGATCAGCTAGGGAATTTTTTCTTGCACAGTAATTTGCCGTTTTTTTGACGTAATTAACCGGCGTAAATCAAAAATTCGAATAAATTTTTTTAAAATTTTCCATATGCACTGCCAACTTCAGGTGAAGTTAGCGTGCCACCTTTAAAAAAAAGTATGAAAGAGATCAGCTAGGGAATTTTTTCTTGTACAGTAATTTGCCGTTTTTTTGCCGTAATTAACCGGCATAAATCAAAAATTCGAATAAATTTTTTTTAAATTTTCCATATGCACTGCCAACTTCAGGTGAAGTTAGCAGTGCATGCGACAGTTCTTGGAATATGACCGCGGCAAAATTTTTATTTTCACGGATAATTTACGGCAAATTATCCAATAGATAATTTTTCCTTAAGTAAAAGTTGGCTTGCCAACTTCAGAGAGGTCTTGGAAGTACTATTTTACGAAACACAGCTATATTTTTTAAAGTTAATCTGAAGAATAAAACACACAAAATGGATAAAAAAAAAACTTACTAAGCCATAATTTACATACCTGGACTACGATTTTCCATCATTTGCAGTTATATTTTTTGTTTTATTTAGATAACATGAGCAGTCAAAATTTTGCAATATATTTCGACAAATTGTAGAAAAAAATTAATCACATGATTTTGAATGCGAACCGTTTAATCAGTGTGACAGTAAAAGAATTTACCGATTATTTATTTTTATTTAAGTAAAGTATGGTACAAATAAAGCTCATTTTAAAATATGCACTCCTACATCGATTTATTCTTCCTATCAGAACATATTTTACCTATCAATTAGGTATATACACACATACATATTTGTAATAATTTAGAACTAAACTCTAAATATGTATGTTATGTATATCCATATGTAAACATGATTTAGGCAAGCTAAACTTTTGGTGTGAGAGAAACTGCCTATACTTGAATGTCAGGAAATGTTTTCATATGACTTTTTCCAATAAGTTTGTAAAAGTGCGAAATTCTTATAATATTGCTGGCTTTGAATTGAGGTTGAAATTAAAGGCTTGTGGGTGTATTTTGATGCTAAATTCATATTTTCTACTCATTTTAATTACATGGTTTCAAAATCGTATTCAATGCTAACTTTTATTCGTTGTACAAACGCTCAACACTACGTTTTGCTCTCTCTTCACTAAGGTTTATCGAAGTTATTCCATTCTACAGTTTACGATGCATGCTCATAGACTTGAAATCCTTGAATAGCAAAAAATCATTTTTGTCGATCTCTTTTGTAACTAACGTTATATGTAGGTGCCCTGAACTTCTTAGTAGAATAAATTGTAATGTACCTTCTCGTAGACGTTAGACGTAGGAATGCCTTCTGTATACTGAATGCTAAATCCATTGGCTAGAACTTTAAATGAACTTAATCAGTGTCGGAGTCTGTATATCTGGCTTCCAAGAGGCCTGGTAATTTTTTGTTGAAAAGAAAAAATTTTATGTAATTATAGCTTAGTCTTCCTAGTCCGTAAAAATTTTTTGTATTTCCTTGGCTAACAAACAAATAAATAAATATACATACATAGTATGTCTAGCTAGACTTTTGACCGAACTTCCCTTTCCATTTGTGGCTTACGTTTCTATGTTGTACGACACATTCAGGGTTCCATAGCTTTATACCGACTCCGAACTGCGAAAATTTGGTATAATAATTCGATTTCCACAATATTAAATTTTACTACCTCTTTTCATGATAATCCTAATGTAAAACACTAGAACGACTGGAACATCGAAATATCTTAACAGACGGAAATTTGTTTTTAGATTCCACTATGTACTTCTTAATACCCACGACTCTTCTTGAACTCAATGCCAATTTCAACTATTGTTGGTTTTCCTTGTAAAACCTTCCGCATGCAAAATTGGTCTTGAGGTCAATAGCAGTCGTGGAAATTAAAATGTAATTGAGAAAAAATACTAATATCCGTCCAATAAGGTACATATATCTATATTCCAGTATTTCTAGTGTTGAACCGCAAAATCGTGATGAAGATGTTGGTCGATTGATTGGTTGATGTTTTATATGTAATGAATATAAAACAGAATACACCGAATAATAGGATCCTATTACAATCAGATGTGAATTGTCATGTATTCATACACAAAAATCCAATTCTTGCGGTTTTTAATTTTACAAGGTTCTAAACGTAACTGAACAAAAGAACTCCGCATGAAATGTTTTCGAATCTATTATCGACCTCCTCGGTTTAGAAAGCTTCATAAGCACATAGGAAATATCGAGTATTAGAACGTGAATTGCTAGAGGCTGCATCACAAATAGCATTATGTAAAAATATCAGCAGATTATATAAAATGTTTAACTCTTTTTTATATGTACACTGCAGGAAATGTCAATAGTAAAACTGTAGCGATTCACTATTGACTTAGTCACCAGCACTACTGCCCAATTATACCCCAGGCGATGCTCCCTGCTCTATATAATTAACATGCGCTTGTCATTGAGAATCAACTAGTGACCTTAGAACTATTGAAAAGTTGGTTCTTATGAAACCCCATGGAGACATTGGAACTAGAGATTCAGTAGTACTTTTATAGTTGAGTTGAGTAGTACATTTAAATTTTGTTGAAATTAGATATTGTACGAGTATTAAAGAAAAACCATTTATTAATTTTATTTCAGACTTAAAGCTTGTGTTACTAGTTTAAGAAAACGTTGCTTATTACCTAATCAACACAACTTGTAGATAACAACCAAAAGTTTTTAACTTTTAAGTTAGTTAAATCAAATAAAATTTAAATTAAATATGTATTTTCAAAAGAATTGACCATAATTGGATTCATGAACTTTAAAATAATAGAACATCTTTAAAATTTTTGTACATATGTATGTACATACATATATCCAGTTCGATTTATCCTTTCTTAGATGAGTCTCAATTCCTATGTGTCAATAACTTAAGAGGAAATCCGTTTTGACTGAAACTTGATGCTATCAGGCTATACAAAATCAATATATGTAGTTAAAACTTTTACTACAATTTGTTGCTTCTTTTTCGGTTCTTTAAAAAAAAAAAAAATAATACTTTTTAATCCCCGTGTATTTTTAACAACAAAAACTGAAACAATTAAATCAAAAAAAAGTTTGGCAGCTGTCAAAAATATATCTAGCCAGCAAAGGCATAGTAAAAAGTGCAAACGCCCAAATAGCCGACAAAAGTGGTGACTTGGAGACACTTCATCCCAAGCTTCATTCAAGGTAAATATGTATGTAAAAACACAATCCAAAAACTAAATTTTCTGCGGCATTTTTAATGCATCCTGCTCCGTGAATGTATCTGCATTCAAGAAAAATATTTTAGAGAATGATTCGAAAAGAAAAAGTACCGAACGTTAGAGCAGTTTCGCATGGGATATAACTACTGGGCGTTATAACTTTACTGCTTCAAACCATGTTTTTCAAATTCTAAATTTCCTTGAATGTACTGCCTGTTTAACTGCAGCAGACTAAAATTATTCTGGCGCTTGCTATCACCGTTGGCATCATAGTCAGCATCAAAGCCGGTTCTTCTGCATTTCTTTTCTTTTTTTGCACATACACACATATTTCATTGCTTTAGACCAGTGTTGTCCAACGTGACTGTGTGCACGTTATGCTTGTGTTGGTTATTAGCGTACATTCGGAAAGCTACAAGCAGACAACACGAATACGGAACAGTGCGTACAAATAAGTAAACGTACTTTTTAAATTACGGTCAACTAAATTATCTATATTTATTTCTTTATTATATTGCTTAATTCTAATGAGATCAGAAATGTGATTGTTTGATAGTAGATTTCTATATTTGCTTTGAATATGCTTTAAAGTGGAAAATGCCACTTCGCAACTGTATGTTGATCCGAACATTGAAAATATTTTTAAAATTTCATCTTTCGCTAGTGGATACTTTTTTTCATCAATCATTTTCCAAAAATCAATACCGGAGTCAATAAGTAACGAAAAATCTGATCGCATTTCTCTGATTTCTTTTTGAAGTAACGGATCAAAGGTAACAACATCACACGTCAATGGATTATCATATAGGTTTATAATTGGTTGTATTTGAGCTAGATCTTTAAATCTTTTGTTGTAATTTTCTAAAATGCGGGATATAATTTGGCTATAGTATTCTAATTTATTTGTGATTGAAAATTCCTCTGCAAGTGATGATAGGTTTGGCATACTTATTAAATTCAAAATTTCCTGCATTTCTTTACCTTCATCAAAGCATTGCAAAACATAAGTTTCTGAAAAACTCGCCATCAGTGAAAGGTCTGCCTTGCTTTGCTAATGCAAGTGCAACTACAAAAGATGCCTTTTCACGTGGGCATACTTTTTTGTTTGCCATAGGCTGAGAATTTAATTGTAAATAAAATTTTCTTTTGTAATTATCAAGAAGACTTTTTCGGGCGTCTCCCTCGATATTTACAAGATTTTTGTGACAACGTTCATAATGTCTTTTTATATCATGTTTGTTACAACGCTTTATTTTTTTATAACAAATTAAGCATTCTGCATGCTTTTCATTGTTCTCAATAAAAAAATAACATATTTCCCAAATTTGTTGGAACATTTTTAGTGCGTTCTGTTTTTAAAGCGTAAAACGTGAATAGTGTTGCTTGCTTGAAATTCTAGCGTCAACTGATCGCAAAATTCTGCTTTGCTTGCCTACGAAGTTGAATACAGTAGCACAATCGTGCTTTCACAGACACTTGTCGGTGTGAGGTGTCTGGCTTGCTGTACAACTGTCCGTGCGCTATTGTGCGCATAGGCCGTGGACAACGCTGCTTTAGACTGACAGTGGCTAGGTAACTGCACTCTTCATTAGAAACCAACTCACAAACTGCGAGTCGCAACAAATGCTGCGCACGTTGCAACATTGGCGTTGTTGTTTTTTTATTTTTCTTAAAGCAGTATAATGGCGATGCTGTGCGCTCGGTGCATATCCATTGCATATTTCAATTTCAGTTTATGTCGCCTACTGCATTTCACACAGCTGCGGCAACATTTCTTTGCTGCCGCCGAGGCGAGGAGTTGAGCAAGCCAATGTCCAGTTCTATGCTGGATTAACTTCCAAAAGCGCATTTGTATTATTTGCTGCTACAAAGACGACTACGACATTTCTTGCTTTTGAAGATACATATAACCAATTTTGCTCCACTTTGTTCTTATTGCTGCTCCGTAAAAGGAGCGCGTGTTGTCGCATTCCGGAGCGTTAATTTATTTAACAATTTTCTATTTCCAAGGCATTATGTTTCGTACGCTTTGTCTGTTTACCTTTCTTAATTCTTCTGCAATTTCATTTATTTCAATCACTGTGTTCTTTTCTTTCAAGCTTTATCTGTTTTTGGACTTGACTTTAACACCAAAGTGTTACTATTGTGAATTTCTAGCGTAATTGGTGGCGACGACAATGGTGCCGACGACTTCACTGCACAAACGTGCCACATTATTTGTGAACACTTGCTACATAATCATCGCTCAACTGGCTAACGCTGAGTTTTTTTTCACGACTATTGCATGGAATTAACTGCAAAAAAGTCGCATCACATAATTACGAAAAGCAATTCCAGAAGGTGTACATACGAGTATATGTTTCTTCGCAGAATGTCACTCGGTGCAATATATGCAAGCTGTATGGCAGCCTTGGACTGAGATGAAATAAGAACACAAGTGGCAAATAATGCGAAGAAAACAGAGAGAAGAACTTATTGTGAAGACCTATAATACAAGTAGCCGCTGATGTCGAGTGGGTAGCGGTGCGTGATATTACTCGATATGAAATGTAAATCATAGAAAAGTTGTTTTTCTAATAGTGGTCACCCCTTGGCAAGCAATGGAAAACCTCCGAGGGTATTTCTGCCATGAAAAAGGTTCTCATAAAAAACATCTGCCGTTCGGAGTCGGCACAAAATTGTAGATCCATCCATTTGTGGTAGAATATAAAGACACACACTACAAATGGTAGGAGAAGCTCGGCCAAACACTGAGCTATATAGTGCTAGCGCCAAATTAGTATTATTATTATTATAATATAAGGAGGAGATTAACATATAATTGCCAGAATTAGCAACTAGTGTACTAACAGCCGTGCAAAAGCCGTGTGCATTAAAAGGCCTGCCAGATAGAGCACGTTAGTAGTTATAGGTTCGTCCTCGAGCACACGTGTGAATGCATTTGGTTTACTAATCACCTCTCCCTATTAGGCTTACAATACAGTCAATATATGCGATTTGCATTACAAGTGGGTATTTAAAAAGGTAGCGATATCCTAGACTCGTCACCTACGTCTTTTGTATCACTTATTTCTCCACTTTCTAAGCCTTATGTGGCCGTTGCAAGCCAGGGTGATGCGCCAGCAATCCTTAGGCATATCTCACTTCAAATTTAAATCTCTAATGGGAATTATTGCTGTCCTTTTATCGAATAAGGATCACCGGCAGTATCGACTATTTAATAGTGGGAAATTCTTATAAATATTACTCCCTTAATGAGACGTTAATGAGAAATTCCTATGGAATTTTTAACGATCTTCGAAAGATGGTCAGCAATTACTCCGTTCTGACATACATATATTTATGAATGTTGTACAATAAATTATATATGTAACTCCGTCTCTTCTATTACAAAGTAGATGAATTGTCCAATTTAGACATTATAAAGTTGAAATCAGTGAACAAATTAATTGCATAAAAGTTCTATAAAGCAGTTCCGCGTTGCAAAACATTTTACAAAAATTCCGCATTTCCTGAGTTAAAATTTTAGTGAAATAATTTGATTAGAAGCACTCATTAAACCTTAAAAATCAGTATCGTGAACTGAGCTGATCTCATGACCTTAGGTGTACGTATGCCCCTCCTTACGATTAGAAAACTCTCGCATACATTTTTCATACAACAGATTGTTCAGTTATCGTATTCCGCGTTATAATTTCTCTAATTCGAACATGAAATTTTTGCCATTTATGAAGCCTTCGGAATAGCTATACTTCCCTATTTTTCTCTGCAGTAAAATCATACCACTTTGACATTGAACAATTTGCAGTACCGCTGAGCAGATAAAGCACTGATATCTAATTCGGCGTTTAATAAAGCTTTAAAAGTTTTTATGGAACAAAATCTGACCTTCCAATTTTCCAAACAAATGAAAACAAAAAAATTCAAATCCGAAATTCGCAAATCGAATGAAATCTAAACAACAATTTGGGAAGCCTAAATGATTTGATTTCTACTGCCGACAATCGTCCGTAAATCCGTTTACCATTTCGGTTTATATTCATACAATCAAATACGTATTGAAACCCATACATTCTCGTATATTCATTCATACAACCTTTCCCTCATTCATTCGCACATTCATCGATAAGGATACCAAATTATGGCAAAGGAGAGGAAGACGATGGTTATTATTTCAACCCCGAAAAAAAAACAGACTGTGTAGCAGGCAGGCATGCTCGCACATGGCACATGACAGACACGCCGACTAGTATGTAGACTAGCAAACCTCCGCTTTGAGCAGGCAAAAACTGTGCGTAAAGAACACCTTTGACACGGCTGAGGCACAGCCGAGCCGCAACAAATACATAAGAGGACCAACAAACGAAACAGCGAAAGGAAAACATAAAAAGAAAACACAAACAAACATGGCAAAAGAACACATTGAAAACTCACACACACATCCGCATTCACAAACACAAGCATAAAAGCATACAAAAACACACAAACTAAAACAACATTGAAGCAGATTTTCCCAAACACCGAGTGCAATCAATAAAGCAGCTTAAACTTATCCTTAAATATGCTGCATAGCAGGAATTACAATAAAAGACAAGAATTCCAAGCTAAAAAGGATTTCGCTGCAAAGAAAAACGAAAATAACAGTACGACAAATATAGAAAAAGGTGAAAGAAAGAAATGAAACAAAACAACGAGCATCGCTAAACCAGAAAATGCCAAATGGTGTGGGAACTGAAGAGCAACACGCTAACAAACGGAGGGTTTAGATGGGAGAAAAAAAAAAATGGAAAAAAGTAAATAAAATGAAAACAAAAAAATAATGTGGCTCTTCGTCTGCCAGAGTTGGCCCACAGCATGGCTAAATGAGAAGTGTCCGTTTTAGGCGGCTGATTGGTATTTTTAACATTTGACGTAAAAATGTTTATGAAACACTTACATTTTGGGCACGATGACTAAAGTACTTAGTATGTAGATGTTGTTGCAATATGCTTTTGCAGTATGTTTTTATGTATGTTATAGTTTGAGTGTCAGTGCCACTGTCAAAGTCGGGAATGTTCAACAGTGTAGCGTCGGTAAGGTGAAGAAGTGGTGAGGCTGCAGACTCCTTCAGGCAGTGTGTAGCTGGGCCATGGCAGTGGTTACGCGTGTAAATGTTAATTATTTTTGATGTGTTTTTGTTTTATACATACTTCAATGTATTTATATATTTTTTTCGCACCAAGCGTAGCTGTAAGCGTGTAAGTTGTTTGCGCAAACAGATTTTTTTTCTTAATTTTTATTTACACTTTTTTTTATCGCAAGTTGCAATTTTTAACTGCAGCAATAAAATTTGTAATTTGTATTTTATTTTATTACGAGTACCTACTATTTGTATTCTTTTGTCAACACTTACTTTCGGCAGTTAAATGACCTTGAGCGCGACCTTTGCCACAATTATTTTATTTTTGATAAAAAAAAAACACAGCCCGCTTGAAGAAATATGTTTATGACGATAGCATGCATTTCTTTGTCAATGTTGCAAAACACATATTTTTTTTTTTCAAATCAACTTGACAATTTTAAAATAATTCTGACCACAACAGTGTTGATTGCGTTCAAGATTGAGCACTCGTCTCAATCATCTCGATCAGGTGCTGTAGCAGCAAACTGTAAATATTATTACGACAATACTCGTTACACTTTTTGCACTTTGCATTTATTCACTCACTAATTTATGCACTTTGCGACTTTGCAATAGTGGCGCGACAACAACGCGTTTTTATTTGGTTTGCATTGGGCGGAGGCGCATTTTTTTGTGCCTGCCGCTCCTTAAACAACAATGGACGCGCTTGCGGATGCTGAGTCGCGCACCGCACAACAACAAAACACTTCCGTAATTTTATTATCCGTTAATTGGTTTTTCATTTGCTGCATACACATTGCTTTCACTTAGTTACACTTCAATTTGGATGTTTCATTTAAGCTGTCCAAAATGCATTTAAGATTATATCAATTTAATAAATTATTATTTTTTTACTGTATGCACACATAAACAACGCAAAATGCCGCACTATCAGCGTACACCAATCGTTATTCACACGTCCTCATACGTTAATGCATGAAACCGAACTGAAATTGCAGCGCTGCGGTACAACGGCAAATCAGCAAAACGACTCGAGTCCACCGAATAGAGGAGTCAACTTGAATACTAACAGCGGAAGGTAGCGCAGCGCTGGCAGCGTGGATAGTCCACCATATGCTGCGCCGTACGGCGTTGGCTTCGGAAAACCAGTTCGAAGTTCGAAACGGGATACGAATGTGTGGAAAAGCAGCAGAGCGGCACAAAAGAGAGCAGCCACAGCGCGAGCGCCATAGGTAGGAAAATGGGGTAGATTGATGAGCCGCCTGGGCGTGTAGGAAATTTTTCACAATATTTTATTATGGAATTAATTTTTTTCCTACTACGGGTCTAAAATGCTAAGTAGAAAATGTACGATCATACTGTTTCTAATCAGCTGTGCAATAAACATATAAATTGTTTTCTATAAGTCTATAAAAGGCCATAATTTTAAATATTACAGCCAAATCCAATCCTAAATAAAAGTGTCCTGTCCATAAACATCGAATTAAACGACGACGACCTGTCAAAATCCGTATTCTCGGAGTCGTTATCGGTGACTATTAAAAAATAGTTTCAATTAATTCTGAAGCTAAAGTTAATACTAAAGCACCTTGTCAATTTACTGTCGAAACGTCAAAGAGAAATGTCACGTAACTCAACTTTTGTAATTTGAGCTTACTTTTTGGTTGACTGATAGTGGATACGTTGACGCTTCTTGAAGTCTAACGACAGGATTGAATAAAATTGCCTGAGGCAGACCAAGACGAAAGCTATTTCTAAAACATTGATAGGCTCTTTCCCGACATACCGCAAAATTGCTGCCAAATTATTAATTTCAATACTGATGCGTTTCGCACTCTACTTTTCATTTCCGGTCAATGTCATCAAGCAAGGTCTTTAATACAGATTTGTTTAGTCGGTTATAGTTTCGAAATCACAAACTTATTGAAATTATTGCAACGCTAATAATGAAAAACCTCAACTGTCTGATCAGAAATTATCAACAAATTGGGACACTTCTTTGAAAATTTCACTTATACCACCCCTATTTCGTGTCTTTGCTTTGCTTTTGATTATTTCTTATGACTATTTCAACAATAACAACAGACATAAACTGGTTAAGAATTTTCATTGTTAATCGATCAGATGAGAAGATTTAAAGTAATAAATAATCAGATTAAATGACTTTTGATGAAAATGAAGCAATATTTTCCTCCAATAGCTACAGGGCATCACTCTCGTGAGTCTGACACTTGCCTTGGAATGAGTACCTCTGTTCTGGAATTTTTAAATCTACCCATTGTGTCCCAGTTTTGCGATTTGCCTTAAAAGCTAATGCAACATCACTAAGCCACGTTACATATGTACATACATACATACATACACGGAAGAGGAGAGTTTAGTTATTGCAGGGATTTTATTTTTAGATATTGCCGCGTAGGAGCAAAGCAAGCTTCGTTTAGACAAACGAGAATATCAATGTAGATTGCGATCACAGATAGAGATTACTAGGATGAGAACCCTGTAATTCGAACCAAAATGAACATATGCAGGACAAAATCAGCAGCGGTTCGGAGAAGGAGTAACTGACCTAGAATATCTAAGTCAGTAGAATAAATATACATATATACAAAGTTAAATATTTAAGTAAGAATAATGGATCTGGGTAAACATAAAACTCAAATATTCCTTTAAAACAAAAGAGGTCTGCTACAGTAGAAAGCGTGAAAATCAATGTTCAAATATCCAGGTCTTGCGTCAAACACTAGAATCGTCTGTTAACAATCAAACATATTTAAATTTGCCATGAGTTCATAAATAACTGCATTCCGAATCAATAATTATAGAGAACAAGAACATGCTTTTTTATTTTCGCAAGGTTAAGAAGATAACGGAGCGAAGGAGGCGGAAAGAAAAACGCAGAAGCGAACAAGTGGATAATAGCGCTACGGTGAACTATTGCCGGTTTACACAATTTTCTCATATTTGTTGGTGCTAGAAAGCAAAACACCAAATGTCCAGAATGTAAAGCAAGCACTAAATGCAAAGCGGAAATAGTGAAAATTGCAAATTGTAATATTATGTACCTGAACCGTGTGAAAAAATCATTTGCTTACAATCTTCTTTGACGTCACTCAATTGTCAAATTCTAAAAATTTAAAGTATCGGGAGCCAGAAGGAGCCATCTCTACTCTCTGTATCGTAATACCGAATGGTATACGTTTTCAATTTACCTTATTACTCCATAATACTCTCTTCGTACATTACAAAGAGTGCAGTCTGAATTCCAAAAGGCATCTCAGTCAGACGAAACAAGAGCAACAAAACGGATGCTTTCGAACACTAAATGAGATACAGTCGAAAAGCAAAAACTGAGGTTAAAAATAAATAAAACAAATTGCACGAAAATGGCATATAGCAGCAAAATAGCGTAAGGCAAGACTCCCACAAGCAACGGCAGGTTTCATGTCTGTAAGAGTGCATGGGATGATGTGAGAGTTTTGTTGGTGAATGGAGAATCTGATGAGCAGGAGGCCAGGCGAACCAACTGGCACGAACACTTGAACTCCAGCATCCCAATCTTCGAACTGCCTCGCGTACGCAGCATAAATGTACATATGTATGTATGGATATATGGATGTGAGTAGAGCGGCAAAAACAAAACGAAGGCTGCTACAGTGTCAACGAAAATAATACAGATACTGCTATGCAAACGTATTAATGCGTGTGTTTAAGTGTATGTATGTACATATTTACATGTGTATGTATGCTCGAAAAGTAATTCTTAATGTGTGCACATACCTATAAGCACATATTTAAATGCATACATACATACATTTAATGTGAGAGCAGTTTAGGCAAAAACAGGAATTCTCGAGTTTATGTACATATGTACATATGTATGGCGCAACAAATGGTGGGAGCAATTGATACAAATGAATGCTTCTATCAAGGTGAAACCTGTTTAAAAGTTTGGTAGTTCAGCTGGTTGGGCTGGCGGTCAGTCACATGATCGGTTAGTTAGCTATGTATGTATGCTTGTTAAGTATGTATTTTAATATGGTCTAACCAGAATACTTAGTGATAGTATCTCCTCTAAGAAGGTTTATAACTAAATTCTAGAAACTTTATTAAAATACGTGCCAATATCTTACTTATCGCTATATATGTACATAAATGTACATATACAACCGTAAATATTTATATGTATGTAGATATTCATACGAACATTTACATGATATGCAGAAGATAAATAACAAACATATACAAATTAAATATACCTAAGTAAAACCAGAATGTCATTTAATATCTAAAACTATTGCTAGAAACAATCATTTATTAGATGGCCACTTCTTCCATACAATCCACAACAAAGTAGTATTCGAGCTTGCCGGCTTCCAAATCAACAAATCAACAAAATACTCATAATTAAATGCTTTTCGTGTGAGTCGTATATGATTCGAACAAGTAGTTTTCTCTTCACTTACTCTCTTAGCGTATTTCTCTTTTAAAAATTGGTATACTTAAGCAAATGCTCTTCAAATTACTTCTTAGCTTCCACAAGAAAATAATTAATTAGAAGATTTGTTGGTAAATGATATACATACATACATACATACAGAGGTACAGTGAATGTCAGTCAAAAGCGTACTTTTACGTAGACCTTTTGGAAATACTAAAAACTACAATGGATTTTTTTATAAAAAGCCATTATTTAATATAGAACAAAAGACATTTTATTTATTTTTAAGAGAACATAAAATATTTTAGATACGGTAATATTAATAAAAGCTGTTCAATAAAGTCAGAAGGAAAATTTTCAGTCAGTAAATATCGTACAGCTATAAATTTTTTAATTCTAATATTTTTTTGGGTCCACATGCAGTAAGCTTAGGATCATTGTCTGCTTACAGCTTAAATGTGTGAGAAATTCCCATCTTTTTACGCGAAGTATACTTACTTACTTACTTAATTGGCGCAACAACCGCCTAAGCGATTTTGGCCGAGGTCAACAAAGCACGCCAGCTGTCCCTATCTTTTGCTAACTGGCGCCAATTGGAAATCCCAAGTATAGCCAAGTCTTTTTCCACTTGGTCTTTCCAACGCAGAGGAGGTCTTCCTTTTCCTCTGCTACCACCCGAGGGTACCGCGTCAAAAACCTTCAGGGCTGGAGCTATTTCATCCATTCGTACGACGTGGCCTAGCCAGCGGAGCCGCTGGTTCTTAATCCGCTGCACTATATCTACGTCATTGTACAGCTCGTACAGCTCATCGTTCCATCGTACACGGTATTCGCCGTCGCAAAGACGCAAAGGTCCATAAATCTTTCGAAGAATCTTTCTCTCGAACACTCCAAGAGCTCTCTCATCTGATGTTGTCATCGTCCATGCTTCTGCGCCATACAATAGGACGGGCATGATGAGAGACTTATAGAGTATGGTTTTTGTCCGTCGAGAGAGGACTTTACTGTGCAATTGCCTACTCAGTCCGAAGTAGCACTTGTTGGCAAGAGAGATTCTCCGTTGGATTTCAAGGCTGACGCTGTTATTGGTGTTAATGCTGGTTCCTAAGTAAACAAAGTTCTCAACTTTTTCAAAGTTATAACTGTCAACAGTGATTTGTGATCCCAGTCGTGAATGTGCCGACTGTCTATTTGATGACAGGAGATACTTCGTCTTGCCCTCGTTCACCTCCAGACCCATTCGCTTCGCTTCTCTATCCAGTTTGGAGAAGGCAGAACTAACTGCGCGGTTGTTAAGACCGATGATGTCAATGTCATCGGCGTACGCCAGCAATTGCACACTCTTATAAAAGATGGTGCCTGACCGATTAAGTTCTGCGGCTCGAATTATCTTCTCCAGCATCAGGTTAAAGAAATCGCACGACAAAGAGTCACCCTGTCTGAAACCTCGTTTGGCATCAAACGGCTCGGAGAGGTCCTTCCCGATTCTGACGGAGCTGGTGGTGTTGCTCAACGTCATTTTACATAGCCGTATAAGTTTTGCCGGGATACCAAATTCAGACATTGCGGCATATAGGAAACTTCTTGTCGTGCTGTCGAAGGCGGCTTTGAAGTCGACAAAAAGATGGTGTGTGTCGATTCTTCTTTCTCGGGTCTTTTCCAAGATCTGGCGTATTGTGAATATCTGGTCGGTGGTAGATTTGCCAGGTCTAAAGCCACACTGATAAGGTCCAATCAGTTCATTGACGGTGGGCTTAAGTCTTTCACACAATACACTCGACAGAACCTTATATGCGATGTTAAGAAGACTAATCCCGCGATAGTTGGCGCAAACTGCAGGATCACCCTTTTTGTGGATTGGGCAGAGCACACTTAAGTTCCAATCAGTAGGCATGCGTTCTTCCGACCATATTCTAGAGATGAGCTCGTGCATGCACTTAACCAGCTCCTCTCCGCCGTACTTAAATAACTCAGCTGGTAACCCATCGGCCCCGGGGGCTTTGTTGTTCTTCAGCCGTGCTATCGCTTTCCGAATTTCGTCACAGTCGGGTGATGGTACATCGCGTCCATCATCATTGATTGGGGATTCGGGTTCAACATCTCCAGGGTTGCAGTTGCTTCCATTAAGCAGTGTGGAGAAGTGCTCCCTCCATAATTTAAGTATGCTGTGGACATCAGTCACCAGGTCGCCGTTTTCATTCTTACAGGAATTCGCCCCGGTCTTAAAACCTTCTGTAAGCCGTCGAACTTTTTGAAAAAATTTTCGGGCACTTTTCCTGTCGGCCAGCATCTCAAGCTCTTCGCACTCACGCATTTCGGCCTCTCTCTTTTTCTCACGAAAAATGCGTCTGGCTTCCTTCTTCAGCTCACGATAACGCTCCCGCACAGCTCGCGTTGCGCCCGATCGCAGTGTGGCCCTGTAGGCAGCGTCTTTACGTTCCGTAGCGGCGCGACATTCCTCGTCATACCAGTTGTTCTTTCGGGCGAAGTATACTTATACGTATAATAATAATACTAATAATCGCAACGGTTTTTACCCTCCATTCCCGCCCAACCGACGGGAGGGGTTTGTTGGGTGTCGATACTCGAAAATTGTTCAGCTACAGAATAAAAGTTCATCAGCTGATTTTAGATTTAATTTATTTTTTATAGTAAAAATTGTTTTAAAGCATAATTGTGTATGTAATCCATGATCTATTGAGAGTACAAAGTATGGTATTCTTTATGTAAAAAAGTGAGTCGGAAATATCAAAAGAACCGGAGTGAAAGTTAAAGTCCTGGCATAAACAACGGAGTGGCTCGTTTAATTCAAAATTATTTTTGCAAAGTTTCAGAAAAAGAGGCTGGTAATGCCTGGAAATTCGGGAGGGAACGTTCCACTTCACTTCGACCAGAAAAGGTGGACTAGACGTTAAGCCTGTCAGTAACTTGACTAAAAATATTATGCCTAGCATTTCTCTGCGACTAGCAGGCGTAGGATGATTAATAAGCTTTAAACGATTAATATAGGGTGGCAGGTTATATTGGGAATCCCAGCGAAAATTTCTTAAAGCAAAAAGCAGACATTGTTTTTGAATTGACTCTATCCGGTCAGAATGAACTTGATAGTGCGGGTTCCAAACGATGGAACCGTATTCTAGTATTGGCCTCACTAACGTTGTAATAGCTTTCGTAATGTAGGGGTCACTGAATTCTTTCGACCACGCAAAAACACCCTTGACTTTTTTGATTGTTGCATTGATATGAAGATTTAAGCTAAGTTTTGGGTCCATTGTGATACCTAGGTCAACAAAGTTAAATACTTGTTCAAGGTTGTAGTTACTTATGTCATAAGAAGCTGGTTGAACTGCCCTGCGAGAAAAGCACATTACTTTAAATTGTTTAAGGTTTAGTGGCATACCATTTACTTCACAACAATTACACATGCTATTTAAGTCCGCTTGTAGTAAAAACCTTTCATCAACAGTGTTAAATGATCTAAAAAGCTTTACATCATCCGCATACAACAAAATTTTTGAATATTTCACAACAGAAGAATTATCGTTTATAAATAGTAAGGGCAGAATCGGACCAAAGTGACTTCCTTGTGGAACCCCTGATGATACATGAATAACGCTCGAAGAAGTATTTTTAAAAAGGACTCGTTGCGTTCTGTCGTGCAGATAAGAAGATAACCAACGAAGATGATTAGGTTGAAAACCAAGGAGTTCGAGTTTATGGATAAGTAAGGAGTGACCAAATTTATCGAATGCTATATTAAAATCGGTGTATATTTCATCGGTATGCATAATTTCTCTAAATCCGTTTGATGCATGAGTAGTAAACTCAAGTAAGTTTGTAATAGTCGATTTTCCTTTAAAGAACCCATGTGGCGTGCTAGAAATAGCCGAAGATATGGAATATGTTAAACGGTCAACAACAATTTCTTCAAATAATTTTGAAATAGCAGAAAGCATTGCTACGCCCCGATAAGACTCCAAATTTAAGAGATAAGTTAAATAAATTCGTTAATAGTTCAAAGAGATATTCAGCACATTTTTTAAGGAAGCAAGTCGGTATCAAATCGGGGCCGGACTTATACGATTCCTTTAGGGTACTTAAGTAATGAAACTCTTTTCCTTGTACATTAATCATCTACCAACTGTTATTACTGATATGAGCTTTCACATGTATGCAGATGATGTCCAGGTTTATAAATCTTGCAAGCTCAATGATATATGTGACTGTGTCATTAAAATTAACGAAAACTTACGCCGTATCAATGAATGGGCCTCCGAAAACGCACTGACTCTTAATCCGAAGAAGTCCCAAGCTCTTATTATCTCTAGAAAGCCTTTTGACACTTCGATCTTACCAAAAATCTCGCTTGGTGGCATCGATATCAACTATGTGGAGACAGCTAAAAATCTTGGCATAATCTTCAACAGAACTTTAACTTGGGATAGTCATATTAATGTAGTGGTAGGTAAGCTATATGGTATGCTTCGCGCACTTTGGACCACGCAACACTTTACCCCTCAACGAATTCGTATCTTAATTGTTAAAACTTATCTTATGCCCTCACTATTATTTGGTTGTGAAATTTTTGTTAATTGTGGTTATATGTGCAAAAACAAGCTTAATGTTTTGTTTAACAATATCACTCGTTATGCGTTTGGAATAAAGACAAGAGACCACGTTTCTCATCTTGCTGAGTCTATATATTCCATGTCCCTGGATAAGCTATTTCAATATAGATCCCTCTTACTTTTGCATAAAATCTACTACTCGAAAGTACCTGGGTACCTTGCCCTCAGAATAACTGCCACGAAATCTATGAGAAATACTAAGCTCCTCGCTGTTAAATACAGAACAATGGTATCGGAGAGGCAGTTCCTGGTGCACGTGACTCGTCTTTGGAATTCTCTTCCCCAAAGCTTGATATCTTTAAGTAACATTAGCACATTTAGAAGCGAGCTTCAGAGATATATTAGTACTAGTTAAGATAATAACAATACATAAGCAATTTTTATTTTTATACTTTATTATTTTCCTTCAGTCATATTCGTAGTTTTAAGTTTATATGTAGATATTCTAATTCTATTATTTTTATAAATAAATAAATAAACATACATATCCGTTGTGACTAGCACTAATAATTATAAGGTTTACCCTTGTTGTGTTAGGATTGAATTAATAATAACAAATAAAATAAATAAATAAATAGCTGGAATGATAGCGGTGGTCATCGGACAGAGTTTATATGGCAAACATGTTCGAGATGAATTGACTGTCATTTGACACGACGTTTTGATGTTTCATGGCTGACGGTTAACGAAATCATGAAATGATTTAGGATTTTGTATTAAATTATTTTAAATCTTGCATAAAGAAGATTTGTGGCATTTTTTATTTAAATCAAAGTAACTGTGTCGGAGAATTGAGTACTTAATATAATCAGCGTGTAACCCAGTTAACTTATATAATTTAAAAGATCGCGACGTTTTTTTTTTTAAGTTTCTAAGTTCTTTTGTAAACCAAGGTTGCGATAGTTTTTAATGAACGCAAACACGTTTAGGCACAAACTTTTTAAATAAGCTGTATATAGTATTATTAAAATGCTGGATACTGAGCTCAACGTCCTCTGAATACGTTGGCCAGGCTAATTTTGACAATTCACGATTTAATTTCTTGTAATTGGCCTTCGCGAAATTATAACGCGGGCTTAAGCTACATGATTTGTCGTCGTAACTTCCACTGATTCATCCAGCCAAATTTCCCATTCCATGGGATGACAAGCACCCCCATACCATTAGTGATCCTCCTCCGTGTTTCACTGTAGGTCGTACAAATCGTACAAATAATATTTGAAAACGTGAAATTAGCATTGTGTGACCTTTTTATTTAGATTCAGCATGAGACTATTTCAATTAAAATCGTACGCACAAAAAGCATGAAAAAATAATATTATTTTGTAATCAATGCACTATGGTCCAGAGCACTATATTTAGTTGCGAAAACTGAACAAAAAAAAGCTTGAGCGTTGAAATTTTTTAATTGAACTTTCAATACCTCCTAGACTCTCTTGCCAAAAACTACAATAGGAAAAAAAAATCAAGTTATGCTGCGAACACTGAAGACAGCAAGCGACAGGCAGCATCTGTCTAATATTAAAGGGCCGTACACATACAACTTTCCTCGCTTTACTTGACAATTCGAAATTTAACAACAAAGCATGAGGTGTAGAATGTTTGCTACATAGAACGCTTTGACAGTTTCTACGTTAGTGGTTTGTTTTCAATTGTTATTTGTGTCTATTCCAAATATTTTGTTTAATAAAATATTAAGAAATGAGTTTTACTTATATAATTAAGCGGTAGTTATGCTACTTATGTATGTTTCAAAGTCGCGAGTGTAATAAACTATATTCAGGCCGAGCATATTTCGACAAGATAAATAAAAACCGATCAAAGAGGTGTTTCATTTGCTATTTATTCTTATTTATCTTCTTTTATCTTTTCAAAAGTAATTATACACGCAAAAACTATGAAATACTAGTAAATTTTCTAAATCGTGTGTATATGCACGCAAAATAAAATGAAAATGCAAACAGTTGGTTGTCAAAGTGTACAAAAGTTGAGAGTTCGCCATGATTTTGCTTTTGCTTTGCTTTACTTTTCTCGCCTTGTATTTAGCAGCACTCATATAACATCAGTACTTTAACTTATCTGTCAAAGCGAAACTCTGAAGCAAAGCAAAGCGAAAGTCTTATGTGTACGGTCCTTAAAACACACATGTTTGTGGGCACAGTTATTTAGACAACAGCACGACTTCAGGGCGGCAAGACTGCAGTAGTCGTTGTCGCCAACGACATTGAGCACCTATAGTGCTGCCACTAAAATGTGAAATGTAAAATTGTTCAAATTTTAACAAGTCTTCTTTTGATGATTTATATGTAATAAGAATCGGATTTGAAACAAATGAAACGACTTCATTTTATCATAAAAAACAACAGTGTTCATGGTATTAAACTCATAAAATAAAGTGTAAGTAAGAAATAATTGAGACTAACTTTGTATGTACTTAACATAATAAAACAGCAGAGAGTTGAGTGCAAGAGTGGTGAGATTAACATACTCAACAGTTGTTGAGACTAATTTAATGTTGGGTTAATGCAATATAATATTAAAGGGTTAGGTGTAAAAGTGGTAATTTTAACACGCTCCAGAGTAGTTGAGACTTCTTTAATGTGTACGTAATTGATTTAATATAATAGAAAAGGGTTGACTGCAAAAGTGATAAGTTTAACATGATCAAAAGGAGTTTAGCTAAATTTAATGTGTACTTAACGTAATGTAATGCAATTAACATTGCGTTTAACATAACCAGCGTTAACATATGTAAATGATAACTGGTATAATGTGATGTATATATGTATGTAGTAGATTTTGTTAGATTTACTAGCAGGGCGAATGTAGTCGCTACAGTCTCCCCCTGTGACGCAGAAATCGTCCCGCTGACGACGTCAGCATTTAGCTTGAGTTTCACTGTTAGTTGTTGGGTTGGCTGCGACCTGTTTTGGTCGTCCTCGTTTCCTGTGTAGATATTTCGGGTCCACATCTGGTCCTTCGTATGCAGTAAGAGCTGCGGCGTGATGTGTTGCAATAGCATCATCTGGATTTTCGTTTGTTGCAATTACGTAACAGGCTGCACCTTTCATTGCGTTGATGCGATATGGTCCATCTCTACGGGTGGCGAATTTTGATGTTACCTTTTCATTGACTGTGCTAAGCAGGTGTGTTGCAACGAGTACCTGATCACCAATTTCAAATGACGTCCGTGGTTTTTTATTTTGGTCTTGCCGCTTTTCTTGCATTTCCATTGCAAGTTTAGTTAAATGTGGGTTTATTTGTGGCCCAAAATTTTCTGCTCCGACTACTTGTTTTAGATCGTAGTGTATTTAGAGAGGGCTGCTTAATTATCTGCCGAACGTAAGGTATGCTGCGGAATAGCCAGTACTCTCACACTTAGCTGTGTTCATAACGAATCTTATAGCAGATAAGCATCCATCCCATGTGGTATGGTCTTTGTTGACGTATATGGACAGTTGAGTTTTGAGTTCTCTGTTTTTTCTTTCGACGGGATTAGGCTCAGGATGATAAATTGGTGTAAATGTTCGGTTGTGGCTTCTTTCAAGGCGAATAGCTCGACCCAGCGGTTGCACAAGTCTTCCACGACAAGCCTTTAACGATTACCCTTCGCCGTACAATGTAAGGGACCGAACAAATCAAGCGCAATAATTTCGAATCTTTGGTTACTTGAAATTGTTTGGAATAAACCAGCTGGTTTAAGATTTGTTGTTTATACTTTTTACATTCAATGCAAGACTTAACATATGTATTGGGAAATTACAGATCGCAGTCCAGACCAATAATAAAGTGGGCTGATCCGATTCGTGCGGTCAACACCGTAATGACCGGCAGTTACGTCTGAATGAAATTTTCTGAGAATAGTTTCTCTCAAACTTTCGGAGTTTCTGAACACCATTCACCATTATGTATCCTCGACTTGTATATCGGGTTACGTTTTACTCTTCTTTTTCAAAATATTCCATAATTGCTTTTAATTCATCATTATCTAACTGCTATTTTCTGAAGTCTTCTGCTCCTTTTCGGGGAAATTAGATATTAAAAGAGTTTGCAATAATGCTGTCCTCCGGAAAGACGTGTGAACACATACAACATATCTGCAAAAATGTTTTGTTTACCTGCTGTATATCCTATTTTTAAATTATACATTTGAAGTTGCAGGGCCCATCTTGCAAGACGGCCCGTAGGCGTTTTCAAATTCAAAAGTCATTTAAATGGATGATGATCAAGTAACACCGCTCCTTCAATATAACCGCGAAACTTCTGTATGGCCCAAACAATAGCAATAGCTTCTCGTTTCGTTGTAGATATAATAATTTCTTTCTGCCCGAGGAAGAAGGCGGATCGCATATTCAGAGAAGTGTTCTTCCTCTTTCTCCCCCTGCAATAAAACAGCTCCAAGCGCATAATCGCTGGCATCAGTTTTTAAAATAAACGGCTTGGTTTAATCTACTTATTGCAGTACTGGTGGAGACGCAAGTAATTTTTTTAGGCTGTCAAATGCTTCCTGCTCTTCTGAGGACCATTTCTATTGCTGGCTTTTCTTCGTCAGCTTCGACAAGTGCTTTGCTACTACGGCGAATTTGGGAATGAATCGTCGATCCCAGGAACAGGTTGGTAAAACAAAATGAAATTAATTTTTTAAATTTTTCGGGCTTGCTCGTTTAAGAATATTATTCGTTTTTTCGGTATCCACTTCCAATCCTCTCACGGTCTGAATATGCCCAAGGTATTTAACCTCTGCTCTACAAAAAACACAATTTTCTCTATTTAATTGAAACCCATATTCTCTTAATTTTGTTAGAGTTTGACATAAGTCTTTAATGTGCGAATCAAAATCTTTTGAACATATGATCATGTCATCTAGATATGCAAGTATCAATATTTGTGGCAGTCCGGCTCGAAATTTATCTGAAAGAATACCAGAACCAATTAACAATAATAGTTTTCAAGATAAAATTAATTAGCATATAATTTACTAATCTTAATGGACAGATAACTTTCCCAATCGGTGAGGCATGCAGTTCATAAGTAATGCACATTCCCCTTCTTTAAACTTCGCCCAGTTGCTGCAGATGCAACTCCTTAAATCGGTCAAGTATTGGGAGATTCGCCTCTGCTACGCATTTTCAAGGCAGGTTAATCTCGACGGTAGACAAAACTATTTTTTTTGGTGGCCATTTTAATTATGTTTTTATCTTTAAGGTATTTGATGTATACGTGTATAATAATAATATTACCCACCACGCTTGAAGCCAGGTAGCCCCTTTTTCCCTGACTTCATGTTAGGTAAATTGCACTATTGTAAGCGAATCATGGACTCAGCTGTCCACCACACCGAGATCCAAAATATAATAGGGAATTCATTGTTATTTGTTCGAATATAAAGACACACCCCACAAATGGAAGGAGAATACCGGCTTTATAGTGTAGGTGCCAAATTACTTCAATTACTATTATTATTAGATTACATTCTGCAACCAAAAAACAGTAATTATAAGGTATCGCCGCAACTTATTGGAGTATGAGACCAAAAATTTAATTTCGGAAAATATGAATATTCTGACAAAAAAATTCACTAATTTCAAAATAACTTATTTGAAAAAATAGGGCTATGCCGCTAAATTTCAGAGGTTTAGTTCTTTTGTTATTTTTTTTATTGAAAAAACAAGTTGTTCTTTTTCATTCGCCTTGTTGAACGATATCGGGCCTAAGCAACAGGTGTACAGAATAATTATTCAAACATAACAAATAAGAAGTACATTTATGTATAAACATTTTTTTAATGACTGATAAATTAATTTTTATTTAAAGTACGTCAGCTCTGTTAACATAAATAAAAGATTTAGCAATTGACACCATTAAATTAAATTAGTTTAAAAACTACTAAAATGACTGGAAAAAATAATACGTACATCATATATGTGTTAATATAAAAAGGTTATAATTTCAATTGACGCTAATCGTTTATTATCTTTAAAATTTATTTCGTCAATATCCGGTATATCCGCCCTTATTTTGGAGTACTTTTTTAATTCTTTTCGGCTTATTGGAAATAAGTTTGCGGCAGGTGTTAACTGGAATTTCGTACCAGGTTTTTTGCACAAAATTCCCGAACTGGTGTTTGTTTCCGAATACTTTGTTTTAACTTTCCCCAAAGGTTTTCGATCGAGTTTAGATCGGGGGATTTATCAGGCCAGCTAAGGCAAACCACTTTGTTATCCTGAAACCAATCCTTTACCAACTTTGATATATGTTTAGGATTGTTATCCTGTTCAAATTTCCATATAGTAGCATGTTTTCCTTAACATATGGTAACGTCGTGTTTTCCAAGATATCTCTATATTGAAATCTATTCATAGTGATGGTCCAACGCCAAACCACGAAAAGCAGCCCCAGACCTTAATGTTACCGCCGCCGTGCTTAACAGTTTTTTTTTTAAAGCGTTCGGCTTCCCTATAGGACGTCAAACATTCCGGGGAGTTTCATGGCCAAACCGATTAATTTTGGTTTCATCAATCCACAAAATATTACGCAACTTTTTGCAACCTCAGGTCCAGACCAATTCAAATCATTTTTCGTAAATTCTAGCCTCATCTTATTTAATTTTTATTTCATTTAAAACGGCAAATACATAGATAAAATACCAAACCTTTCACAAATATTGACGAATATACCGAGAATATTTGAAGAATACACAATGTTTTTATTATTTTGACCATGTAATTAGCGAACTTCAGCACTCAAATTACTAGTTTGCATTAATTGGGGAAGTTCCAACTTACTTTTAACTATAAGAGGTATTTCCAAAGCTGGACCATGAATGAATGCTTAGGGAATGTACTTATTATTTTGACCATATGTGTAACAAAAATTAATTCAGTAAAATATTGCATTTCATTATTTTGACCGATAGTTAAGTTTCTTATGTACATATGTTTTTATTATGGACCTGCAATGCTATAAATGGTCGCGAAAAAGTTTGAAAACTCCCTTAAAAAATCTCAAAATTTCACTTAAAGTCCTCAATAGTACCGACAAAATCCAAACAAGATTTACAAATGTATAATTTTGAAAAAAAAAAATATCTAGCTTCTTCTTTTTTTTCTTTTATGGCACTACAAACCGTGTGTCGTTTTCGACCGAAACCAAAAAACTTCGCCAGTTTCCTCCATCCCTCGACAAGGCCAAGCCATCGCTTGACTTGGTTAATACCATTATACAGCTCATATAATTCATCAGGACCATACATATTGCGAAGAATATTTCTCTTGAATGACGCAAAGCTTTCTGATATTTCTGCGCTATATAAAATGTCGGACATTTGTAGAGCGAGGTTTTCGTTCGTCTAGAAAGGGGTCCGCTTGTCAATCGCCTACCGAGTCCAAAGTTGCACCTATAGGCAAGTGTTATTCTTCGCTTGATTTCCTGACTGACATTATAGGTGGTGTTTTTACTACATCCAAAGCATTCATGGTGCCACTGCGATTCAAATTGGTTTCCAGCATCAGATTAAAGAAATTGCACGTCCTTAAGAAATTTAAAGGAACTTGGACACAAACAGAGTTCAATTTGTTATATATTGTTATGTAAAAACGTCAGATGCGGTAACTAAAAAGGCAACAAAACGAATCTTCTGTCAGTAATAATATGGCGAACGACTGAAAAAACCATCACGCAAGGTGCAGAAATTGTAACAATACAGATATGTATATATACATATATATTATTTGGCGGTTAGATTATATAGCTCAGTGTTTGGCCGAGCTTCTCCTACCAATTGTACAAAATGGAGGGACCTACTGTTTTGTGCCGACTCCGAACGGCAGATGTATTTTTATGAGAAGTTTTTTCATGGCAGAAATACCCTCGAGGGTTTGCCATTGCCTGCCAAGGAATGACCGCTATTTAAAAACAACTTTTCTATGATTTTAATTTTACTTGCCCTGGTTGAGATTCTAATCTCGAACCCAGCGGCATATCAAGGTATAACACGCACCGCTACCCATTCGACCACAGCGATCAATACAGATACGTTTCATAAAAAAGAGCACTTAACCGAGGATATATATTTTTCTGCTGATTCCACCACTTTAATTGAATGTCCTATTTAAATATTTTTCGCTTAAGTATTTATGTATGTATCAACTTCGCGTGTTGCCTTTTTTACTTTATTTTAGCATTGCAGCCTGGATATCACTGCTATGACCCTACACACTTTCGATACAAACTGTAAGGTGAGATTTTAATAGGCCTTGTTCAGGTTGTACGAAATGTTCGGTGAAGCACACTGCAAACGTAGCTCTTTGAAAAGCTAAGACTTTGGTTCATTATAAACGTTAAGTAAAAGCTAATTTGACAAACTTTTGCGTGTAGGAAGCTTGTATCCGGGGCAAAGAGTGATCATTTCAATTATGTTTCAACTCGGGCTCTTGTACAATTCTAAGCGCATGATTGCATTTTACTACCATTTTAAGAACCTCACAGTCAATTAGCCTTACTTTTCGAATTGAAGGTGGTCGGTGGATAATATTACTTATACAATATATACTAGTCTAAGGTGCTTCACATTGGAATGCCCAGTAATATTACTTTGCGGCCAGCTATGCTTAATATAGCCATACAATACACATATTTCTCACTTTTGCATATGAACAATAAAACGTTGAGTATAAATGATGTACTTCGAAAGCAAAAAGAAGTGATGGTATAATTTTTTTACCGCTCACTTAACCATAAAACCACAGCCAACTGTGGTGGTTGGTTGGAAGCACGTAATGAAGTCTATTGACTTCTCAATGACAGTTGTTCAGTTTATTTACGCATCTATTAAGAGAACAAACTGTACCGACCTAAGTCTTTCCGTAATGAAATGTCAAACAATCTTGGACAAAAATATCGTGGCAATTAGAAGTGCAAAACTATCGATGATGGTATAGTTTTAATATTCCATCGCTATCGATGGTTAAAAAAAACGATCGTGAACTACTTTACATAGTTCCATTACTATCATTTCTCTGGAACATTTGATGTGAAGAGAATTTGCTTTCAAATATTCTTTCTATAAAAATAATATCTTTTGTGCAATTATACGCTTTTTTGGTTATTGACGATACCAATTGGGGACAACAAATGAAGTTTCGGGTTAAAGTTTTTTCGCGCGACTCAACTAACCTTAAGTCGAATAGTATAACTTTATAAGGGCGAGCAACTTCTAGCCTTCACCAATTTTCTCAATATGCTTTTATATTGTATGGCGCAGAAGCTTAGACGACGGCAACAAGAGATGAGAGGGTACTTGGAGTGTTTGAGATAATGGCTAAAACGAACTCGGGATCTAAGTTTCGAGACAACGCTCATACCAGGACATTATTCTTGCGAGAAATAAATTAAATTATATGAATGCACAGTGGTCCGAAAGACCTAGTTCTCTATATTTGCTAATAGGGGTATTTATTAATGCATATAACAGCAGTCTCAGAATTGCTTAAAGTCGAGTTTTCTATCTTTTACGCATGTTGCAAAACAGCTACGGTAACAACGCTGCACTGGCTTTTTACTTTGTTCGTTTTTCATTAGAAAAGCCTTTTATAAACCTCAAATTTATGGCAAATAACATGGAGGGAACTTCGGCAAGTAAGTTTAAGATATTTACGCACAAGAACAATAATATATTTCAACACCTTTCTCATATACAAACATATGGTCCTCGGACAAGGTTAGCATTCTCAAGTGTGTATGAGTACACAATTTTTGCCACCTATTACCACATTGAAAATGTATAACTAGCTTCAACTTTTAATTTTATCAATACATATATTGGTATTTTTGTATAATAACACAGTAGTGTGTCCAACCAACTAAAAAGCTGCTGATAAATTGAATTTGGTATTAAACAAGTTGAAAATCAGTAACATACTGGTTTCAGCGTCAGGGAATACGAATTTGATGTTAAAATTGTCAAAAACAAAATGGCGGATCGAAATTATATTGCAGCACTGCAAATCACGGTTAATGTCACTTGTTGGGAAATTTTCAATATCATAATGGATATTCGTCATGAAGACTTGAGCAGTCTAATCATCGTTCTTGAAAATGCATTATCTAACCAAATAAAAAAGTCAATTGAGATTTTTAAAGAAGAGAAAAATAAATTAAAGTCTTTGTTTTTAAAATTTGCAAAAAAAAAATGGAAAAATGGGAAATTGCGCTTTATTCAGAAAACACAATGAATCCTGGCTCAGCGTTAAAGTCAATATTTCGGTAAGTGTTTTCCAATACTAACAACACAAATATTACAAGTGAAAAATTGTAAACTAATAATTTCGAATCGATGTTGTTCATTTTGAAATTATAAATACAAATTCTTTTTTTTGTTATGGAACTTGGCCAACGAAGAATCAAAAGTGAATCGAACAACATCTCGCGGTTGACTGTCATCAGAATTTTCAAGTAGTAGTGACAGAATCAAAAGACGAAATAAAAATACTATGATTTTTAACAAAATTTGTCTGCCATTTTGTTTTTGACAATTCTGACACATAATTCGAATTCCTCGACCGAAACAATACGAATTGTCAATTTTAAAGCAACTATGTTATTAAGATGTTTAACCGAATTTGTTCGCCATTTAGAGTCAGCCATTTTGTTATCCACATTTCGGACACCTAATTCGAATTCCTTGACCCGAAAACCACATGATTGTCGATTTTCACGAAAGTACCATGATTTTTAACAAACTCCATCCGCCACTTTGTGTCAGCCATTTTGGTTTTGACATTTCTGTCACCATATTTGAATTCCTTTACCCAAAAAAACTAAAGTAAACTGAATTTCACTTGTATTCGCTTAAATGTTGTAATTACTGTAGTGTAAAAAGATATATTCAACTCGAGGCTCATGCAAAACAAAATCTAATAGCTGGTTCCGAAACAAAAAATTGTAAATGTGTTGAACATTTTTTGGTTTTGTCTGATGACAAGTTTTAATAATCTATAAAGAATTTAAATCAAACAAACATCAGCTATGTAAAGCTTCCACATTGGTGCCAAACTACAATTTGTTAGTTAACAGCATTTAAAAAAATTGTATAAATCGATCGATTTCATTTGTCAAAAGACCCTGTGTATATTAAATAAAAACCCATTTTTTCAGTTACAGATAATATTTTTTCATTTCAAATTTTATTTGAAAAAAGTTTTTCACACTTAGTTTTAGTTTACATTTTATGTTGATTTCAAAAATTTTCGTTTTTTTTTTAACTATATCGTTTTAATATCATAATTTCGCAGCATTGACGTTTTTTGTCATCAAAAAAAGGCAACTTTCCAAAATGGCCAAAAAATTAAAGTTAAATGTTAATAGGTATGAAAGTATGTCCAGGATGGTTTGTGATTGTGTGTTAGCATATTTGCATAAGTTTATGAATTTTTCTGCCAACTTAATGAGTGTTTTGTGTGTTTATATGTATGTAAGTATGTGCGCTGTCCTTTATTTGCCAAACTGTTCTTCAACCGAATTTTAGAGAAGGAAGATTACCTGTTTCGAAAAGCTTCCAAAAAACTTAATTATTGAAATAACAAAAGATTATTTAAGGCTTAAAAACAATTTTTTGAAAATGAATTTTATATAACGACAATTTGAAAGCTTTGTAGAGCGTTCAGTTTTTAAATACTAGCCGTAAAAAAGTATTAGCACACTAAAATATTTCCCATAAATGCAACACTTTTTTTATTATTTTTCCTCGAATTTTTTATAAAAAATAAAAACAAAACAATAATTTCTTAACTTTGTGCAAAACTTAGTCAGCTTAATTTTGATTTTGTATAAAAATTTTCAACTGTGAATGCGATTTGTGAAAAAAAAATGTAAAATAGAATTTTGCCGCCCATTAAATCTAAGTAAGTGTGAGGTACTCAAAAGTTGTGTTGATTTTTGCGATATTTTTTTCGGCTAGTTCCTGTGTTATATGGAAGAAAAGAAAAAACATTTTCTGCGAAGTAAAATTTGAAAAATCCACAGTAATTGTTGGACAATTAAAATTTGCACTTTATAGAACTTAAATTTAATTCGATATGAAACTATACTTTAAAACTTTTTGTAAACCATCCAGTTGTAAAGGTGGACATTTTTAAAACTGTTATGTGTTTTGCACAAAGTTTAGAATATTCAACTATTTGTTGTACTATTTACTCTGTTTGTATAAAAAATTATCGGAAAAAAGTTAAGTTAACAACATTTGCATATATTAAGAAAAATTCACGGCGCAAATTTTTTTTGCGGCCCTGCAATATCAAAGAAATTCATTGAAATTAAAATTACTTTTTCATACAAAGTTTCTAACGATGTAGTTTTTAAATCAGAAAATATTGTTTGTATAAGAAAAAATAAATTTTTGTTTCATTCAGTTAATATGTTGACTTTGGTAGTTCAAAATTTGTTCTTAAGTTTTAAGTCAAATATAGAGCCTCGCAGAAGTATAACAACTTAGTAAATAACTGACATTCAAATGTGTTTGTTTGTATGTATGTATCTATGTGTGTACGTATGTAAAAATAGAGTAACTAATAATTCAAACAAAATCAATTCAATAACAGAAATAATAATTTGATGAAGTAATGTGTTCAATGTCTGTGCCCTTATACATTTCAGTTTGAATAAATGTACATATGTATATCTACATATATGTATGTATGTTGGTGGTACGTTGGCGTTGTAGAATGGATAGAACTATTTTTTGAACGCTTGTAAAATATCGTGCGAATTGAGCTTTTCGTAAGCTTTTCAGAGCTCTGCCATTACACCGCTGAAATCATGTGACTTTCGTCGCTCTCGTTTGTTGTATCGACATGCTTTAGATTGAGCTCTTTGTTCGAAATGATAAAACTGGCAGTTTTGGCATTGCCATTCATGATTTGTGATTGGTTTTTCACAACTTTCCGTTGTCCGAAAGCTTTTTCTGCTGTTTCCACAACTTCGTCTTCTTCATCTTCTTCGTCGTCTTCTCCTTCATCCTCCTCCTCCTCCTCCTCTTCTTCCTCATCGTGTTCGTTGTGAGCATGATTATTTGGCTGAATTGTTTGTGGCTGTGGCGATTCACGTTCTTCGTTTTCATCCTCATAGATGACGTCACAATTGGTTGGTATCGTTTTCGGCGGTGGTTTCTTCACTTGCTTCACTGGCGTTTTAGCCGCATCACCTTTGGTTGCTTGCAAGTCAGTCATTTGTATTTGCATTTCACGCAAACGGTCGGTCAGTTCGAACAGATCGCGTTCCTGTGACTCGCATCGGCTGCGCAGTTCATCGATTTCACGTAAATCTTCTGGACGCGGGTCGCGGCGTTCGTAACGCATGCGCATCTCCTCAAAACTAAAAGATTTGTAAAGAAGTGACACATTAGTTTGAGTGGATGTAAGAGTTTTGGGAAAATTTAAAGGTCGACTAATATTTTTTAATTCATAACATTAGCCAATTAATTCTACCAGGTTAAATCTGTACTCACAACATTTAAAATTTAGAGCTTAATGGGATCATGCGTGACAGCGACCACTAAAGCGCTTTGCAGTACAACAGAAAATTGAATCATTTCATATTTGTATGTCTATAAATTTCGAAATATTCAACTACGTAGCAGCAAGACTGCCTACGTATACAGTTTGCATTTAACAATTATCTAACGTGAACACACATATGGACGTATCTCTTCATATATTTCTGCATCGAAATAAAAATACTTACAGATTTGTCAGGCATCGACACTTCCTATGGAGCTGCTCAATTTCGCTTGTATTGCTGATGTCACGTTTGTCCATAGCCGCTTTCTCTGTATCATACGCTGCTTTCAGATCATTCAGATCGTGTTTATGTCGAAGCTCAATTTCACTGGAGCCGGTTGTTTGTTGGTTTTGGATTTATTTCGTAATTTTTTTTTCGGGAATTGTTAGTAAAAAATTTGAAAAAGTTGTTTAAAAGTTCGAAGCAAAGTTGGGAATAATTATAAACAAGTATATATTTTTGAGTGAGCAGTATTAGTTTTGGGAAAATTACATATGCAGGTCAGGAGTTAAAATTATAAACAGAAGAAAGAGGAAACAGGAAAGGGAGGGGCTTAGAATTGCTTTTAATGAAAAATAAAATTTTATTTATAATTGAAGTCATTTACAGAAATATGATTCTAACTACATATTCAACCGATTTGCGAGTTTCGGCTTACATTGGAAAAGTAAAAGTTGTGCACTGAACTTTCGATCCGCCAAGTGTTTTAAATACCCATGTCATGAGCGCATGTATATTTAATACTCATTATTGAAAATAAAAATTAATTATCCGATCTTGTTGAATTTCCCGTAACAATTTTTTAGTAGTACAAATTCGTGATCGGATTGGAGGCCGCCGAGTATGGATAAGCGCACTATTATAAAAGTGTCTTTCGACAATCCACATCAACATTAAATTGATGAGGAAAGGAACTGCGCGACGAAATACCATTGTAATTCGAGATTTTTGAGTCGAGAGTGCAGGATAGCCCACTATTAGAAAATTCGGAACATGCTTAGGAAAAATTCGGTACTATTTTCGAATAATTTTGCGACTAATAAAGAACCATTTAGAAACGTTTCAATACTGATTCGAGAACATTTTCATAACTTTTCAGAACCGAGCAAAACAGCATTTGTACTACTAGCTCGGGATTTTTTCGAAGAAATCAATATAAATCTCTCAACTAACCTATCTTTGTGAAACATTTAATAGCCATATAAGCTTTTCACAGTTTTATACATCAAATATCTTGCATATCTCACACTAAGGCTATTTGTTTTTAGTTGATAATACAAGAAACTTAAATTTAAGTGGAATCCGGATCCACGTGGTATCACAACGAGTCCATCGGCAAACCGGGTTTATACTCCGGCAGTCAGTTCAATCTATGCGTTATTTTTTAAGCGCATTCCAGAACATAACTTTTTTAATATTTGAAAGGTTGGCCTTTTAATTTTGAATATGAAATATTAAAATATAAACAAATATTATCTTTGCTTCCATTGGAAAATAGTCAAGAGTGAGTTGGATCCCAATTACTTAAAACTTAAAAAATGACAGTCAATTTGTTTGGCCAGCACTACGGGTGTCTGGTATTAAATAAAGAAACAGGCAGGCAGAGAGCATATTTTTTGGAACTATGTACATGATTCTCACCAAGCTTTAGATGAAAGTTATTTGGCGGGTGTTTGATACATAGACAATTAGAAGGAGAATGTAAATTATTTTAAATTGATAAGATTTTATTCTTCATACAAATAATTAATTTTAAGAGAATTTCATCTTGCAGTTAAAATTTAATTTTATGTAATTAATTGTTAGTAAAATCTCATTGAAAAAAAAAACTTAGATGAAATTCATTGCGCATTTAAGAAAAAACGATATCTTATATAAATGACAGCTATTATGTTCAACACTAAGCATGCCAGCGCAATTAATGGCGACATGGTTAGATAAAGCACAAACAGTGATGGCACAATAAATGGACACGACCGCTTCGCAAGCACACAAAAGGCAGTGAGAATTAGCGATGAGGGTGACGGTGCTGATGATGAAAATGTCTCATCATTTACGAGGACACCACGATTCGCATACGTTATGCTGTTGAGAAAGTACATAAGTCTAGATATTACTTGTTTTATTTAAAAATGTTTATTTTTGTACTATATATTTATATGTCATATAAGTATGAATGTATGTATGCATGTACATAAAAAGGGAGGTCCAATTGTATGTTTCTTTTAGTTCATTTCTCGTTTCTCATAAGCAACCTTAGGATAAGAGCGCATCGCTGCCAGAGACTTCACTCAGTGGCATCAGGCCAATCCCTACAAGTTCTTAAACCAATCCGTTTGCCTAGAGAATTTCGACAGTCACTCCAGTGAGACATTACTAACACTGTCCAGATGCTTGAATAAATGTTACCCCGAAAATCTCCAGTAACATTTTCGTAACGCAGGGACTGCTTATTGGACTCTATTTATTTTTACCAGGAATCTTAATGAACAAGTATAACTCATGGTTTGTTTAAGCTTAACAGGCTTCGCGTTGTTTGCTCACCGAAATTGGAATTCAAGTCTGCCCTTCCCAATCCACAAAAAGGGATATCTAATAATGTACATAACTATTCTAAAACCAGTCTGTCAGTCGATTTATTGCACATCGTAAATATGACAAATTGTGAAAGATACGACTAAACACTTCAGCTTCGTCATAAAAATAATTAGTCGTGCCGAGCTAATCGGTTACTCAAATTGTGAATCCCTAACAATTTTTGGTGACATTCTGCGTGGGTTGTGATTCTCAGTAGGGTTTCAGAATCACGCTGCCGTGGCTGTTGAGTTTATTTTGACAGTCAGAATGGACGTGGTTCTTAACCGCTCGGGTGATGCATTTTTTTGTTGGGCAGGTCGCGTTTTGAAACCAAACTGCTTTGCTGGTTACTTCCGAGCCGCCGTTTTCTAAATTTTGTAATAATCAATCAATGAGGATTAGCAAAGTCAGTAGGAATGTAATTTCGCCCGATTTCCTGCTAGACAGGTAGTACGAGAGGTCGAATTTCTTGAGTACACTGAATTCATAGTGTGGTTTGAGCAGTCGGAATGGGCGTGATGTGGTAGACGAGTTCCAGAGTCACATTGCCTTAATACACTTTAAAGACGCTCTGCCTTGTAAGTTGAAATATGTCTTGAGTACAGGACAAAGTCTTGAAATTTCCTATGCTCTTCTTCGTTCTACGTAATCTTTATATATTTAATCGTGTTCGAGCTCGCGCCTTACCTCAAGAAGCATTCGATGCGGTTTGATGTGATTCACAAATTTTTTCTTAGCGACAAAAGACATCGACAGCTTAATAACAACTGATGATTTTTCGATAACTAACAATGTAATAAAAATAAAACAAGGGAAGAGTATAAAACTCGTTAAAACTATTGTTCAGCTGAGTTAACTTTGAGAAATATTTTATCTTACTCGCTATTATAGTATGAATATTGTTGTCAGTTAGCATGCGAATGCAGAAACGACTGTCACACTTAGCTGAACTTAGACGAAATCTGCTTGTCGATAACACTAATTATTAATATAAAAAAGACGAGCGACTTGCGTGTAGTTGGTTATACGTTGAATTTTTATTTTTTACTCTATAAAAACACAGTTTCTACTGATATTGTTGCAATTTTTTGTACAAAACGTAATTTTTTCACCCGGTCAGAACACTTGCAGGCTATAACAATTACTTTATATTTCAAATTCAATACCAGTGTATGTACTAATTGGTATTCAGTTTAAATAAAAAAAAGGTATTTAGTGCTGAAAACTTAATATTAATTTTAAAAATTTGTTTAATTTTGTTTAAAAATATTGGCAAGATTTGCTTCTGCACAGAAAGCTTTTATTACAAAAGAAATTAAATAGAAATGTATTTTTTATATAATTAAATTTATGTAAAGTAGATAATAGAGAATCTTATTTTATTTAATTGAAACTTTGTTTTTGGACCACCCTCTAAGCGTAAACCAAATTTTATATTATTTTAAATTAAATGAGCAATATTTTTTTATTTACAGCTTTGTTAAATGATTAACAGCTTTCTGTTGTTAAAGTATCGATTTTTATGATTCATCGTAAATGAAGTGGTGTACAATTGATTAAGAATGACAATTTTTATATAGAGAAGGGGTGGTGTTATGAAAATATTGCTTTAATTAGATGTGTATGCAGCGCAGAGGGTAGCGGGAGGAAGCGGTATAGGGTACTGAATGTATAACTCTTAAATGTTTTTCCACCAATTTAAAGCAGGTAAATTAATTAAATCAACGATTTTATATAAATTTTCAACTAACTTGATTTGCTCTTCGACAGCGGCAAGTTTCTTGCGATGTCGATCGGCGAGTTCCTGCAGGGCTTCCTCCTTTTCAGCTTGTATTTGAGCCTTTTGTCGACCTGAAATAAGAAGTTATTTAATCAGGATCGTGAAATAATGATTGTTTGTAAAGTATTTGTGTGTAAATTACTCAATTCTTTTTGATGTTTTTGCCGCATTTCCTGTGTTGAATGCTGCAACTCTTTAGCAAACTCCTCTTTGACTTGGCTCAAACGCTCGCGAAATTTCTCCTCCATTTCCTCTCTTTCCGTTTGAAATTCTTGTCGTAAGTTTTCTAGAAAAGCGACAAGTAATTATTTCGAATTGGTATTCGATTTTGTTTTAATATTCTAATATACATACATACATATGTATCTACACTAAAATTGAATTGATTCAGCTTGAATGTATTGAGTTACCTTCCAATTCTTCCCGCCGCTCTTCTTCCCGACACATCGCCCTTTGGTACTCGCGATCAGCACGATCCAAATGCATTCGCATCTGCAGCAAGTTAGTATCGGATTTATCACGCACCTCTATGAACTCTGCACTTTTGCTTTCAAAACGCTCTTGCAATTCATTGAGCTGAAATTTAAGTGTGATAGTACCAATGTTATTCTTAAAGTAAATGCTTAAAAAATCGCTTCGATAAATGTAAAAATCAATAAAAAGGAGATGCAGACCATATGAGAAGAATACTTTTCAAAATCAGCCACTTTATGCTTTCTTGAAGTTTATCTCTCTTAAAAATATTTTGAAAAAACTCTTTTACAATGCTCTTTTCTTTTAACATTTAAAAATAACTAATACTTTTTGAATGTAACTAAGTTTTCATTCATGTTCACATTCTCAATTAGAACAAATTTTTTATGCGAGTCGAAACCAGCATTAATGCCTCTCTTAAGCTGAATGCAGGTTTTTTACGTAAATCACTAACATACATATATACATTATATTACATTTTAATTTAAATATCTAATGTATATATTTCCGATTGAGCTTTAACAAAATTCATAAAGTGTTAACATATAAACACGTATGGTTGTGAATTGAAGTTTTAACTAGATATTGTTTCCTGATGAAATTCTACAATTAATAAAGCAAATATAAAAATTACTGGTGATTTAGGCAAAGCGCATAATGGAGCGGCGAGCATAGCGTCGAAAGTGCATTGATTTGCTCAAAGCATAGTCGAGCATCGACCTTAGCGTCAATTCAAACACAACTAATTCAAAAATTTGCGAAATTAGGTTTTTTTAAATGGGTTTGCTTTTATTAAAAAAATCCTTGTTAAGAATTTTATATTTAATAAAAATTAGTGAAAATAAAGAATTTAAAAATTTCATAATTTGTATCTATTTCGATGCATTGCAACCCCTTGATTCCACCAAGAATTTATACACAAAATATCACTTATTAATTGCTCAATATTCATTTTTTGTACTTGTTTTTAACTATTACGTCAAACAAATCGAAATATTGCGAGAGAATGAGCGTGGAGCATAGCGGCGAAAACAAAATATTTTGAAATCGTTGCTATGCTCTTAACTATGCGCGTTCGCATTGATTAATATACGAGTATGTTTGTTTTCCATGCTATGCTCGACGCTTTGCTCGTCGCTATGCTCGCCGCTCCACTATGCGCTTTGCCTTAGGAAGCCAAGCGAAATCAATTGAGTATCTAACTTGGTCAACGTCGGCAAAAAATTGTAGGGCTCTCCATTTGTGTTACAATGTTCACACTCGCATCACAAATTACACGGCTCTACAAAAAAATGTTCGTTCTTCGTCCTAAAGTTTATTTTATGACTTTCTGGTTAATTATGAACAAAAACGAAAAGAAACTACCTTTTTCCGTATAAAGGAAATTTTTGAGCTTCGAACAACGTTATCAAGGCCAATGCAATGAAAACATGATAAATACAAAAGCAAACTTTTTCATGCTATATTTTTTTTTTTCGTCTAATTATGAACTAAAGAATCGAAATTTAATACTTTTGAGTCTAGGTAAAACTTCGTGTTGACCCGTGTTATAGCCTTTAGCTATAGTTATTATTAATTGATATCACTCGATTCATTCAACAATTAGAATCGGTAAACCGTCGGATATACTGTAATATTTTCCACGGCAGAAAAACATTTTATATACCTATTATTAAAGGACCCTGCAGTTGTGTGCACGTTGCCGACTGTTATGCGATATGGAATGAACTGTTCAAGCATGTCATGCAAAGTCATTATTAAGAGTACAATTTCGGAGGCAAAAGTCTAACGTTCACAAAGGCTCAAATGAAGATGATCCATTTAAACACAGATTGTTGGTTAACTTTAAAAATCTGATATGAAGGGTTACCCGATTTTATTTTAAGTAATTTAAAAAATGTTAAGTAATTTAGTAAGAGGCAAATTCAAAATCTTTATTTTCGTTAATTTAAAGCTTAAACGTTTAATTTTTAAATTTGGTCAAGCCTATTTTAAAATCATCTAAGGACTTTCTTCGCGATAATTGAATGAAACTGTCTGATGTAGACTTAAATTAAGTTCTCAAACAAGTTTAATTTATTTAGGCAAATTTAAGAAAATTTTTGTTTTATCTCTAAAATACATTTTTTTTTTTGTTTGTTGCAGTTTTTGTTTATTTTTTTTTCAGTTGTCCTTTTACTGAATTTTTAGTGCCTTCTTCTGTATTATTGTTAATTTTAATTTGCCATGGCTACTAAATCCGTTCTTCGTATTATGTATGGCGATTGATCTCATTATACTTATTTTATACGCATTTTACTTTTTTGACAAGTACATTTTGAAGTAATAGGGAACTTTGTTCAAATGTGAATGTGAACAACTTAAAAAAATATAAAGATTGTTTCAAAAGGGAATCATTAACATACTTTCAGTGTTTTTTTCTTTGAAGAAAACCATGCAACACTGGAGCCTTTCGCAATAAGGTGTTATAAAAAAAATTAAAAGTAAAGATAATATGCGAAGAAGATAAAGAACAAATAATAATTATTAAATATTAGATTTTGGAACGAATTTTCGTCATCCCTTGTCAAGTTTGGTTTTAAGACAAACCGGTTTCGGCGTTATGCCATCTTCAGTGTGATATTTCGTTCTTTCTTCGTTTGTTATTTTTCGTTCGATATTAAATACTTTTTATAATTAGTTATTAATTATAATTAAGGCAATAAAGCGAACAAATAATATTTCATTTCATCGAGTGGGTAGAGGTGCGATCTATAACTCAATATGCCAATGAGTTCGAGGTTCGAATCTCAGCTAGGGCAAGTAAAATCTTAACCAAAGAAAAGTTGTTTCTAATAGCGGTCACCCCTCGACAGGCAATGGCAAACCTCCGAGGGCATTTCTGCCATGAGAAAACTTCGCATACAAAACATCTGCCGTTCGGAGTCGGCATATTAATGCTAGAATATAAAGACGCACACCACAAATGGTAAGTAAGAGAAGCTCCGCCAAACACTGAGCTATATATTGTAAGCGCCAAATTAGTAGTATTAAATAGTAATATAAGGAAAGACCAATATGGTCGGTAAATAACAAAAAAAACTTGTACTGTTTTACGAGTTTGATTTCAGCTCGAAAATATATACAATATTTGGTTTCAGTGTTGTTAAATAAAAGTTTTTTTTGTAATATTATAATCCTGTATGCTCTCTCCTTTTATTTTTTAAAATAATTTTTGATATTAAACTGTTCAAGATTTATCTAATCTTTTTTTTTAATTCATATATACCTCAGTTCTGAGCTCGTCCTCGTTTGCGGTATAGCGCGATGTTATAGCGCGAAGCTCTTCAATATGCTCAGTTTGCAGTTTATTGAGGGCCTCGCGACGTTCCTCAACGTAAACGGATTCCAGTTCAGTTTTCAGTCTTGTCATCTCTGTACTATAAAGCAATCATAAACAATTATTAAATGGTTTTGAATACATTTCGCTATGAAGATCTTACTAAAGTTTGTCCTCCCAGAAGACTGCAGCTTGATGGCGCACCTCATTGATACGATTGACTACTTCTCGTTCCTTATCACAGAGCGCGCTGCAATAATTACATCCATTCATACATATTTGTTCAGTTAATCCGTCATTTTCATGTTCAGAATCTCATTTAAACTTACTTATCACACTGATTTTTGATTTTCTTTACGGTCATCATCTGTTCCTCCAAATTCGTATTGGCCGTTTCTAGTTCGCTTCGAATATTATCAATTTGTCGCATTAGTGATTTAATAGCTAATTCCTGTTCGGCTACAACACCACGCAGCGACTTGACCTCAGCTTGGTAGACCTTTAAATTCTCAACTTCTTGCTTGCGCTCTTCCAACTCATTTTGCAACTGCTCCGCTCTCTCTGTGGCCAATTCGCGTTCGTTCAGAATTTCTTCGGTTTTATTTTTGGTTTGCTGTTGTATCTGGCGGAGTTGCCATTCGCAATCGGCCATGAGCGTCTCCTCGCGATCTAAGAATATATAGAGAGAAAGTTAGAAAAAGGGAATTATAAAAAAAAATTGTGTGCGATGATTAACCTCTAGTCTGTGTTCTCAACATTTCAAATTCCTTCTGCCATTTATCCTGACAGATTTTCCTTTCGGCCTCTGAGCTCTCCAACGCATTCTTCAGTATTGAGATCTGTGCCTCCAATTCGCCGCGTATTTTTTCGACCTCTTTTCGCCACTCCTCCGCTTCAGTCTGCGCTGTCGCGAGTTGTGTCTGCAGGTTACTGGCCAACTGTTTGGTTTCTTTGTACTTTACTTCCAGCTCATTGTATTGCGTTTCGAGTTCCTCTGCCGGAAGAAAGCATAACACAATCAAACACATACATACACATATGTTTTGTCTAATTTTGTATTGAACTTACCATATTTTCTCCTAAATTCGTCCTCATTTTCGCTGTATTTGTGCCGCAGACTTGTTTTTTCGTCCTCAAGTAACTTCAAGCGCTTTCGCACGAAGTCGTCGTCCATTTGTGCCGCTTTCAGCTCGCTTTGTAATCCTTAAAATTTAAAGCACACATTAATTTTTGTAATTTCATTTACCCAAGTGTGTATGTATGTATGTTGCAGTATATACAACTAATTTCGAATAATTTGCTTACGGTCTACATTCCACGCTTTCGCTGACAGTTCTTGTTCCAGTTTCTCAATTTTCGCCTGCATTTCTGCGACTTTACTTTGCAAATTTTGCAAATTTTTCTGCGCATCGCCAACTTGTGTATTGTAGCGAGATTTTTGCTCAATTAGTTCTTGTCTGGAAAATAAATTAAGGTTTAATTTAAATTTCATTTATTTCATGCATTTTATTAATTATGCGAAACTTTCGTGGAAAATCGATTACGTAAGAAAATATTTGATAAAACCTCTACAAAAGTAGAATGTAATATATTTGTACATATGTACTCGTATGTATGAGCAAACAAGCTTGCATGTACGTTGCACCATGAAGCAGGTAATTAGGCAACCTCAAGATTTGAATACACAAAAATGCTATGCAAATTATGCATGTTGTGATGGCTCAGAGCATCAGTTTTGCCAGTCAAGCTTACATACTGTTGTTGGTATTTTGAAAAAAATATGTTTTTTTTTTCAAAGCAAAATTTTCAGAGAGCAGCTCTAAAAATTTGCATAGAAATTTGTTTTTTTTCAATAGAGAGAAAGTTTTTTCTTTGAAAGTAAAAATGGTCAAATATAGCCATCACACTAGTTTTTATACAAATGTATGTTTCAATAGGATTTGTTTTTCTCCTGTTGCGAGCAGTGAAAACTATTACAAATGCTCTTTTTTATAAAAAGTTAAAGGATGTAATGTGTATAATATTTTTTTATAAAAACATTGTTGCTTTTATTTAATAATGGATTAACAATTACCAAGAGAATCTGCAGAGGAATTTGCTTCTATAATAACCCTTTTACAATTATTAGATCAAAATGACAAAATTGTCAAGAAAAATTTCTTTAATTATACAGATAAGTTATTCTAAATAAGCCGCGACATTGTGCTTTCGTTAAAAGCATAAGGAGCTATGGTTTCCCAAAAAATAAAAGAGTGTTTGTTTTTATTTTGTTTTATAGTTTCTGGGTCATTTCGATCCAAATTATTATTTGATATTTAAGGGTGATTTTGAACCGGAAAGCATACAGCACTTGTACAGCAACAGGAGAATGTCACAGTTGATGACCAGTTGATACCATTTGAATAGAGGCCATAGAAATCATGTTAGTATTCAGGAAAATAAATAAATTAAACATACATATATACTAGCATACATACACTTGAAAGTATATACATGTTTCATATTAATGTAATATTTAGATCAGTACTTTGATTTTTAACGTCTAGAGTAGTAAAAGTGTTTTCATACATATATGTATATAGTAAGTTGGCGTATAGGTATAACTCTGGCGTATGCGGATGATATTGACATTGTTGGCCTTAACAAAAGGGCCGTCAGTGAAAAAAATTCTCGAATCGGCACCCATGGGTGGATAACAGAGGCAAGGACGTCCACGAATATACTGGAAAGAGCAAGTGCTAAAGGACCTGTCTTCACTTGGTGTGAATAATTGGCTAAATCTAGCGAAGGAGAGAGGGGACTAGCGAAGCCATTTGGACTTGGCCCAATCCGTCAAACGGTTGTAGCGCCATAAAAGAATAAGAATGCAGCATGTTCTAAAACACGATTATATTAAGTAGTTCAGCTGATATTCCATTAAAACCAGAATTATTCAAAAAAGTCGTTTTGTCAAAATTGATGGGTAATGTGATATACCATGCCCATAACTTCTCTTTTAAAAATAATGTCTTACAAATATTTAAATTAAAAATAATTTTTCTTAAAATTGCTAGTGATTTAATTTACTAAACACAAGAAAAAGTTCATTATTTTAATAGATTACACAAAAAATAACACAATTGAAATTAATGAAAAATAGTACATACATAAATTAAAACAAAACTATACGAGTTTATTCATAGTTACAAAGCTATTCACAAGACTCGCGAACGAATTTCAGTTGGCGTTTAGGTTACCGGTTGCAAAACCTGTACCTTCTGTTTTTTCTCGATTTTTGTGCCTCTTTCAGATTTTGTTCTTTATTCGCTTTTCTTCTTTAATCCTTTCCTCATCGATTCGTGCCACTTTCCATCTCGCTTCTCCCATGAACCATCATATTCATCTTTGAAGGAGGCCAATACAGTAGAGACCACCTAAAATAAGCCGAATTGAGTTCTCCTTTGACGGATTTGTGAACCGCAAAAAGGTATACAGCCACAGAAAAAAAAACTAAAATTTTTAGGCATCCAAGAGCCTTATTCAACAAAAGCGCCTAAAATCGGTATTTTATATCATTGATAGCTTTATAAGTACGTGGAGCTCTTGGCAACGTTGCAAATAAAATACCATACGTGTTCGATGTCCATTATATTCCCATTTTCCTACCTCTAACAGAATTTTTGTTTTTTTTTATATTTTCTACCTTTATTTATGTCCAGCGTAACAGAATCCGAGATTTCGTTGAATTCACGTAGAGAACGCACTAAACGAACATTCCTTACGTAATTGGCAGTGAGGTTCTTAATATAAAAAGGATAGTAAGAACGGAGAGTTCTAACTGGTATGAGAAATTGAATAGCGTAAAGTAAGGAGGAACAATCAATAGCACACTTGATCACACCTGAGATTAAAGAAGAGGGATAGAGTAGTACTTCTGATTTCAGATTAATGAGTAGGATACAGGAATGGTAAGAAGGAATTGGATCAGAAAAATTTAGAGATCTGAGTGCAAACTTGATGAAAATTTTTTGAATACGCTCGATCCGCTTTATTGCAAATTTGTGATAAGGTCTCCAGATGAATGCAGCATATTCAAGGTTAGGGCGAACTAACGTTGTGAAAAGTAACTTTTACGTAAAAGGGTCGGGAAAGTTGGTGCCATTTCGTCGTAAAAAAATAAGGCAGCATACGATTTGGATATTATAAAATTAATATGGCTGTTAAATGAGAAGGTAGGATCAAAGATTACTTCCAGACTTTGATCTCATCAGGAAACTGTAGAGCCTTGTTTTCAATGTACAATATTTCGACTTCATCACGTTACGCATTTTGGAATAGGTAACATGAAAACACTTATTTATATTAAGACAAAGAATCGATCTACTGCACCAAAGATACTATAATCTGTCTAAGACTTCCTGAAGGCAACGTGCACCTTCAGAGCTTTTTATGGCGGAATATACCTTTAGATCGTCTGCATATAGCAAAAAATGTGAGGAAGTAAAACAGTTTCCAATATCGTTGATAAAGAGAACGAATAGAAGAGGACCTAAGATACTTCCTTGCGGTACACCTGAGGTGGCTATGAAGTGATAGAGGTTTCCCCTTCAATCGAGACCACACAGTGTCTATTGCTAAAGTATGAACGCAACCATTTAAAAAAAAATGGAGAAAAAACCAAAGGAGACTAGTATATGTAATAATATATTGTGTGATACATTATTGAAAGCTGTGGAAAAATCCGTTTAAATGCAGTCTATTTGTTGGTTGGATGAAAACGTTTCCATGCAAAACTCACTAAAAACGGCTAAGTTAGTAACTGTAGACCGATTGGCAATAAAACCATGCTGATATGGGGAAATTAAGTTTTTTACGGCGAAATACATCTTATATTTAACATCATTATTTTTCCCACTCTTGTAAATTGGAGTGACTGTCGTTATCTTCCATTCATCAACGAAAATCCCAGTATTTAGTGATTTGTTAAAAAGATGTTTAAGAGGTTCAACTAAAGGCGTGCCCCTTTTCAGTCGGAGTTTTTTAAACTACTTATACCCCTAATAATGTCATCAGAAGTGAGTTGTAGATGGCCGAAATTAATGGTGAAGTCGCGGTTGGCATGTTGAAAGGAACGAGAGCATCGTGCATCATCGCCAGCAAAATTTGATTTAAAAAACTCGGCAAATACTTGAGCGGATTAGCTTTTATGTTCCACAAAGAAGTCTTCGCAATTTTTTCCCTTTTTACGTAGAGAACTTTAAGACTAACTTTGAAAGTAACGCCCCAATAGCTCGTGCACTTCGGGAATTTAATGCATTATCTAATTCGAGCGTACTTGATTTCGCTTTATCTAGAAATAATTTTGTGAAAACTCTAGGTTCAATAGCTTAGCATGGTATTGATATTAATTGCTAGTATTATATTAGCCAAATTTGGCCACTCTATATTATTTTTCTTCGTCTGTAAGGTACTTTGTACTGTAGATTAATAACTTAAATAAATAAATAAATAGACAGGCAATTTCGAGGGGTGAGCTTGCTGTGTTTTCTCCCAGACAAACTGCTGATGGAATCCTGGAGCATGACTTATTCGATTTAATGAAATGCCAAAATACTTTAGGATTTGATTTGATGTTCGATTCGGTTCCCCCCAAGAATACAGAAAACAAAAATTCAGAAACACATTTTGTCAGAAAACATTAGTCAGAACCCTTTTTTCAGAAAGCCAAAATTCAGAAGTCAAAACTCAGAAGTCAAAATTCAGAAGTCAAAATTCAGACGTAAAAATTCCGAAGTAATTCCGCAAAATTTAATGTTTTTTCTGCCTTCTGATTACTTTCTCAATTTTGACTTCTGAATTTTTACTTCGGAATTTTTACTTCTACATTCTTTTTTTCAGCCGTCTGATAGCTCATTTCAATCCATTGTTGATCACTGAAATTTTTATTTTCTTATCATTAATTTTCGTGGTTACGCTTATTGCAATTTTTCATGCTCATATACATATGTACATTCTCGCGTACACAAATATGTTTATAAGCATTTTCTTGTTTTCAATATTAGCAATGCATAAAACCTGTTTGAAATTGTTCTCTTATCACTTGTGTTCATACATAAGTATGTGGGTATGTATGTATATACGCTAGCATAACCAGCTATTATCATGAATGGGATGTAGGTACCACGTTTTGATACAAAAATTATTAAAGAGTGGAAAAGATGAGGACAAAGCTTTGTAGATTTTTTTCTAATTCGTCTTCACATTATTCTCACCTAGTCTGTTTCATCCATTTCGAGTGCTATTACTGTTGCAAATTATTGTCAAAATCGCATTAAAACGTGTCGAAGCCCTAATTTATATCAATATTATAAAATAATTTGTTACCACGTATTATCAGAATGGAGTGCATTTTAAGCCATAAGAACAAACATGAAAAAATTTTCTTTGATGGGTACGAATATACATTCGACTGTTCGCGTGACGAAACAGATTATTTGGTCCCGAAAAATCCAAATAACCTTAAAGAATTAGTTCTTGAAAATGAATTTACCAAAACAATGGAGGGAAAAGAATTTTTGCTGTATGACAGTGGACCAAACGATCAGAGGCTAATCATTTTTTCCACCGAAGAAAATTTGAAATTTTTAGCAAATTGCTCTTCGATTCATATGGACGGCACGTTTTCTGTTGTTCCTTCACTTTTTTCCCAATTATACACTTTACATGGCAAGTACTGCATTTATATAGATTTGATTCCACTTCTCGATTTTATAGAATTTCTTTTATATACAGGTGGTTTAAATGGTTTAATAGTTCCTTTGGTTTATGTACTAGCGTGTAACAAAAAACAAGAAACATATAACATCATTTTTAAGACTATACTAGAAAAAGAATGTTCCTTTAAACCAAAATATGTTATGCTGGATTTCGAAAAAGCGGCGATCAATTCAGTAAAAAGTTCATTTCCCGAAGCATTCGTTCATGGTTGTTTTTTTCATTTTGCCAAAAATGTTTGGAGGCATATCCAATCTTTAGGGCTTCAAATACAATACCAAACCTGTGCCATTTTTGAGATGAATTTGAAATATTTATTGGCGCTTGCTTTTGTACCTGAAGCGAAAGTAATAGAGGCATTCGGATTGATATCCGAACTGGAATTTTACAAAGATGACGAAGAAAAGGAATATAATTCCGAAATCCAAAACTTGTTAAGTTATTTCGAAGTAACTTATATTGGATTGCCACTTCACGGAACACAGCAACGTAGAAAAAAAGCATTGTTTCCAATTGAGCTGTGGAACATGTATAACATAACCAAACTGGGTGAAGCACGAACAAATAATTCAGTTGAAGGTTGGCACAACGCCATTCGAAGTGCGTTTTTAACACACCCCAACATATTTAATTTTATAAATAAAATAAAAAACGAACAGGCCTTAACTGACACAAAACTTCAGCAATTTTCAGCTGGAGGTGAACCATGTCGAAAACGCAAAAAGAAGTATAAAGATTTCGACTATCGTTTGAGTAGTATTGTCGCTTCATTTGAAAACGATAAACGGGAAAGCGATTTAATTAGCTTTATGCTTGCCATTGCACATAATTTAAAATTCTAAGTTGTACTATTTTTTATACATACATATGTATATATGTACAATGTATATATCTTGACAAAAAATAAAAGTTTGTGAATTTTTCATTCATTTTTCTGTTAAGTGTTTTCTGAATTTTTTATTCTGATTTTTTGTTTCTGAAAAGTGATTTCTGAATTTTTCATTCTGATTTGTTGTTTCTGAAAAGTTTTTTCTGACTTTTTCATTCTGACTTTTTGTTTCTGAAAAGTGTTTTCTGAATAAATTTTTCTGAAAAACAGAATTTCTGAATTTTTTCTTTCTGAATTTATGGGGGGCACCGTTCGATTCTACCCTTAAGGTATAATTTATATAAAGAAATTTGTTCAAACAACAGAATTTCTTCGAGAGTCGTTGATACCCACCCATATCACAATACCCAACTTACTCTATGCATGTAGTAAAATATGTTTAATTTATTTATTTTTCTGACTTCTAACATTATTTTTTGAGGCAGCTATCCTATGGATTCCACATACTTCTCATATTTTTCCTACCTTACATACGCGAACGAACTGGATTTGTTTTCTTGTTCTCGTCCACGAAGGTAAGCGCCACCTACATTTTTTAGAATTTCTCGTTGGCGTTCGCGTCAGTCAATGATTGCGAACCCTGGTCTAATGTTTCAAAAAAACGTAAGCTTGTTATTGCTCTTAATTCCCTTCGCCATTATACCGATGAAAACAAGAAAAGCCAGAAATAATAATCCACTAGAATAAAACAAAAACTAAAGATGCAAATTACTTACATGTGCAAGCGCTAAACAAAACCATCGTAGCTTTTTTTCGAATATGATTGATGTGTCGGCATATAATTCTTACGTCGTTTGGACATACATAAATCAATCCCAAATGGAATACTCTAAAATTTACAAACGTAAACGTAAAAGTGATGATAAATTCAGAGTATTTGTTAGAAGTACTGACCAACTTGCATCCACTTCAGCTGAATCTACTATAATGGCACCATCTTCAAGCAATAGCTGTGTAGCCATTTATCATTAACATAGTACATACTTATAAATTTTTCGTGAAGCTCATATATGTAAGTACAAACATGAAAGGCATGTTATATATATTAAAAATATATATACAATATTTGCATATGATAAATAAACAATTGACTAAATTCAAATTGAAATATTGTTTTTTTTTTTAATTTACTAATTTTTATTATTGGGTAAAAATAACGAAAACCATTGCAGGAAGGGGTAAATTGCAAACACTGCAGAAGGGTTAAAAGAAAACAAGTAAAAAAAGGCTGTCTTCGACTATGCCGCATATTCTCGTCCAAGGCGTCTTGAAATGTCACACCAAACTGAATTTAAATGAAGTAACAGCTGTCAAAAAGACCAACTCCGAAAAACATATTGCCTCATTGAAAACCACACTACTACAAATAAAGGGGCCAACGGTTTTGTGTCGACTCTGAACGGCAGATGTATTAATAAGAAGCTTTTTCTTGGCAGAAAAATCTCGGAGGTTTGTCGTTGCTTGCCGAGTTGTGAAATCTGTATGAAAAAAAAACTAACTCTTTAACATCTGGTATTACAAACATGGGACCAAACTAAACATACCATTTCCATGAAAGGTACAAAAAGTAACATTATATTGTACAATACAGCAAAACCTGCTCTAATATCGGAGCACCAACAATTGAAGTGTATCCTTTAACAAGAAGGCAAAAACAGAAATTCACTTCCCACTGCTCATTAAAAAAAAAAATTAAATTCGCTCCACCACAAATCTGTGGCCATAAGCAATAAGAACCAAACTCAAGTCGGTATGAAATATATAGAAGAAGAAATGAGACTAAACAACTTATTTATGTTTACATATTTTAATTATGTTTTTAGTGAAATTAACATTGAATTGTCTAAATTTAGTAAAGAAATATAAAGAACAATAAATCTTTCAGCATTGCAGCTCCTTTAAACTAGTTTCACTACATGTATTTGTTCACTTACTATATCTTGAGTTGTGTACCCCAACATTTTTGACAAAACCACAGCTGGTTTTAAACTTTGCAAGGCAACCGATTTCCGAAATGCTTTGCTGGTAAACTCATACACCTACTACTCACCTGCTATTTCAGACTCAGGAAAAAACCTAACATTTTTCTAAAGTTTTCCTAGCAGTTGTATACAGATCTAACGATTTTTTCCAAAAATATTATGCTGAGATCGAAAATATTTAAACGAAAATTTAAGACTTTCAATATATATAATAATCAGAAGAAACTTAATTTGCTGATAAATTTGGTATGTACACTTATTAAAGAAGGAGTAGTTAAATCGATTGAGGTGAAGACACAAAAAGCGCATGCGATACCGTCAGATGTTAATAAATTTGCACCAAATCTTAAGTGGAACAAAAGCTTTAAAGTCAAGAACTAATAAGCATATAAACGTTCCTGTTAACTGTTATAACCCACTACGTATATACAAAGTTCAATGAAAATAATCAAAAGATAATCGAAGATTTACCTTCCCAACGTTGTCGACCACCGCAAAATGATTGAGAAGCCGAGAGTCAAAAATGTAACTCAAAAATTATATCATAAAGTCAGTGAGTGGTTCTAATGTCGGTTCTTAATACTGGGAGATGGAGAGAACACTTTCAAACGGTTTTTTAATAACAATTCTGATGTTGCGTTCAAAAAAGAGGAACATTCCAGTAGAACCCATTTTAAGTATAGCATTTACATTGCTCCACTCGATTAAGAAAGGTTAGCTCAGCATAAAACAAATATGGTTCATATTCCAGCTGTCTTTTGTCTGAAGAGTCCATGCCGAAGATTAATATCTCAGTGTGATTCGCTAAACCTCTAAGAAGGGCGGTGCTGCCATTTGCGTCAATCACCACTGGACCTATCAATGATACTGCGTCAGAGACTGAAGTTCATAATGAAACACCTGATTGAAGATGACGTGCTGCGTACGCCGTTTGGATTCTCCATAAACACCACCAATTCTCAATAACTCTTGGCAAGAAGTTTTACTTTTGGCTCTGTGGGCAACTTAAAATTAGTGCATTTCTTCTGCGAACAAATATATCGCAGTACAAGTCCCACGTTATGCCCGCCCATTTACCATATATGGTGCAGAAACCTGGATAACGTAGACCAACGATGAAAAGGCTTTGGGTGCATTTCCGATAATTTTTCTTCGCTTACTGTTAGGGTTGGCTATGGTTATCGATGAAAATGATATGATGAACTGTGATAGTTACAAGGACATTGTTAAACGCATAAAATTCAATGATTGCAATGGTTTTCAAATGTTGTGTGCATGATGATGTTTTTGGGAAAAGATCATTCGAGTTGTCAGTGGAAAAGGACCAGTGCACAAGGACCGACGTTCATGGTATGAGTAACTGGCGTTACTTCGTAAAGCAGAGAGGCAACTGGCAAAAATTTTTGATGTCGACTCAAACTGACAAGCGGTTCTAGAACCATGTACTTAATACCGAATAAAATTATTTAATTAAATTAACTAAACTTAGTTTTCTTTGCAAATCAGAAGAAAAATTATTTTATAAAATCTCGTAAACGTAGTTTTCTTTACAAATTTTAGTCAAATCACTTTTTACAAGGCGAACAACAACGAAAACAAATTGTTGCCGTACAAAATAGCCATATTTCAATTCTCACTGGTGAAGAGTTCGGCATTTTAAACAAACTTTCAAACTCAACTGCGTTTAGGTAACCTTTTGTGAATAGTTTTAAGTTAGCGCTGAAAAGAGGGCTCTTGCTCTCTTTTTACTGACAGCAGCTCTGATTTCCGACTGGGCATTTATGATGAACGATAAGTTTGTATACGAATTTTCCGCCTGAATTGCTTATTTTTTATGACTGTATTATTTTTAAATACACCCGTTTATTTAAAATTTCTGTTTATAATGAAAAATAAGAAATAATCACAAAAGTTTGCGCTTGCGATTGTAGAATTGGCGATGAGCATCATATGAATTGAAAAAGCGCTTTCGAAATATCATTCGAAAAATTGTGAGCTAGAGCTGAAGTGTCTTTAGACCAAAAAACAAAAATATATATACATAAATATGCGCGTACGAGTATATGTGCAAATTTATATGCTAAACTACCTACGTGTACACACGAAAATAGGTACATATGTACGAGTAAATATATATGTATGTGCATGTTATGTATATATGTACAAGTCTTTATTTAAATGTTAACAAACAAATTAGAATTGGTACTCAAATACAAAATATAAACATGTATAGCTGCGTGTTGTTCCACCGAATGTATGTATGTACATCTGTATGTTGATCTGTTTATATTACGTAGTAGATACTTTCTTGGATGTGCGGATTGCATCTTCCTCTTATTCAAAATATATTAGCACTCAAAATGCGCACGAAGCTTACATTCATTATTTCCTTATTGCCTATTCGATTTAAATTTTTCGAAAATAATCTTCCTCTTCCCTGCCCATTTTGTTAATTATAAACATCTGAGTGATTTTAATTAATACATATTGGAAAATTTATGATTCGCAAATGGCTTGAATTCTCCACACAGAAAGCCAACTACATATTCCACATATACATACATATGTACATACATATATATTATATACAATGTTAGGCGCGGATCAAGGATGGGCATTGCCACTTTTGTAATTTTTTACTAAAACTGGAACTTTTTTTTATATTAGAACGGATTTGGTAAAATTTTTCTTCAATTTGGAAATTTTTTCGAAAAGTTTTCTTTTAAGCTTTAAATACTTACTTTTAAATATAAAACTTTTTAACTTCTTACAATTTCACAAGAAACTTGCTTATTAACATCGTTATTAACAAAAAGACTGTCGTGACCCAAAAATTAAATTAAATTCAACCCTTCAATATCGGCCGTTTAAAGTTGACTGCACAACTGCATACTGAACTTACTCTCAGCTTAAACGACAAATAAAGTTAAACTTGCACTGAAGAACTGGTCTTAGTATATGAGCGATTTGTACATACATATGTATGTGGTTGCACCTTAATGGAGATAAATATTGAAAAAAAAATAAAAAATTTAAAGGTTTTGACGAGTTAAACGACTTTTGGTATATTTTTCTGGGTTGTGTATTTTTTTTAAGTTTTTGTATTAAATTAAAATCTTTGTGGCAACGCTGTCACTATCTTGACGTCACTCAACTGTCTAATTACAAAAGTTTTGAGTAACGGTAGCCCGGAAGGCGCAATCTTCTTCTCTATCATTCTTGGGGTTACGCCACCGTGGGGACCCGAAATCGATGCCCAAATTAACTTTTTTTTTGCAGAGAAAGTATACACCGCAAATTGTTTGACAAAATTTTAATGCGCATACATTGAAATTGCTTGGACATTTTTTCAGGACTTTATGTATTGTAAAAATGCAACAATAGATCTAAGGGGATTGTAATGCGAGTGTAAAAATTTTCGGAATCGGTTAACAGAAACTGGCCTCTGTTGGTTTCGTCGGTCCAGTTTATGCTATAAATTTCTGAATGAGTTTAAGTTGTGTAATGGCAGGATGTAATATATACATATACATATATTTTATCCAGACGTGATGAAGTACACCAACACTGGTTGCGATGTCTAATCAACTAATGGTAAAAATTTATACCCAAAAACCGGAGAAATCTTTGGTTCCATTTTGTATTAAAATTGCTGCCGTATAATCGTCCAAAAATGAATGCTCGACCGAAAATTTATGGGACGCACTGGAACGACGCTTTTAAAGAGGGTAGTTTATTGTCACTAAGTGTTAAAGAAGGTCTCCAGATAGAATGACCAGAAATTGGACAAAATTATGTTCTAAATATTGTTCCTAGTACGCAAAAACGTTTAAATGGCATTGCAGCAAACAGCGTCTATGTCACTTAGTATAATTACCTAAATTTAATCCTTTATTATCAATATTTAAAGCCTTAAAAAACTTTAATCTCTTAAAAATTTAATGCCTTAAAAAATTAATGTTGTTGTGTGAATTTCTGTGTAGTTTGCATTTTTTATAAAATAATAGTATACTGACTCCAAACGTTCATATATTGTGTTCAGATAGATATTTTAATGAATGAAAAGTAAAAAAAACCAAATATTAATAATCGGCTTATGACACGAAAAATATCATTGTGCCAGGGAATCGTTAATTCTAAACTAATGTTTCTATTGTTCAGGAACAATTATTTGTAAAATATTATTTGACAATATTTAAATTTGTTTCTTCTTATAATCGCTGTCTTTGATTTTATTTGGCTTTGTTGCGTCAATTTAGTTAGATAGCTTATTCGGCTAAAGGACATTTGACATTCTCATCCCAACACAGACTCCGTTAAAATATTAGAAAAATGTGCTTGTGAAATTCGTTTTACATAAAAAGAAACGAATAAAAATTTTATTTATGAAAATATAGAAATCGCACGACAATCGCACGACAATCGATTACTAAAATTTAAACAGGTCAGGCGTTTCCGATGTGTACATTTAGTTTTTTTTCTTGTCATTTACATTGTTTTGATTGCAAAATTTTGATATTTCAATTGAAAGCTCTCACGTTCTCTCCACAAACAGTCACAACAATTAATTGAACGTGGTAACACCTCGCCTTACGTCGTTTAGCGGTTTATGAGTTAGAATCGGCGCGGATAATATATATGTACGAATTGAGTTGTTGAGTTGTTTACGTATAAATCGACATCTAAACCAGTATGTTTTGTAATTCGTAATAGGAACAGAGAAATTACCTCAAAAATTACTAATTTTCACTCTTTTACGCAGAGATATTTTATTATTTAAAATAAAATTTAACTTTATTTATAGTAAGTACGTAAATATCGATATAAAGATATATTATAATAATAATAATTTGGCGCTTCTACCGCAGTAGAGGGACCTACAGTTTTGTGCCGACTCCGAACGGCAGATGTTTTTTATGCGAAGTTTTTTCATGGCAGAAATGCCCTCGGAGGTTTGCCATTGCCTGCCGAGGGGTGACCGCTATTAGAAACAACCTTTCTTTGGTTAAGATCTTACGTGCCCTGGCTGAGATTCGAACCCCGAACTTAGCAGCATATCAAGTTATAGCACGCACCGCTACCCACTCGACCACAGTGGCCACAGTTACTTATTTACTTACGATGTAAGCATTTATTGTATCTTCAGCGTTCGGGAATAAACCTCACTGCAAATAGAAATTTCCATCTTTCCCCTCATTACTACTCAATTCAAGAGCTATCAATTTTGATTTTATCTTTTGTGAGTAAAACAAAAAAGAGCGCTTTTAAATAAAATTATCTCCAATACCCATAATTTTTGCGAATCAATATTTTTTTCAGACTTCCATCTCACTCACAATATTTTTCTTCATAAAAGTTTAAAAAAGTAAGAATGATACAAAATTTTTGGTTATTATTATGAGTGAGAAAAATATCAACGATCAGTATTGTTTTGATACGTACATTTAAAAGGTCTCTTCATAATAATTATCATTTTGTGTGGAAGTTCCAATTCGGGTTTATTTCGGAACATGTTCAGGACAAGTTGGGGACTCTTTGGGATAATTTTTGACTCGATCGGGACGTGTCTAAGATCAGTCAGGGACCACCACAAGTCACGTCAGAAAACAATAACTGTGGAGTCCTGAACTAGTCTCTACCTAATCCAGAACTGATCCCAAACTAGTCCCGAACTGACATTGAACTAGTTTCGAACCGCAAAAAAAGTCCCGACAGTTTTGCTCATTCTTTCAACCAAATCGTACTTTGAAAACATTCGAATATTGGATGACGAAATTAATATATTTGCGAAACAGGTAGAAATAAAATTTAAGAATATGTACACGTATAAACATATACATACATATACATACATACGTACAAGCTCAAAAATAAAGTTTCGCAACTCAAAATCCTTTTGTTCCTTTTCATAAAAAATGCACAAAAACATAGTACGTTTCAAAATAATTGGTCAACAAGTTACATAATATCCGGCAGCTCGGTAAAATAAAATATATCACAATAAAGTAATTGCATTACCCATACGTCCTAGTGTACCTAAGAGGCCATTCAGTAAGTCCGTAGGATAAGTAAGAAAAAAAAATTCGATTTTATTAATCAACATAGTTTCGATTGAGGGCGATATTAATCAATTAATTCATCATTGGAGCCAAATCTTTTAATTGCTATTCGTAGCCCAATTCATGCAATTTTGCCACTGTTCTGAATCATCAACACGTTGTTGTTTCTGATCGAATGTGAGCTCGCCGAGTGGGTGCCGACCCCCTTTGTAAAAAACATTCGCATGTCCAAATGTTCGTGTAAAATGGTAAACACACTGCCATCTGATACTTAACAATATTAGCTATCTCGTGCACTTTCAATTTACGATTGGCCAAAACGATTTTGTGGACTTTATTTATGTTTTCCAGTGTAACAGTCTCATTTAGGCGTCCACTGCGTTCGGCATCACTCGTGCCCCTACCGTACCTCGTTTAAAATCTGCAATCCACTTCTCCACCATTTGTCTCGATGGAGCAGAGTCCGGATAACATTTATCAAGCCACGCTTTGGTTTGTACTGTATTTTTTTCCAACAAACGAAATTAAATTTTTTCCATTTTTTGAAATAACAAAAGTTGTGTGGCATTCAATGCGATAACTTGAGAACCAATGGTCCGATTGCTGTCAACTTTTGACGCGTATCATTTGAAAGATGGCTGATTCGAGATACATACGAGATGTTTTCATAGTGGCGACATATACGTGCCATCCTATGGACTTATTGACTGACCTGTTACACACTACTTTTATATGGCTTTTGAAAGATGTATGCTTCGCTCTCGTTTTCGTTTTGAATTAGCAATTTCTGTTGACCTCCTGTTCCAGAATGTTTGGTCGGAAATTTGTAGGTTTTGATTTGTGCTGTAAATACTATGTCAAAGGCAAAATACTTCAATGAAAATTCGGCTAAAATAACTAGTTATTGCTTTATTCGGGAGTCGATGCTAAGCGACTAGTCGAGTTGTCGAAGTCGGGCAAGTATAAATCGACTAAATATCGATACGAACATTTTGTAACCTTATAAGTAGCCGGCAAAGTTTGGGAGCTCTACACTAGACCGGTATTTTGTATTATTTCAATTGGACACCAATGTAACGTGTTGCTTAAGATCAGATATGTACGAGTCGAAACGTATTGACTTGTAGCCGATTTTTCTTCATAGCGAAATAAACAGTTTTAAAGTTTTCAAACACTTTTATTTTGAGACTTATATTATAAAAGAAACTTGTTCAGGAACACTTCGGGACCAGTTCGTAACTGGTGCACGACTTTTTCGCAATTACTTTGGGACTATTTGGGAAATATTTCGATATACATAACTTAAAATTTTGAATAAATTTGCTTACTTTGTAGTAGATCGAAAACAATTTTTGTAAGCACAGCTCTAAAACGAGTCGGAGTTTATTTATATTTCCTGAGAGTACAGCTACTCTAGCTAGGTTTGTTAAAGTTAACTCAAGTTTTATTTTATTATCACTTTATTTTTTGCCATTGGACTTACTTTATGCACCTCAATCTTCTATTTGAGTTAAGTCATAACTTAAGTCTTTGATCCCTATACTTAACTGGACGTCATCAACGTTTATCTGAATATAACAAATAAAACGTTAGTTATTTACGTGCAAAACAAATACCGAAGGACCTTGTGCGACTGTTCTAACTTCTGGCAGGTAATCGGACGTTCTGCCCCCGATGCCAAAAGCCTGTCGTCAAGTTACGATCTAATCAAACCGTTTGCATGACTGGAAAAGACAAATAAGTATTCTAACTCACGGCGTAATAGCTTATGATTAGATGAATCCGAAAGCCTTAAAATGCTCAAGTGTTAAAATTTCCCACATTTGATATACAAGAATATGTATATACAATTTGAAATTAATTTTTTTTTGACTTTCATACGCGCGTGTGTGATTATACATACATATGTGTAGATATATTTCCTTCGGTGACTTGATGAAAATTCTTCTGCGTAGCTGCAGAAACATTTAATGTTAAACAAATTGAATTTGAAATTTACTGCTTTAAAGTAGGTACAACGGCATACAAGTATGTATGTATATGTATACATACATATATACAATTAATATCAGAAACAAACTCAGATTGCTTCAGATTTCGGCAATGGACAACATGTGCACTCTGTCCTTCTCTCTCTATCTCTCGTATACGAATGTGTATGTATGTATGTAGCATAGTTTATATATCTGTGTTTATTAAACCTATTTGTGCGAGTAATTTAGAAAAACATATTGCAAAAATTACTAGATCATTGAATATCAACTTTTCAAATATTTCCAGTTTACTTCAAAACAAATCGAAACTGTCAATAAAAAAAATTACTGAAGCAATTTATGTACATTTGTGTTCACTGTCGTTTTCACATACGCTATTTTTGTTGTTGGCGTTGGCCTACTTCTCAATATGATCGAAATTGCATCGAATAAAAGAATCCAAAAGAAAATCGCACAAAAATTGAATTGGAACCGGAAAACTAGAGCAACATGTAAGCATTTTTAAATACGTACACACATACATATGTAAGGACGTATATTCGTATATGTGGACATAACGGTTGCATTGCAATTATTTACAGCTGAAATTTAGTTGCTGCATTTCTTGCAAAAAATTTTAAAATTTTGTGTAGAAATATTAGACACCTTCTCAGTATTGAACGTGTGTATGCGCCAACAAAGCGAGCGTGGGAATTATAACATAAATTTTTCTATACATACATACATATGCATGCATAGGGCTTTTCAAAGTTATAGCGCATCCGATTTTTAAGAACAAATTTTTTTTTGTTATAGATTTCGAATGTCTCTAACTAAAATACAATTCATGCTCCAACAACATTCATAAAAATTCAGGTTTGAAACTTCTAACAATTCATCAAGTTTTCGAGATTAAGGGCCGGTTTCTTAAAGACTGATTAGTGCTTAAACGGAAGTTAAACGGAGTTTTGGTGAAAAAGTCTTTTTTCAATGTCCGGTTAGCACAAATTTGTCGGTTAACAACCGATTAAGTTAACTAGGCAATGGCCCACCGATTAGCTGCTAACCGAATAAAAACTGACATCTATCTGACAGTTGTGAAAATAACGAAAATTAATTTATTCAAATTTGCAAGAAAATTTTTAAAAATAGTAATGGAATATATGGGGCTTTCTGCTATCTCCAATTTGGGTTCGAGGCGTTCAGTAAGAAAACCAAGGGAATATAGAGAAAGAGAAAATTTCTTTGAAAAATACGACGAGAATACTTTTATTCAAAGGTTTCGTCTTTCGAAAAAAAGTACTCTGAACATTTTGGAAAAAATTGAATTAAATATTCGAAATTACACTGAAAGGTTTGTGAATATATGTTTATATATAATCATATCGTTTGTATTAAAAAAATTCGTTTAACAGAAATCACGCTCTTATCCCATCGGAAATGTTATTGCTAGCGTTGCGTTTCTATGCATCAGGAAGCTTTTTAATAACGGTGGCAGATTTCTGTGGAGTAAGTGTGCCCACTGCAAGCCGCATAGTAAAAAGAGTTTCCTATGCAATTGCAGGACTTTCGGCACAATTTATTAAAATGTCAAAAAACAGTGCAGAATTGGAAACTGTGAATCGAAGTTTCCACCGCATTGCGAATTTCCCAAAAGTTGTCGGGTGTATAGACTGTACCCATGTGAAGATACAATCACCTGGTGGAGAAAGTGCCGAAATATTCCGAAATCGGAAAGGGTACTTTTCCTACAATGTTCAAGCAGTCTGCAATGCAAATCTTGAGATAACTGATCTTGTATGTCGATGGCCTGGTTCCGCTCATGACGCCAACATTTTTAATAATAGCCGTATGAAGCATCGTTTTGAATTAAAAGAATTCAAAGACTGCTTTTTATTAGGCGATAGTGGGTATGGTGTCAGTAGTTACATGATGACTCCACTTCTACACCCCAATACTGCTGCAGAACGGTTATATAACGAGTCTCAAATACGAACCAGAAATTGCATTGAGAGGTGCTTCGGCGTATGGAAGCGTCGCTTTCCAGTGCTTTCAACAGGATTAAGGGTTTCGCTAAACACTACTATGGCAATTGTTGTTGCCTGTGGTGTTTTACATAACATCGCTCGGCAAAATAGAGATGCAGACCCGTCCGTCGAAGAGGATTTTAATGCTGAAGAGATCACTGCAAACGCAATGGAGGAAGATGAATACACGACCGAAACACCTCCAGTTTCTTTTATGAGGTCGAGTTTAATCAGAGACTTTTTTGCAAGGTTAATTTATAAGTTAACTTGTTTAGGCACGTACAACAATCATTCTTTCTTTTGTTTTCAGGTTATAAAGGAATAAGCTCTACACATGAACTCGCTAGAAACGGTGGCGACATGTACTCGTATGTACATAAGTATGTGTATATTCAGACGTAGTTTGAAAATTTAGCCAAAAATAAAGTCCTATAGTTTTGAGTTCAGTCGAAGTGCTAATTTTTATTTATATTTTATTTTATCTAATGCTGTAATATTTCTTTCATATATGTACATAAATGGAACGAATGGAAAACATATCGGATAATGAGAAATACATGTTTACATGTTTACATGTTTACATGTTTACTTATTTGTATATGTACAATCTCTCTCACTTTTCCGCTTTTTAAAACTTATATCGATTTCTAGGAGTTTTAACTTCATCTCTACTTCCGCAATCTCTAACTCGTGCTTTTGTTTAGCCCACTGATGTCTTTCGGCTGCCCTCTTGTTCTCCTTTTCCCAGAAAACTTGCTGATGATCAACTACTTGCTTTCCCTTTACACTTTTCGTCGCTAGTTTTTCTGATTTTTTCTTTCTTAGCAGTGTTGGGTTCCATGCGCTCCAATCTGTTGTGTCCTAAAAAATGTTACATTTGTTAAGAAAATGAAATTCGAAATATAATATAATATACGTTTTCTACGGCCTCAGTTGCTTCAAGTACAGGCTCCACTGTATAGCTTCTCATGGATTCCTCCAAAATTTCGGGAACGGAATCATTTTCTTCTATCGGCTCTATTTCGTATGTAATAACTGAAATACATCGTATAAATAACAATCACAAGTAAACACACACAAAATCTTACCATCACTATCGAAACTATTGGACAAGCCGGTTGCTGACTGGCCCATTAATGCTGCTAGCCTGTTTGTATTGGCGTCAGTAAAACTTCGGAAATCACCACCCCCCGTTTTGTACATTTCCCTTCTCTCTTCGGCCAGGGACTTTCTCGCTTTCCTTTTCAAATTCTCATACTTCTCCCGTAAGTTCTTCGGCCCTCTTTTAACGCCTATCTGGACCTGGAACGCAGTATCAATTGCCTCCCACACCTTTTTTTTGTCCTCGCAGAATACAGCATCAGTTCGCTTATTTTCTATTACCGTGGCGTGCTGCTCAGCCAAAGATAACAACAAATCCTCCTCTGCGCTGGTGAAGTTTGGCAGGCGACTTTTTCTTTTATTTGCTTCCATTTACACTAGTTTTTGCAAATTAACAATAAAATTGAAAAAAAATCAACATAAACCAAAATATCAAAAATCAGCTGTGTGGTCTGCTTTTGTCTATTCACAATGCCTTTTTTGTGAAGTTTTTGCTAAATTATTCACAATGATCAACCTGATCAGAGGTAAGCTAATCAGACATTGGTGAAAACGAAATTGTCATTTTAAGAAATCAGCGATAAATCAACCGCTGATTAAATTTAATTTAACCAGTCTTTAAGAAACCGGCCCTAAAAGAAGTAATTTTAAAATTAAGTGAAATAAAATGGAAGTTTTAAGTAGCAAAACATGACCGTTGATTTTTGACAATTTTTTGTTTAGAGTGTGGAATTCTTCTCCACACAAAACAAAAATGTTGTTAAATGTTAAAATAAAACAAAAGTTATATGAAAAAAGACTAGGTTGTCAAAATTTCATCAACACATGGATGTGCTATAATTTTGCAACGCCATCTATACTAAGTTTTTTATTTGTAGCAGCAATTTTTCCCACTGTATGTCTGAAAATTCAAAACATATAATTCCGTCATGAGCTTTATTTAGCTCGCGTTGTATACGAATATGAAAATTTGGTTTTTGTGAAATGCTGAATGGATTTTGAGAGAAATTGTTGGAGTAAGAACAACAGTTTTGCTTCGGAATTCTAAAAATTCGTTTGAATTAGTCAAGTAAAATTTAAGAAAGTTTCTTTCATACACGATTTACATGCATACATACATACATATGTATGCATACATATGTACGTCTCGTCTCGGTTTTTGTGAAATGCTGAATGGATTTTGAGAGAAATTGTTGGAGTAAGAACAACAGTTTTGCTTCGGAATTCTAAAAATTCGTTTGAATTAGTCAAGTAAAATTTAAGAAAGTTTCTTTCATACACGATTTACATGCATACATACATACATATGTATGCATACATATGTACGTCTCGTCTCTCCAGTACACGATGTAAATCTGCACCTATTTGACAAGGTAACGACTGATGAAGTCACTCAAGCCGCAAAAAGAATTAACGTAAAAAAAGCGCCTGGCCCCGATTGTGTACCAAACAAAGTCTTAAAAGTGGCTATCGGCAAAAATACGTCGGCGTTCACCTCAGTCTTCAACGCATGTTTTGCTGAAGGTCGTTTTCCGTCGATTTGGAAGCAGCAAAAGCTGGTGCTGCTTCCCAAGCCTGGCAAGCCCACTGAAGACCCATCGAGCTACAGACCCATTTGTCTTTTAGACTCGGCGGGGAAACTGTTCGAGCGTATTATCTGTAACAGGTTGGACGTTGAGATGGAGACACTGGGTGGCATCTCAAATGAGCAATATGGCTTCAGGAAGGGAAGATCTACGGTGCAGGCTGTAACAGAAGTAATTCAGCTAGCGAGAAAAGCAACCAGTGGGTCCAGATGGCTTGGTGGAACAAAACAGTATTGTTTGATTTTAACGCTCGATGTCAAAAACGCGTTCAACTCGGCTAACTGGGCAAAAATTTTGGACACCTTAGAGCGCATAGGAGTGTCATACTACTTGCGACGGCTAATGCGGAGCTACTTCCAAGATCGCATACTGTGGTATGACACGGAGCAAGGAAGAAAGAAGTTGGAAATTACGGGCGGCGTACCGCAAGGTTCAGTCCTAGGCCCATTACTGTGGAACATCATGTACGACGGTATTCTACGTCTGCAGCTACCGCAGGGTGTGAAGGTGATTGGCTTTGCCGATGATATTGCGGTGGTGATAACGTCCAAACAACTTCAACAAATATCCGAAACAGCTACTGCTTCTGTGGAGAAGATTAAAGAATGGCTCGACAACCACGGGCTCGCCCTAGCGGAACAGAAGACAGAGGCAGTTCTTATCTCAAGCAGAAAAAAGCTGGAGGATATAACGTTCAGAGTAAATGGCTTTCCTGTCTCCACGAAGCCTGCGATAAGGTATCTGGGTATCATTATCGACAGAAGGTTGTCGTTCAAAATGCATCTCGAATACGCCAGAGACAAGGCGGCCACTACAATGACCTCTTTGTCCAGAAAAATGCTCAACGCAAGAGGACCAAAGCAACGAAGCAAAAAATTGCTTGCAGGCGTAATAAGAAGTCAAATCTTGTATGGAGCTCCGGTGTGGTTCGATGCCGTATGTCACTCATCGTATTATCGGGGCATAAAGTCAACGTATCGTCTGTGTGCACTCCGGGTATGCAGCGCATTCAAGACTGTATCGGATGAAGCAGCCCTGGTAATTGCTGGTATGTATCCACTAGACATACTAGCTAAGGAGTCTGCTCATATCTTCTCAAGTACGGAGATAACTACTGAAGCCACCCGCAAGGAAGCTAGAGTAAAGAGCCTAGCCGAATGGCAAAACAAATGGAGCATTGGGACAAACGGACGATGGACATACCGATGCATTCCAGACTTAGAGCGCTGGGTTCAAAGAAGCCACGGCGAAGTTGACTTCTACAAGACCCAATTTCTGAGCGGTCATGGATGCTTTAAGTCGTATCTGCACAGATTCAAGCACGAGGTTGATCCTTACTGTGACCGCTGCGGGATTGGCGTAGCAGACAGTGTGGAACATGTATTCCTGAGATGCCCACGCTTCAACGACCAAAGGGCCATACTGCAAAGACAAATTTGCGAAATCCTTTCGCCGGAAGCAATTGTGAACTACATGCTAAGAGGCAAAGATGAATGGAACCTAGTCAATGGCATTATTTCAACAACGATAAAGATTCGTAGAAGAGAAGAAAGACAAAGACGCAGAAGCGCCAACGTAACAGTGACACTGTAGTAACGGCACCATAAGAGTGGTAGTAAGTGTTAGATCGGAATCTAGGCCTTTCCGACTGCACTTAGCTTACTAAAAAAGGTCCTAGGCATCTCAGCGGAGTGGAACCTAGGCCGTTCCAACCGCCAAATGGCGCTCTCAGATGGCTCGCCTGACTCAACAAAATGGGTAGATCGGAATCTCGGACTTTCCGACTACGCATGCGAAATTAGAGCTGATTTTCTAGGCTCACGAGCGTGCCGAAACATTCACATTCAGCCGTCAATGCGGATTGGAACCTAGGACGTTCCAACCGTAAAATTAAGCAACGAAAAGCTACAGTGATGTAAAAGTTTAATGTTTCTCAGATATACTTAAATACAGTCAAAGAATAAAGAATGTAAAGCGTCCTGGCGGATTGGAACCCAGGCCGTTCCAACCGTCAAGAGCTACAGACGCAAAAAACTGGGCTATTTTCCCCTTTGAGCAAAAAAAAAAAAAAAAAATATATATATGGAATACAGCTTGTGTTGCAAAGACAGAAGCAAAATGGCGTAGCAGGGGCGACTAACCGCCCTTCCCCCCCATGATGTTATGCTTGACGGCAGTCCCGTGGGGAGTGGAATTCGACGGAAAACAGGCTTATCCTGGTTTCAAAGGGCCACTTGAGGGTAGCGCGCTACCACAACGCCCATGGAAAAAAAATATGTATGCATGTACGCATAAGTTCCGTGACTCAGATTTTTTGCTTACTATATTAAAAGTAAAGTTTCTGTGAGGTTGACATTAATTATTTTGGCAAACAAAAGCGTTTATCTGCTTTGACACAGTTGCGTAGCGCTGCAACAGCGTATTTGCAAATAGTATTTAAGTAATCGAGAAGAATAATCTCCTGCAATTTATTTTTTTCGAATTCCTTACTATAAAAATGGCGGGTCAACCGGTTTTCCTGGTTCTTGCTCAGCAAAAATATTTTTATTGTATTTTTCATCACCAACTGGACTGTGTATGTTGAAATTTCAAGGTCCTAGCTCAGCTTAAAATCGTTTTCTAAACTGCAAAGTTTATTGCTCTTTAAGCATGTTAAATAAAATGGTTAGGCGAAATTATCTTTATATATGTACATATATAATTCTACTGTACGTGTGTTGTGACTGAACTCCTCCTAAACGCCTGGACCGATTTGCATAAATTTTTTTGTATGCCTGTGGGTGGCGCCCCGGGTGGTTTAGATTTACAATTCGGTTCAAGTGGACAATGGGGCGTGGTACCTCCCATACAAACCACAACTTAAGAATCCAATATTTCTGCTCCTGCTAACGGTATTTAAACAGAATTTGGTATTTCGGTTGAGTGAAGATATTTTAAGTTCTGCTGCAAATATAGGCAGGATTTGATAAAGACGCGTGGTACCTCCCATACAAATCTTCTTTAGGTATATAATTCTACTGTACGTGTGTATGTCACTGAATAAATTTTTTTTTGGTCATCGAGCTTATTTGTTTGCTTTTATTTTTTGACATCTCCCAAATTCGTTCTCAATCTGCTTTTCTTTTTTAATTCGTTGAGTCGCGCGTCATTTTATGAACCAAAAGTAAAGTTTAAATTAAGCAAAAGTGGTTTGTTTTATTTCGAATTGCAAGAGAACGAGTGTGGTGTCATTGAAAACAACACAAACTTGAATCAAGCCACAACTAGGGCCACACGTAGGTATTCTAATTTGAGTGTATTACATGAAGTGCGTTTTGTTATTTTCACATTTAAATTTTTTTGTACCGTGTCTTTGGATATTTTTGGTGTCGCATTTTCAGTGAATATTAAGTGTATCAAATTCACATATAAGTTACGTAACCAAAACAATGCCACGTCTTCGTGGACGAGGAGGAAATATTGGTCGGCGGACTATCCATTCACAATTACAGTTACACTCCAAAATCGTTCTATCTGAACGATCGGTTGTATGGGAGCTATATTTATTGCTTATCTCTATATACAACATATAAAAGTAAATTGCTAAACGCCCATAACTCGATAATGGATTGTCCGAATCACCATAAGTAGACTTTTTTAAGTTGTGTTTGTTTTTGCCCAAGAAAAATGTTGTGAAGAGAAAACGTCGATAGGCGGCGTTGTTGGCGCGTTATAACAAAAGATCGTATTTATTGCCCGATTTCAGTTATATTCTATAAATGTATTGGTAAGGAGAAGAAAAAGACCTCTGCTATAGGTGGCGCTGGAGTCGAGTTACTTATAATATTCGCATTTCTAAACCGATTTTGATAAAATTCATGTTGTACGTACTTATATTCTACTTGCATGATGAGGAATGGGGAGATATACAGAAAACTATACATCTTAATTGGGACGACGAAATAGTGCTTTTATATTCATCAAAACTGCAGCATTTTTAACTTGAAAAACCTAATATAAGTATAAAAAAAAAATGTAAGGAGATACGAAAACGCGTGCGAAATTTAGGTGGCAGTTTCATTTACCGCATTAAATACGTGTACAACACAGTTCAAAAAGTGTTTGATTTACTTTTAATAATATTTGAAAAAGTTTTACATACGTTTAATAAATGCTCAGGCGCAGTGTCTTCTATGGGTTTATATTTGAGTAGTGACATCTCTTATTCAATAGACGACATTAAATAATACGATTATTCTTGGAAGTTAATGCAGGTCGTTTTGCCTCCTTTTGAGTGGTAGTAGCAATGTAGCTGTATATGATATCATACAAAATAATGCCAAACATTCTTAGTAGACAAACATATACCAAAACTTGCCTTCCGCAAAATCAGACTTATTTGAAACAGGGTTTCCTCAAAACACTCACTTTCTGGCATATTTTTATTAAACTTGTGCACAAAAATATATTTTTTGATTACTGGAGAGAACTTAAATCTAGAAAATAAAAAACCTAAGTTGTAAGAACGTTTTAGAGATCAAAATGGTTCATCTATTTTGCATAATTTCTGAAGGATATGGAGTACGTTCCGTTTTTATTTCGGGTCGCCGGCAATTACACAAAAAGTACACAACTGAGCTGCAAACGCATGTCATGCTTTCTCAGTAACTGAAATGCAGTCATTTGAATTTGTTTTATAAGTTTTAAGACCTGGCAGCTTAAAAGGAAGAAAAATGTGCAATTGAATTCACCACAGTCTTTCTCCAGAATTTGTAAGAACAAAATCTTATGTAGGTATGGAAAAAATGGGTCAGGGACCGCAAAATGTTGTTTTGAACTGCTCATTGAAACTTTTGGCTTTGGTATAATGTTAGCAATATTGCAACATCAAGAAACGATCGACCGCCGAAAGCATAAAATTCGTAACAACATTTTTTGCAACACCAAGCAATCAAAGAACCCATGTAGAAGATAATTTTCTTGGAAGTAAATTATATTTTCAGAATATAATTTCTGAAAAAAAAGCCCAAAGTTAACCGGCAAATAATTAACGTAAAAAATAAAGCTCTTATATATTCAACACAGTTATTTAAGTAGTTATGTGCAAAGTTAACCACAATATTAAATATGTTCTCTATTTGTATGATTACTAAATTAGCTTATAAAATTAACATAGGCAATGCCGTTACTAATATAAGTCGGTGTTAAATTTTGCGCCGAAAGCCAGGGCGTATGAGTAACTCGTTCATACATATTTACGAAAAGTTCAAGTCGACTTTAAATGAGTTTGTATCTACTAAAATTAAAAGTGCACTTTATTTCTATCATAATATATGCTTCAAAGTGAGAGTAGCGAAAAGCTGTTACTTTACCGGCTGCTTAAACAAAATATTAATTTCTGTGTGTTCGAAACGGTTAATTAGTTAGGAAACAGTTAAATTTATTTGCTAGAGTCAGCACTAAAGTTGGAGTAACTATACTAAAACCTATCTGACTTTTTAACTGAGAGAATGAATATTTCTTAAGCTGCAATAGACAATAAAAAGCCGCTAATCAACTTTTTATTGATTTTTTCAATATAGAGGAACTAATGGACACCTTCCAGTGGCAAAAAGTACATACATACATATGTAAGTTATTCGCACTTTGCCTTTTTCATCACAATGTTTAGGCCATCGGAAACTAGTATATTAACAAGGTTTAAATAATTTATTTTCAACCTACATTCTTTGTCTATTTTTAACCAACACGCGCAGCGGGAAAATTATTTAAAGTAAACTACTTGTGCCATATTTGACAAGATTGAGAAATCGATGGCACGTAAAGTAATAGATGATAACTTAAAGTATACTGACTATAGTGGACTTCATCTTTTTAAGGTGACACTAACTAAATAGTGCTCTAACTAGCTGAGCATCTTGAATGTGGGCTCCAAGCCAATATTCTTCACACCCAGGAGACAGTGATTGTGATTGATATTACTCTTTCTAACTCTCGGTTATGGTGGTCAGTCCTTAACTGGAGGGTCCTGAGTAAAGACCGCTTTCGGACCACAGATATATCCAGTTTCAACTTGGTGAGGATGCCAGTACGAAACTTGTAAAAAACGGACTGGTCGTGTTTTAGGGTGGAGCTTGTGAATCAGATCTCGGCGCCACCTAGAACACGATCCACCCATGCCATTGATGAAGCAGTGAGTATTTTAACGACTGCTCTACGTGATAGTTTGGATAAGGCCTGTCTGGCTCGAACACTTCTAAACCGCACGCCTGTTTTCCTGGTGGAAGAAGTAGCTGCAGAAGATGAGAGGTGAATCGAGAAAATATCTTAACCGGGCCCTCAAAACTAATGTTGAGATTGACTGGGAACAATATCGCTGCACGCCAAAAGAGTATAAGAGGCTAATTTGCTCTGCGAAAAGGGACTCTTTTAAAGAATACTGCTAGACTGGTAAAAGTTCTGAAAAAGGATCAATCCGTAAAGCAGGGTTCGCTCTTTCACAGAGACCAGGACTGAGACACATTTTCCTGGAAATCAGGTAATGGTTACGCCTTCTTCTTCCTCGACAGGGAAGGCAGGGAATACGAGAACCACCGTGACAAGGTATAAATGGTTTGTCACCAGAACTGTGGCGAGGGAAGATGCCATGAGATATGCTATTGAGTCTTTTGACAGTTTCAAATCGCCCCGTCCGGATGGCATCTCACCTATTGTACTAAAAGAAGGTGTCGAGTTGGCGACCTTGAACAATATTTTCCCAGTTCTGGTTGCCAGAATTGGCGAAGTCGTCGATAGGAAACAGTTCGCCTTGGGCATTTTTGTAGACATTGAGGGTGCTTTTGACAATGCCACCTTCGATGGCATGTGCACTGCTGCTCTACGGCATAGGGTAGATCCTTCGATGATAAATTGGATTCATTCAATGCTGGCGCAGAGGATTATCAAGATCAATACCTAAAGTGCGGAGTTTATAAGGGTTGTCCTCAGGGCGGTGTGCTTCGCCCTTTGCTCTGGTGCTTGGTAATTGACTATCTTCTTGTCACTCTTGACGACTCGAATATCTACGCTCAGGCCTATGCGGACGATGTAGCCTGTCTAGTCACGGGCCCATCTCGATAAGTGCTATAATGTTACTTATAGTAAGCGTAACAACACTATCTTACAAACGTCGTATAATATTTCTAACATCTATCTTAAATCCATCCATGATATAGAGGACTTAGGAGTCATTTTTGATAGCAAATTTACTTTCGTCAATCATATTAACTTTATAGTGTCCAAGTCGTATGCGATGCTGGCCTTTGTACGGCGGAACAGCTCGGAATTCTCAGATCCATACACTTTAAAGTTACTTTTAACAGCACTTGTCAGATCTACACTAGAATACGCCTCTTTTATTTGGAGGCCCTATCATGCTTGCTACATTAATCGCATAGAAAAAATTCAAGAGGTGTTTATTCGATATGGCTTACTAAGATTACATTTTACTGACCCAAGTTCCCCATATCACGCTAAGTGTATGCTTATAAATCTACATAAAATCGCTAGAGAGTAGAAGAATGATACTCTCATTATCTTTCGTGTCCGATTTCATCAGAGCGGGTGTAGATTGTGCTTCCCTTCTTGAAAGCATTAAGAAATTTACGTTACTATGAAACATTTTATGTTGGTTCCATAAAAACTGTATATGCATTTAATGCTCCCATCACAAGAGCTTTAATTGAGCTTAATCGCATAGCAAGCAGTAGAGATATAGAATTCTCAGTCTGCAAAAACGACTTTTTGAATTCCCTCTATTTTATTTTTGAATAATTTTCTAACAAATTACTTGTACATAGGCTTTTGAGCGATTTTCTTGAATTTCTACACTTTACAGAAATTTCCTTCGCTCTCGTTTGCCCTAACTTTCGTAAAGATTTTGGGTTTCTTGACCGGATTTGCAGTAAAAACTTGCAGTGCTGGGAACAGCATTACGTAAAAATTATCTTTATAATGTTGGAACCTGATGTTATTTCAGAGTACCATTTGATTAAAATCTTGGAAAAACGAAGAGGGTTTATTTATTTGTTGGATCAAGAACTTTATTCCTGTACAAATTTCGTGTAGTTTTTTAAAAACAATATTAAAATAAAATAAATTCTTTTAAATTTGTCTTTAAGGTAAATGCATTTTGAAGAAATAGCATTGCGTAATAATAGATTTTTACAAAAATATTTTTGAAAAGCAATTCAAAAATTAAAAGTATATATTCAGCTCCAAAACTACTTCATAATTACGTATCGAATTTCGCAAGAGTATTACATTTGAAGTTTGAAACCGATCTCCACCAAAAATTATATCTATATTCTTAAGGAAAGGGTGGATCAAAGTAATGTTTCTTTATGCGACATTATAACGCTTCAGAGATTTAGAAGTAGCGTAGTACTGAGCAAGGGAGTTCGCAAAAACAAACGAAAATATTAATTTTTTTTTCATTTTAGATACACTTTACATGTATTAAAGTTTGTTTTATTTAACGTGGGCAATGACACGAAACTTACACCAAGTTCGGTCAGTTACTATCCAGATATTCCCTGTTCGAAAAATTTAGTTCACTTCACAATTTCTAAATTATTGAATATCTGATTTACTCTTTAGATATTCAGTGACCAAAGTCGACAAAGGAGGGGGCACCAAATATGTATTAGAATATTTTTTGCTTGATAAAACAGTGACTTCTCTTTCAGCACGCATTCCTATGGGCAGCATTTGAAAAATGCATATTCGATTTCGCAAAACATGAATAATTATGTGACAAAAATAAATACTTAATGATACAAACTCAAAGCTGCAAACACTGTTTATTTGTTTTCTAAAAGACTTAATATTTTACCTCAATGCTCTAAGATACATGCCTAAATATGTAGGTTTGCATATGTAGATGTGTGCCTACTTGTACACATGTCTGCATGTATACTAGGGTTATTGAATCGGTTTATTCCAACCGTTTTTCATCGATGTTTTCATAAATAATTGTACGGTGTTTTGAAATCTTGATAAATAATATAAATATGGCATCACATCGAATAATTTTACATCCATATTCCAAATCCAAAAAATTTTCTGAAAAACACAGCAAATGTATTTTAGAAGATTTTATATATTTAGATAAGTGGCATAGGCGGACGGTAGAATTCAGTAGTTTGGTATAATCTCAAGTTATAAAATTTGACACTATGTTTGAGTTGAAGATTATTGCCCTTCTCGCTTTTACGTTTTTATTTTTTGTGTTTGTCTTAATTTGTGTGACCTGCTTATCACCTGATGACCTCGTCTAATTGTGACTTTTATCTATTAGAGACTAATACTGCTTACTGAATTGGAACAATAAACTACATTTTATTTTCAAAAGATTTCTTTTATAGAAATAATTGGACTTAGTTACATGTTACATTGATGTAGTTCTTTCGTTCTTGCAACAAGAACCGGTATACCCGGTTTTTTCTTGATATACAAATTAGGAACCGGTTATTTTCAAAATGTTTTTTTTTCGAATAATTCGAAAATCGGGTTTTCAAAAAAGTTTAATAATCGAACACCCTAATTTATACCCGTAGTAAATGCGAATTCGTTTATTGTCAAATATCTGAAAACATGTGAGGAGCAGCTGCTTGACGATTTGAAGATTGCTAACACAAATTGTGGCATTTAGCCAACAATTTGCCATTCCCTATTCCTACCTGTGATAAAGCATTTGCGTTTTTAGATTTTGATAAATTCTTACTTTGGTAGAAGAAATGGACGAAATTTAACGCCCACAATATGAAGTTTTTTAAATGGCCAGGTATTAAAAAGGCAACCATATAAATTTCTTAACATCTTCATGTTCTCAAGTAGATCACAAAAATTTATAGTAATCCACTGAAACACCTTGCACTACTCAAAATTTCTACACTTCGTAGCACTTAATAAAAATAAACATTCAGTGGGCGAAGCACGCAAAACTTTCATTTATTTTTACGTACCTTAGTTTCTCCACCATTGCATCGTTGCCACTCTGGTTGTTGCTGTTGTTGTGTCCATTCGCTTTGCCATATGTCAACTCACAGCCATCCTCTGTTATCTCGATCGTTGACTTCTGTTGCATTCCGTTCATGTGCGCAAAGGATTTGTTAATGCCACCACCGCTACCAAGTACACTGTCGTCAACACTGCGTTTCTTTGGCGTCGCTTGGTCGCTACCTTCCACATGAATTGGTATGAAATGCACATTACCGATGGTGTTCCCCGTCGCACCGTTTATGTTGATAATCTGTTCACTACTACGACCACTGTCTGGCGATGCTGCGGAGGAAGCGGAAGCATTTGCACCCGATGCTCCGGTCGTTGACTCGACCACAACATCCGGCAAACTTATGCTCTCGATGCAGACCAAACGTTCGTTCGAATCCAATTCAGCGACATATTCGAGATCGTCGTACTGCAGTAGCGTTTCATCGCAGTCCGTCGAATTACCGTCGCGCACGAAGGGCGAATGTTGATGGGACGACGGTTGTGAGTGATTCTGCTGCTGCTGCTGCTGTTGGTGGCGATTGTTGTGATATTGCATTGTTGGTGACCTGCTCTTAGTGGAACGCGCAACACGCGAATCATTGTCGCTACTTGAATGCCGGTGACTAAAAGACGATGTCGATGAGCAATGAGAGTCGATACCGCTAATGCCAGAATCGGGATAACTTGTGCTCAGATTGGAGTCGCTCGTATTGCCACTCTTGAGTGCACCGCGCTCAGGGCTACCAAGGTTCTGTTGGCTGCCCTCAAATTCATTGTCAAGGTTGTCAGCACACACGTTCTTCGTTACGACAGCATCATCATCAGTCTCGGCGTCGTCGGTATCCGAGTCTGCACCACTATATGCTTCGTCATTTTCATACTCTTCTTCCTCATCGTTTTCCTCTTGCTCGGGCACATTCTCAAGTTTGGTGTGATTGTAGCGCAATGGCCATTTTGGTTGATAAATAGTTGCCGGTATTTCCTGATCGTGAAAAGTCTCGTCCTCTTCAATGTCATTACCCGCTGGTTCGAGGTGGTCTTCAGCGACATCACTTATCTCAATACCAGCGCGCTCACGCTTTGCAGATATTTCACTTTCAAAATCATAAAACACCTCCTGCTCAACGGGGCTGTCCGAAATTCTTTGACCACTCACATTTTCGCTATAGTCTGCTATAGTTATTTTAGGTAATATGGGCACTCCTTGTTTATCAGCAATGCATTCACTCGTATTAATAGTATATGTGTCTGGTAAGACGGATTCGCGGAATTCACGCGGTGTACTAGCGCGGGAGCTGGGCGCAGTATCGTTCGGTTTAGCGCTTGTCTGTCCCATAGATACGACAGATGGACAGGCCGTTGTGGTAAAGGCAGCTATGGGCGGCGGTAAGTTGTGCGCTTCACGTTCGTTATGCACACAATTCGCTGAAGGGACTGGGGTGGTTGTTATTGTTGTTGTTGTGGGAAACGCACTAAGCGGTGCCTCATTTGCAACACTACTACATGTCGTCACTGCGGTGTTGTACTGTTTGGCTTCGATCGCACGCTTTTTTTCACTTAGTATGTGCGCACTTTCTATTTCTTCTTCTTCTTTGCTTTCTAACACACACTCTACACCATTTACGATTTGATTACTTTCTTTAACTGTAGCACACTTTCCGGGCTGATGTTTATCCACTGATTCCGCGTTGTTTTCGACCGCTTGTGCCGTTTTTACGTTACCATTCCACTCAGCGCTTACTTGGCGAATAATGCCACATTTGCCGCTAGCAGTCCCATTTAGTCTCTGATCTACTGATTCCTCCTCATTAACCGTTTTCTCTTTCTGGGCTCCAGACTCGCTCTCGCTCCACTGTGGATCCGCAGAGCGGGAGCGCCAGTTCGCTCTTGCGCTCAGATGCTGTTCTCCCGCTGAATTACTGCGTCGCTGGCGCTCCTCGTCTGCGACAACACGGCTGACATTCTTTGCGTTATTATTAGACATCGTTGTTTGATAACTATTTGTAGACGAGCCCAAGGGGTCGGAGATCACGTCAAGGTGTGTACTAACCGAATTATTTTGACCATTTTGCATTACTACAACTGGATTCACTTGCTGTGGACTATTATTATGAGTGTTTTGATTTTGCAGTGGGTGATTTTGATGTTGGCGATGACTATTGTTGTTGACGTTTGTTGGCGCGCTGACAGCTGCGAACGTACGGACGTCCTTCGTCGGTGGTATTTGTTGCTTTTGCTGTTGAGGTTGTGCCAATTTTTGTTGCTGCTGCTTTTGTTGTGTGAATGTATGTGAATTGTGTGGTGTATATTGTGCTTGAGCTTGTGCTTGCGGATTGCGATTACGATTGTGATTACGTCCACGCGCCATAAATAAATCACTAAGAAATTCTTTACTCTTTTTTAGGGCTTTACTGCCAGCACTGCTCGCACTCTTTTCCGCTTGCAAATTTTTAAATGCCTTTTTAGAGTCGTCTTCGAGAGTTGTTTCCGTGTCACTACTCTTCGAACGTCCGCGCAAGAATGAATTTCGAAATGCTTTACCGAACTGCGACCGTTTCCTCTGCTCGCGACCTGAGTAGCTACTCGAACCACTATAATAGGCGGTGACACTGCTGGAATCGTTGTTGGCCGTGGAGACGTCGGTTATACTTTTACTACGCGCACCCTTTAAATTCAAACCCAATGTCAGCGATAGTCTCGATTGTCGTTTCGCTTCAGTATTTTTTTGCACCTTTTTCGATGTTCTATTTGTATTTTCAAAGTTTCGATACTTCACTTCGTTAATTGCCGCAGCATTTGCTGTATCAGTGGCTAGTGCAGTCCGTGCAACCGCGAAAAATGTGTCGCCTTCGTACCTATTGCCGTTGCCGTCTTTAATTCTATTTTCATTACTTTTAATCGCTTTGACGGCCCTTTCAACATTTTCTTCGACCACAACGTTACTCGCGATTGGACTCTTCGACGTATCTTGCAAACTTTCGCGCTGATGATCTGATTCGATTTTTAATCGATTGGCGAGTCGATCGTTTCTATTATATTTTTTGCACTTGGCAAGCGGTACATCGCGCCCCTGCCACTCAGCTTCTTCGTTCGGACTGCCATGGCAATTCAACGATTCGCAGTCACGGCAATCCAATCTTTCGCGTACATCGCTTAGTCGTGCCATACGTTCGTTCTCGCCGCGTTCGTATCCATCATCGTCGCTGACTTCTAATGTGAGTTGATCTGCAGAAAATGTTTTAATTTTGTCTACATCTAATTCGTCTTGGGTGGAATCATTAGCACGCAAAGTGGCTGCATCGATGGGCAACACAAGAGATTTCACTCTGTTCGCGGTTGCCACGTCCGCTCCTCCCCCTGCAGAGCGCCGTAAAGAAAATTTTGTTTGTTCTTTTGCTTGGGCTATGTCTATCGCATCGCTCAGTGTCGTGTTGTTGGCAGCTGTTGTTTTTGCCAAATTTAATTTGCATCCCGCTCCGCGCTCGCGCTCACCATCAACGCTTTTGCCGCGAAAATAGACATAGCGCTCGTTTGTTAGTGCCACGCCACCGCTTCCGCCACACAATGCTTTGCGTCCCGCAGTCGCCAACCCACTCCCATCGCTTCTTGCATCCTCATCACAATATTCATTTTCGTCTTCTTCAAAATCTTTAAGATCATCAAATTCTTCTATTTCCGCGCGCCTAAGAGCTCTGTTGATTTTCGCCTGTGTTGGTGATCCCTTGAGTTGCGCAGCTCTCTGACGCTCCCGCTCATGCTCGCGTTGCCACTCATTGTATGATCGATAATGCTCTATCGATCCAGTTGGATTGGCTTGAACACCGCCAATAATGTGCTCTGCTGGCGCTCCCGCTGAATAGCGCGCTGCCTTGGGACTTTTCTCCTGATACGCTTTCTTTTTCTTCTTTGTGGAGCGCCGCAATAAATTAAACATACTTTGAGGCGCTTTTCAGTTCGTGTATCGCTCAGTGCAATTGCACTTTAAGTACTCGTTTGGAGACGCGTTAGTTCGCTTGTTTGTGTATGCTCTTTTTCCGGTACTTTGTATATTTATAGAATATCATTAGCAGTGTTTGCGCGTTTAATTAAGTTTATTTTTTCTTCTTTAGTTTTTTCGTTGTCTGCCTTTCGTTTACAAATAAACAAAAGCGGTTGTCTTTCTTGAGTTTATAGATCGTACGTGTGTCCCGCCATCTATGCAAGGTTATATTTTTTTTGGATATGACGCTTTGCAAAATTATCTTTTTGTTGCAAGTTTTATTATCCATATAATATCGAAAATCGCTAACTGGAATTAATCATTATACTATTATATGCGTTTAAATTGCGCCAGTGAAAATGTGTCAAATATTAATTGAATTTATATACAACTTTAGTGTCTTCGTATAGAAGTTAGAAACAAAAGTTTGTGCATAATACATACATACTTACATAGCTACTTTCCAATTCCCAACATGCTCGCTGAAAAGAAAAGTAAAATAAAATAAATATATTGTATATATAAATTAAGTTTGCATTTTAGAAAACAATTTAAATAAAGAAAAGAATATTCCAAAATATAAACAAATTTTTCTTGAGTTTAAACTAAACAGAACTCGTTTTTTTAATTTTCAAAGGGCCAAAGCGATTTTCTTAAAAACTAATCAATCATTTTCCATTATAACTATCCATCGGAATTGTATGAAATTGCATATTTTTGTTGAGCATCCAAGAAATCCTGGACCAAGACAGAAATTACTCCTATGCATATTTGCATACCTGACCATTCTTGCATATTTTTGATAAGCATATATTTAAAAATTTTAATTTTAATTTTTGATCAAAAAAATAAAACTCGAAAAATAATCATTATTTTTTATTAAAAAAAATAATCCAAAAATAATATTTATTTCCGATCAAAAAATTACAATTATTTTTACTAATTTTTATATGATTTACACATGTGTTTATTTAAAATGTTCTCCGATATTTGGAACCTTTTTATTTATTTTATTAAAAATTAGAAAATTATCATTATTTTCGGTCCCTGCAATAAACAAACAAACTTTGTCGTAGGATTCGAGTTATGAGGACTTTGATGATAACCGCTTGACTATAGGAAAAACAAAATAGGCAATAAAAAACGCCGAAACACAACTATTTTGGATATCCAAATACAGAAGAAATTACAATTATAGTCCAAATGCGCATAAAAAAAAACAACTTGTGCGAACTATAGAGCATACAACTTCCTAAACACCAAGTGAATAACAACTAGGGACATGTAACGACAGTTTATGTCGGTATGTCGCTAAGCTCCCTGATTCGAGTCTCAGCCGTAGCATGTAAAATCTAAATTAATATAAATAGTGTTTTCTGATAGCGGCCACCTTTCGGCAGACAATGACAATCCTCCGACTGAATTTCTGTCTTGAGAAAGCTTTTCATAAAATAAATCTGTAGTCTGGTGGCGACAGATGTCGTTCATCGTGAAATCTGAAGCTAAGTGGAATTTGGCATCACTAATTCAGATTTTCTCTGCAGAGTGCATGGAGATGGTACTTTTTGCGAAAACATCACAAATCAAACCAAATGAGTATAAAATAATGGACAGAACTTATGGACGTTTTTCTAAATGATTTGCGAGTCAACATTTTCCATTTAAGATCATTTCTGCTCACATAAAACGTATTTTTATAGCGACTGAAGTGTTACAAGTAGTGCAATAAGTAAATGTGGCAGTTGAGTGTCTAAAAATAGGCGCAATTAAATTGCGACGGCATACTCACTCATGCCTACAGGAAAGACAAAATACCAAAACATCTACGAGTTTCAATACAGGGAGAACTGACATCGACATTAAATTTACTACACGCTTGTTTCAGCAATTACTGTATAATTTAGCAGTAATTTTTCTTGAAGAATATATTAATATTGACACGTGCGGAGAATCCGAAAATAATGCGTTTGTTTTTGTCCTCATATCATTTTATTTGTTTTTTAAGTTGGCGGTGTCGAGCATAACTTTCAAAATTGGGAATATTTATATAAGTGGTTATTAACTTCCTGGACATTGATTTTAATAAAAATACATTTATTATCAACTGAAATTTGGGTAATTCCATATACCTTTATACGTATAAATACATACATGATGGATTATTTTTCTCGCAAGATGTACAATAGGATGTTAATTAGTCACAACTCATTCTATTTGGATACATCTAAATCTAGTTTAGTATGTATTATTTGATTTACTCGAAAGTTTTTGAAAACTGTAGTTTGAAATTTTATACAAACTTTCTTTAAAATTTCAAACTTTATTACATAATCGGGTATGAAGTCAAATATAGAAATGTTCAAGTTTCAAGTGGTTGTAATATACATTTTGAGTTTTTGCTCTTTTTTTTAATTTGATTTCTTACAATTTTCAATTAAAATTTAAAAAAAATATATATAATAATTGGGTGATAGGCAAGGTATCGTAAAGTGTCGTTTTGTCGTGAAGTCATAAAATTTTAAACTTGGAAGTTGTGTCACTTAACATCCTTTTACTGAGCAATTCAACGCAGACTAAAAAAAATTTGAACTACCAACTACTACGACTCTTAGTGAATGCCCTAAATAAAAAAATTAATTAAAATTACGAACTTTGAAAAAATTTAGAATTTTTGGTGTAAGGAGTTTTAATAAGGGTCCAGGACTTTTATAAAAATTAGGAATTTTGGGAGTAAGCAGTTTTAATCACGCACTTGAACTTTCATAAAAATAGCCTTTAGAAAAAAGTTATTTTGGACTTTTATTTTACTTGCCTATAAATGATCGATCAACCTGGACTTTTTTTTAATTTTCCAGTAATAACCTGGACTTTAATTTAATAGTCCAGTAATAACAGTTAAACTTGGTCAAATATTTTTTAAGACCGAACCAGCTTATCCATATCAATTTGCTATCATTTCTGGTATTATCGTTTATTATTAGGAAAGAAATTAAAAAAAAAATATTGGCAAAGTTTAGCTATTATTACTGGACCTAAAGAATTATAGTTCGTATTTTATTATTTGGCTTCTTCCCAAAAAGTTGGAATATAAAAAGAGTTCAGGAAGTTCTCGGATCAAAGGAACATTGATAACGTTCCTCTACAACACACATTTTTGTCCAGATCTCTTATAATATCTAATAAAAAATAACTGTTATATTCGGGCCCTTAACACATTCAATTCTCATTGAATAATTTGAAATGAAAAAATTTTCAGAAACCAATGCCATTTTGTTGCCACTTCAAACTTGCACAAAAATTTAAACGTTTTATATCTCTTTAAATTCTTATACTTAATATTCTGAGAAAGCATGCATTGTATTTTAAAGAAATAAGTTATTTTTATGAAATACTATACATTTATTTTAAATTGTGTACTAAGTTTACAACTGGGGTTTGTATAAATTTAATTTGAGGGTTTTCTGAATTTTAGTTGAAAAGTAATAAGTACAAACGTACACACATTATGAAGTAATAAATTAAACTGTAATTATTATATTTGCTCGGCTTAATTGCGAGATGGGTTAAAAGTAGATAGTTATATGTATATCAATATTATTAATTTTTTATAGGCCAAAGATTGGGTGAGATTATTTAAAGGTTAACTCACAAAACGCAGCAGCATAAATATAGCGAACACTCGTGTCTGCAGGGGCTTAATTTTCGTTTAGATATGAACTTATTAATGTGTTTATATGTATGTACATACATTTATGCGTAAGGAGTGCTAATGATTCATTTTTATGACGAGTTGTTTTTAGAATTGCGCGTGACTTTTTCTTTTATGGGGCGATGAACTCAAGGTGCTATAAGAAGCCCTGTGGGATTGGGATGATTATGTGAATTCATGCATAAATTTATTTATTTAATTTTTCAAACATTCAATTTGTATTTAATAGTTTAAGTATTAAATAATGTTTTTAAACACTAGAAACACTCTAAAATCAATCCTTAAAAGATGGATAGTGGAAATTTAATAAAACTACGGGTACTTTCTATTAGAAACTATTATTGAACTTTATGATTATTTTTTTATAGGTTACATCAGAAGATGTGAAACTAGCACTTCTATAGCCTTTTTACGCACCTAAATTTTTTCGGAATATTCAGCAGACTTCTTAATAAAATTTTTCTATTTTTTTTTTAACTTTACGACTGTTATTGGGTGTGTATACATATATGTATATAACGCTTAATTGAGTCATTTTGTCCACTTAAAATGCTCGAAATCAATTTGCTAATTTCGTTTATTAAGGCTCGAATCGTACGTTGCATTTGGTAATGGAAATCATGCCGAAAAAAAACAATTTCAACCAAATCAACTAAACTTAATTTAACTCACCATACTTGAACTCACCCGCTTTAGCTCACTTTACTTGTACTCACCATGGCCAAACTCATGTTATGTTCTCTTAACTGTTTTTGAACTCACCACAGATTCACTCACCACGCTGAAACTTCTGACGCCAGAAGCCACAATACTCAAACTCACCCCATCTTTACTTTCAACGCCAATGTATTTGATCTCGAAACTCTTTAACATTTCACCTACCCTCCATACCCCACTTCATCTAAAAACTAAACTAAGGAAATCATAAATACCTAAATGCTTAAATTGGGATTTTATCTATTCGATATTAAGAAAGTAAACGTTATGATGTATTTTCTTCTTTTATATAATGTTAAGTGCTGCATACGGAGCGCGATTTATTTTAAATGGGGTATATTTAAGTGAATTGTGTGTCGTGCATGAGTAGATTAGCTGGCTGTCGTAGATACAATCTGTTCACAAATTATAGCACAAGCACATACTCGCACATTTGAACAATTTATTTATCCGCCAGTTATTTAAAATAAAAATAAATTTTTTACATTTTATAAAAAATTAAGAAAACATATATTAAAATTTCACAAAATTTCGATCCTAAAAAAAATGTTAGAAATTTTCGGGGTATGCACTGAATACTATGCAGATTTGTAGTTCATTCAGTTGTAGTACAACAAAGTGCAAGTTTCAGATTGCTTCGAATAAGTACTGATTTTTGACAATCTCTTTGTTGACGCTCTTTTGCAATCGCAGTTTTGCGTTGTATGGAGGCAACTGCAAGCAAAAAAATTAGTGATAATTTGTAGAAGCTTGAGACATGCACTTTCACACACTAGAAATAAATGTGCTGAAAACTGCATACTCAAAAAAATTCTTAAATCTTTTTAAAAAGTTTCAAATTAAAAAAAAAATTATGTTTAATCATTGCACATTTTGTAAATATTTAGTTTAAAAAATGGGTGATTTTAGTTTTTTTTTAGAGAATGAACAATATAGAATTTACTTGAAAAATAATTTTAATTAATTACAAAAAAAATTAAGTGCCCAAATCTGTCAATATGTGTTTGTGCTAGAATTTGCGAATAGAGTATACTATGTTGAGTATACTATGTTATGTAGTACATACATACATAAATTTGTACATTTGTACAAGTAAACGTGGAATTTGTTGTGTATTTTCTCTTAAAAGATTTATCGAGGTCAAGTGCTTTATAAAATAATTAATTTTATTTTTCAAGCGAAAAAAAATTTTATTTTACAACTGCGTCTGATCGTTACTAAATAATCCAGCGTGGGCGAATGGAAAAGTACAAAACACTTATATATATGTGTTGTATGTGCATCAGCGCCATCCTCAGCAAGCTGCTAATAACAAAAGTTCGCTTAGTTGGTGGCTCTTCGTTAAAAAAAAAAACCAAAAATACCAAATCCTTTGCAATTGTTTTACGAGATATCATTCTAAATTTCAGAACAATCAGTTAAAATATAGACTAGAAAACGCGATAGATCAGACGAAATTCCACCACCAACGCAAACAAAAATTTGCTTTATGATTCTCTTCGGTTTTCAGCTTAAGCTAAAGCCACTACAAATATTCAATGTATGCCAAAGTGCATACGGAACGATTTCATCGTCTCTACAGACTACATTGAACTGGTTCCGAAGATTCCAGACGGGACATTTTTCTATGGAGGACGAGTCCCGACAAGGTCGGCCGAAAATTTTCCAATGGTGACGACACTGTGGCTCTGGTGAAGTCCATGGTTGACAAAGATCTACGATTGACACAAGATATGATTTCTGATGGATTGGGCTTTAAATCCATTGCTCTGTCGCGTAATCCCCTAGGATACACAAAGAAATATGCTCGATGATTCCACGAATTTTCAATGAAACTCAAAAAGAGGCTCACATTTTGCTCACTTTTTCCTAGATAAATTCGAAAACGACCAGTCTAGCAACTCCGAAAGCCATTACTGGTGACGAATTTTGGTTCTATTATACTTTTTACATTATGGCAACGAGCCAGCTCACGCTGCTGAAAAAACGAGTAAATTTATTGCGATCTCTGGCATCGAAGAAATACTACGAGCGCCATATTTCCCATATCTAGCACCTTGTGATTTTTGGTTATTTCCAAAAATTTAAAGGAAATTCGAGGAGAAAGGTATTTAACAGCAACACTTAGGTAATTGATGCGGTTAATGCTGAACTTGATGAGCTTAAGAGGCAAGATTTTAATGGATGTTTTGAGAAATGGATCTATGGGCTTAAAAAATTCATTGAAATGAATGTAGAGAAGATAAAAAAGACAAATATGGAGAGTAAATACAAAACAATTCTTTGGTTTTTTTTCTGGTCCACTAAGCGAACTTTTGTAAGTCCCCTCGTATGTGCATTAGTGCCGTCTTCAGCGGGCTGCTGTTAACGAAACATTTCCTGGTCTCTAGGTTCGAAATTTCAGAAATTTTAAAGCATTTTGTAAGTTTTTAATACATATTGGCAAATCTTGGAGAACGCAAGTCAAATGGAAAAAAAATCGGCTTTGTTGTAGAATTTTAAAACCAGATTTTTTGATGGGGTAATAAACTAAACTTTACAGAAAAATATAATATATTAAAATAAAAAGTTTAAGAAGAGGCAAACAACGAAAGCCATTATTTATTTGGTTTTTAGTTGTTTTGTCACAACGTTACTAATTAATAAGTGTGAAATAAAAATGATGAAAAATATAGAGATATTAGACCTATTTTAAAATTTAATAATAAAATAATTTCGTATCGTGGAGTTTCTTTTTAATATACAAAAAATTTGTATCATTAAAAAACTTAAAACAAATTTACTTTATTAAATAAAAATTGATATAGCTTCTATTTGTTGCAAAATTAGCTTTTCATTAGAAACCACAAATTTTATTCTGAAATTTTGAGAGATGTTGTTTATGGGCCTTAATGACCAAATATAGTTCGTCAGTATAATAAGCCAATGTGTGTGTGTACGTTTGTGACCAACAAATGGAAGCGTATCGGACATTTTTTAAAACCCGATAGTGGTCACAAAAACTAATTATTACTTTTATTAGCTCGGCCTACTGTAGTGCTGGGATGGAGCACCGAAATTATTGTCCAAAAAATTTACATGCTTTATCAAGTTGAAGGAATTGCTGCGGCTTACCAACCATGTACTAAAAAGCGCATTGATGGCTTTAATCACTTCACCAAAAGATTCGACTTGAAATCAGCCCGTAAGTGTCGTCGCAAGAGGTGTAAATTGCGCACACGCAAGCGATGCACCAAATGCGATGTTGTCTTATGTTTTAATAAAAAAAAATATTGTTTCAAACTTTATAACACAAAGAAATAAAAATGAATTAAAAAAGTAATACATTTTCGTTAAGTTTTTTATGGACTTTTAAAATAATTAATGCTTGATATTTCTATTGAGGTCGAGGCCAGTTTTTGAACGATTAGTTATATCGAACGACAGTTAAATCAGCTATTTCAAAGATCACCACATCTCTTCATCAGACTTTGTCAAAACTAGGAATATCAATACCGGGATACCTTTTTTTACTCCCTAATATCCCGGGATTAGTCTATTAAAATGGTGGGATTGCTGAAAGGAATTTTTTTAATTGCCTTTTAAATTGTTTGTTACATATATCTCCCTTTCAAGGCCAAAGCAAAGCATTATTTGTAAACAATATCCCCCAGTCAAAGTTTCTGCTGGAGCTTTATGTGCTCGCAACTTACATATTCAAATGTGGCATCGCTTTAAATTTTATTCTAGAGGAAATAAAATGGAAATAATCTACATTGTGTAATAACTTCTTTAATAAACTCGTTGCAAGGACAAGCAACGGCGAACAATTCTGTCAGATGTGTAGCTCAGAGTTGCACAGCTGTCAAATTCGTATGAAAACAATACAAGGTGGAAGTGTTCAGCAATGGATTAAATTATTTATTTGGTTTAATAATTTGCTTTAACTTATTTTACTTGTTAATTTGTATTTAAACATTGAATATAATCTTTATTTCTTCGCAGGGCTTCAACACACGAACTTATTAATAAGTGTGGCAATTGATTTGTTTCCTCTTTTATATTACAGAAGCAATAATATACATTAAAATCATATCCCCATGTTTCAAACAATGTACACACTTAAAGTTTTCATTCAAAGCTTTTTGATAATTTTTTTGATAATCCAAACAAAAAAACAGTATTCGTTATATTGAAGACAATGCGCATAACCCTCAACGATGAGGTAAACGTCAAATCGAAATGTCACGCAAAATGAAAATTGGAAATCAAGTTAGCTTTTTGGGCAAGGCCATCATGATGCAATAATGAAAGGTGTTGTACGTTGGCAACTTCTCGCTCTAAATCAGCCATATTGAACGCCCTTAGAAACTGTGCTATAATACTCGTATGTATTATCGATTGTTTTGACATTTTGGAAATTTTTTTCTTATTTATTGATAATTTGTTTTGTAAAAGCGAGAGTTTGAATAAGTTTTTATAAAAATTATCAAGTATTTGTATAATAAAACATTATTTGTTAAATTATTAAGGGGAATAAAGCTCTGCGGTTCATTTCGGAAGACAGGAAAAACAATTTTATTGGCATTTCCAATACAATATTTTATTGGACAAAAAAAATGTCCGTTTTTTGATAAAGTATCAAAAATAGTTGATATTTCTCTATGAGCTCTGAAGATATCCTCTATTTCATTTTCAAAAGCCGCCTTCAATCGACTCGATCTTCTCATCAACGTCAATTTTTCGTTTTCTCCGCTCGTCTTTGGAACAAGCTAATTTTATATTCAATTTAACCTATGTATATTGTATTCTAATAATTATACCATAAAGGCTAAAGGAACTCCATGGACCTGTATATTTATGCTTTTTCAGTTATCAATTAGTTTTTCTCTCCTTGGAAATATAATATAAATAATTTTGGGGCTTACACTATATACATATCTCAGTGTTTGGCCGAGGGACCTGCAGTTTTGTGCCGACTCCGAACGGCAGATGTATTTAATGAGAAGCTTTTTCATGGCAAAAATACCCTCGGAGGTTTGCCATTGCCTGCCCAAGGGGTGACCGCTATTAGAAAAAACTTTTTTTATTATTAAGATTTTTACTTGGAAATAAACTATATTAATGAGAGAAAATCCGTGAGGATCTACTTTTCCAAAAAAAGTTAATCGCTGGACAAACATTGTTGTTGTTGTTGGTACGGTTTGAGTGCATTTGCGTCACATTTGAACATTTAACAATAATTTCTAAAGAATAATCATTATCGAAGAAATGTGTCTTTTTTAATTTTGGCATCCAAAAACACTAAAAATTCGTACGTAAATACAAATTATGTTATTAATTATTTTTGGTCAGTTTTCATATAAAATTCATAATATTCCAATCATTGTGGGTAAATTTTATTTAAATATCTTCACTCATTTGTACTTTTTCCTAGAAACGGCCTTCTTTTATTCCCATTTCTCTAATACTTCCAAAATACAACATTGAGCTAAGGGCGTTCAATCTGGCGCTGTCACAACGTACAACACCTTTCATTATTCCATCATGAAGGCCATGGTTCAATCATACAAGATTGGATAATTAGGCAGTTGTCTTACTCTTGCACGCTGCCCTAAGGTAGCCTGTCTTGCTCTCTTTTAATTAAAAAAAAAATGTTATCAAACACGTGGAAATTAGTACTTTTCTTGTGAAATGGCCTGGCAGGCAACACTGTTGCCTTTTTGTAGTTTTTAAATTATTTCAGAATGCCTTACATTAAATAATCGAATTGACGGCATTCTCGTATGTTTTCCAGTAGCCTTGCTTATCTAGCAGCGAAGAGGAATTGAAATTTTTTTTCTTTGCATGTATGAAATTGATTGGTCGTTGGTTCGATTCCCGGTCAGGTCAGATCATTTTTTTGATATTTTTTTTTCAAAGAAAGCATTTTATGTTTTTAAATTTTTATTGTATATATTTTATATAAAATAACATAAAATTAAAAAAATTATAATTTATATAAATATTAACAACCATAAAATTATACAGTTAAAATATCGAATAGAAGAACATTTATTAGTATTTGGACCAGTTTTGACTAACGTCTTTACTTGATTTCTAACAGATGTATCTCAATAAAAATTCCGTTAATTTTTTGACGAAGGTATAGTGTGGTGTTTTCCATATAAACAAAAATTTGTTTCCTACAACTAATGTTACATTTTTAGTGACTTGAATCTTACAAATTTATGATCTACAAAAATGGTAATTATATGTATTTTTAAAAAAGTTTGAAATTGTAATGAAATATGTATACATACAATCCTGGTTACTAAGCTTTTAATAGATACCTCTTATTTTGGTTGCTAAAATTGATATTGAATTAAAGAAAAATTTATTATCAAAATGTTTCCAAATGTGATAGTTCTATTTTCTGTATGTAAAAACTTAAAAAAGGTTGAAATCACATTGTTTTTGTTAACAAACTGTGTAAAAAATATTTGAATCTAAATCACACTTGCGTTTTTTGTTTATATAGTTTGTTGTATTAAGGTGCTATCTATATACATACATGTGTGGTTAAATATTCGGTTATATTATATTAAATTGAAATATCAAATTTCTGCAAATATGTTTCATTCTATGTTCAAACCGCATTTCGCTACTAGTTACCTACTTTTCTAATACCTTTGCGCGAAAAGGGATACAATATTTTTCCCTTTATCACACCTTCCTAAATGCAACCTTACAAGGCAGTCGGAAAACTTAAACGTCAATAAGTATCCAACCTTTTATAATTGATTCATGGGCAAGGCCTTCAATTTCGGTTGCTCCCATACAACTTGTATGAGAATGAGACATTTTTGGCAGTAAATTTGCGCCGTGCGTTTATGTTAGGTTGGGACGTTAACGCTTTAATATCTTTTAGATCGCATTTTGATCAAAAGAAGGAATATCTCTGACTCGCGCAAAATGGAATGGGTGATGTATTTAATGTTTACTTGATGTGTTGCTTGGTTTCAGTAAATGTACTATAAATATTTAATATTAATTTCAAACAGTCATTAAAAATAATCATACTGTAAATGCATTTGCTACTGAACCAAAAATGCGTATTTGTACTTAAAGTTTATGTTAACATTTTTTTTTTTGATGCATAAAAAAGCCAATTAATACATACATACATATGAACATAAATTACAACAAATTGTTTTTCTTTGTTTATATTAATTTTATTTTTAATACTACTCTAATACGACGATTACATACTACGTGTGCGTGCTATAACTCGATATGCTGTTGGGTTCAAGGTTCGAATCTCAGCCAGGGCAAGTAAAAGCGAAGTCATAGAACAATCTTTTTTCTAATAGCGGTCACCCTTTTTCAGGCAATGGAAAACCTCCGAGGGTATTTCTGCCATAAAAAGCTTCTTATAAAATACATTTGCTGTTCGGAGTCGGCACAAAACTGTTGATTCCTCCATTAGTGGTACAACATAAAAGACACACACCACAAATGATAGGAGAAGCTCGGCCAAACACTGAGTTATATAGTGCAAACGCCAAATTATTATTATTATTAGGTATCAAAATAAATATTTATTTCGCTAATAATTTTTATGAGGAGACTTTAATAATATAAATTTTGAAATAATATTTAAAAATGATCCGAAAACTTTGGAGCATTCTTTGAAAATAACACTGTGTTTGTATCTGTAACTCTAGTTGTGGAGTTATTCGCCGGTAATCCGGTGGACATGGTCTTCTTGGAACGGGGTTGTTTTCTAAATATGGTAATGGCAATTGAACGTATTTTGTTGCCTTGTATTCTAACTGGCATCTTTCAGTTCTATCCTATCCATTACGTTAATTCAAGCACGCAGAACATTCTTCTAGATTATGATCTTGTGAATTCACCCAAATCATCGGAACGGCAAAAGGCATACAAAAGGCTTTCCAACAATCGCGGTAAATATCCTGTACATAAAACAGTCGGAGGCCATTCAACATCATGAATAATATTTTCACCAAAGTATTGACGATTCACGTCCGTGGTTTCCGAAGTAATTACATATTTATTTGGCATAATAGTCAATTTGCCATAAACATAACCAAAGTTGTTTAATTTCGCACATTTATCCATTTCTGATATTGAAAAGGATAAATTTGTCGAACCTATTAAATTGCGCATCGAAGTTAGCAAACAACCCAGATAAGAGTAAGTAGGTAGGTAACTATCGACTAGGTTATTAATTTGTTTTTTATACGTTTCTCTTAAAATAGTTATACATCTTGTATTTACAGGCATTTTTGTGCCTTATAAGAAGACCCTTGAATGCTTTCAGATGGCGCTGATGAATATACATATATACATATATCTTTACACTTTGCTTTAAAAGTCAGACGGACTTTGCCAATTATTGCAAAAGATGTAGATAAAAAATGTAAACATATTTACGTAATAAAGTGAGGTCAGGAAAAAGTAAAATTAAAAAAGCACAAAATCGCCTAAAGAATTAAACATTTTGTGCTGGAAATAGCAATTCACGCAGCGTAGAGTGACAACTCTTCTTAAATATGTACAATAAAAAAATGTGATCGCTCGCGTATAAAAATGTTTGTACATTTTTTTTTCGAAAAAATTAATTAAACCTACTTCATGCGAAAAAAGGAGTAACAACAAAATCTGCTTAATACTCGCATGTGCTTCATCGCCAGCAAGATGTTTCTGTGTTATGAAAACAAATTCAAATAGAGTACCGGTCAAATTAAAAGTGCGCTCATTTAATGTTTACATTTCTGAAAAAAAATTTAAATTTTTAAATTTTTGCACCAAGCTTATATTGAGACCCGCATGGTTTATGTGAAATAATGCACTGTATTTAAGGTTAACAATTAAAATAACTAAATACGAGAACGGTTAGATTAGTCAGTGAATTTTTAAATTTCCCGCGCAAAAACTTTAAATTAATTACTGCTTCAAATTAATAATAATAGACTACTGTCAATTTTTGAGCAAGCTGAGTCACTTAGTTAATGCTTGACAGCAATTGAATACAGATAGACTCTTGATTTTTAACAAAAATTTAAAGAGTGTATTTCATGAACTGATTGAGGATTATTTTTTGCGTTAAAACCCATCACGGAAACCAAGGAAACGCTTGATAAATAGTATGTGGACACTGCACCATCACTTTCAATGGTTAAGAAGTGGTTCACTGAGTTCCGTTGTGGTCGTATCAGCATAATTGACGTGAAAAGGTCGTTATACCAGAAATCGTCGATAAAATCCATGGAATGATATTGGATGATCGAAGAATGAAAGTGCGTGAGGTGGCTGAGACTAGATGCCGCGATTGCTCGCACTCGGCCATAAGCGCAACTGTGTGACCACTTCAAAGGATTGGAAAATATCCATGTATTGGGCTACCCTATCCAGCATATTCTCCAGATTAGGTCCCATGCGACTAGTTCCTTTTTCCAAACCTGAAGAAGTGGCTGGGTGCTAAGAGATTGGGATCAACTGAAAAGGTCATCACAGAAACAAATGCCTATTTTGAGAGTCTTGAGGAAAGCTTTTCGTTGAAAGGAATTGAAAATAGGAAAAACGTTGTACAAAGGGAATAGAGTTCAATGGAGATTATGTTGAGAAATAGAACGCTTTTTTGCCGAAAAAATTAATTTTATTCAAAAAGTCACTCGTGAAACAAAAATAGCCAATTTTTGTAAAAATAACGCGACCCTTTTAATATGTTCGGCACTGTATATACATACATATGTATGTTTGTAAGTGACAGTTTGTTTCAAAGTTGTTGTTGCTGCAATAGATTTTGCCAGCCATCACAATCAGAAGGCGGAGCGGCACTTGATACTTTGCCTCGATCACTTCATCTGTTGTTTTAAGATAAATTTCGTTATTCCTGCTAAGCACCGAGTCTTTTTTCACATTTTCTTTTTGTTGCTATTGTAAACACCCCATCATTTAGTATTTCATATTATATGGCTTTATTATTGTTTTTGTCGCAGTTGTTTTTGGCTTTTTGGCACGCACCCAACTGACATTGACTGATGCGTATTCGTCTGCGCGCGTTTGCCTCTAAAGCTTCCAATGGCGTGTGTGGGTTAATGTTTTGCTTAATATTTGAGCGATTTTATTATTTTTCCAAGCGCAAACACATACAAACGCACCCATAAACTGTTAAATACATACATAGATATGTTTGTATGAAACAGTACTAAGTATTTTCCGAAACACAATCATGCATACCATATATATGTACATATGTACATCCGATCTGTTCGGCATCATTGCGCTGGTGTTTCGTGACGTTCGTATTGATGAAACGCAGCAATGTCTGGTAGGCGGAAAGCGTGAGTGGAATAGCGTCGAATTTGTTTTCAAGATATTTTAGAATATACAAACTTTAATACAGGGACCAAGTAATTTAAGATATAATGATTACTACATTTTTGACTTTTATTAACTTTTGGGGGTATTTCCTGTGATCAGAAACAAAATATTTATATATAAAAGTTATTTCAAGACTTTAAAATTTATGCCATGCCATACTTGTTTTTAAGAAATCGGTAAACAAATACATTTTTAACGAACTTTTAGTTTTATGATTAAACTAAATTAATCTAAATGATTATTGTTTTTTGAGCAAAAGAAAAAGAGAAATTTAACAAAACGTTTTATTTCGCCTTAGTATTGTTCAAGCTGTAATGGGGATGGTTCTTAAAGAATTTATAAGCAATAAATTTGTATTAATAAATTTTTTAAGGGCCATATACATATATTTGTTTGTACATGTGTATGTGTGTACATACAAATCGATTAAAACATTCCTTTATTATTATTACTATTAGACCATTTTAAGTTGCACAACTTAAAACTTAGTGTTTGTTTTTTTCTTTTCGTGATTGCTCAACTAAAGTCCACTTTTTACCACCACCGGAATTAATAAAGTACCCAACGTAGGGTGTAGCTAGAATTAATGATCAACGTTGGAAAATTTGATTATAAGTTGTCCGCATGTTTGAAATTTTAATGCGTTTGTATAAAAAACAAAAACTTTTTAAATGAAAACATGATGCGAAAATAAATCCAAATACACAAAAGCTGTAAAAAATGGTAAAAATATTTACACAGCTGCAAAGTAATATGTGAATATATTAATACAATTTTTATTAGAAAATATTTTTTGTAGTTTACAAGATTTCAAGAACAGCATTTTATAAATAATTTATTTCGAGAAATATTATAAATGATAAGTCGGACGATTTCATGTCAACTCACTTTAAAAAGACAAAGTAAATATATACAAATCTGTTTAAATTTGAATAAATTTATATACTTAGCTGCATTAGTGCTTGCATTGTATAATTTAATTTAATTTTAAAAACATAGTTAAATAGTATTGCCAATTGATATTTCAATATTTTATGAGATTAAATGAAGAAAATGTTTAAAACTAAAGGCATACCGTAAAATATGAGGTAATATTATAATCAGTTAAATTTTGTCCAACAAAAAACTTAATGCTGATTTTTTTAATAATTGCAATTTTTATGCGATTTTCCAAACTATTCAATATCGGTTTCGACAAAAATCAATTATGCAAATTGTTTTCAACTCAATGAATTTTTGTTGCCTAGTTACTTTTGATATGTAATTCACTTCTTAGGCAACTTTTAATCCTATTTGTATTACTTTAAATATCGCTCAATGAAATGCTGCATCACTTTTTTACAAAGTCTAAACTTATACAAATTTAATGCTCATTAAATATTCAAACATCAGCTATAAAATTTATTGATTTAATTTATTTTTATAATTATGTTTTCTGAGGGTTATCGCAGTTTGTTCTTCATTTTTTTTATATTGTGCAAAATACAACTTGACATTATATATGTCATGAAGTATATACTTATAAATTAAATACAATAAAACATCAAAACTTAAAAACGAGCTTAAAACACAGCGAGCTTTTTTTGTAGTTAAATTAATTAATTAATGCTAAAAACTGAATGCCTTCAGTAAAAAATTTTAGGGCAATTTCTTTAGATTTCTTTATATTAAATTTTAATGAATTTGGGTTTGTGGTCTTTTGTTTGTGACACTGTAACAATATTTGAAATTATCGAATTTGGAAGAATTCTATGAAGAAAGTACTATGCTTTAATTAAATGTACATACATTTAGTTAATGTTAAGATATATCGCTTATTATTCTCAATTTTATTTAGTCATCTGTTTGATTTGGGCAATGCCAATATGATACAAGAAAAATGTGCATAGATTGTGGATAGTGACACCTTCGAAAAAAATGTAATTATTTCTTAACTAGCATCAATTACTCACAATTATTAATTATTCCGCCGTTTTCAGCCTTAGATTTTATGCGTCTATTCTTTATTGCCAGCGATCAACATCAACACTGAACTTGTGTTTAACAAATCTTAATATGCGCTATGTTGTCATCCAACATCACTTGTAAACGTACTGGCCAAGCAACAGCAGAGAAAAAAAAACAAGACTTATTAAACAAAATGCGTCACTCTGTGGTTTCACAAACGATAGTTAATTTATTCAGTATGAAATTACACTATACTGTTGCTCGTTTGAAGACAATAATTTCCTTTTCACTGACAATGACAGAAACCGCATACCAAGGCGCAGCCGGCATACCCAGCTCTGTTCAATTAAAGTACACAAAAACACTAACACGATCGCTTATTTCAATTTGACCAGCTGAGCTAGACGGACTCAGCACACGTTCAACCGACGGCGCGCACATCTAGCGACTAAGGCTGACGTCCATTCGGCATGCCAGCGACGTCTTGGGAAAATGTCGTGCATCGCTGAAACGCTGTGGCACGCCATGCCCAACAACAGCATTGCTCATACCTCGGGACTCCTGCCACCACCCCCACCCGACATGCCACTTGAGTGTATTTTTGCAACAAAAACATCCGTAGTTTGAACGACAGCACGGGGGGAGGCGAGGTGGTTGAAACATGGAACGGCAAATTTGAGACAGAAATTGAAAGCGCTTAGCGCTGATCATCTGCGAGATCTAAATGAGTGCCTGTGCTGTGCTCGCTTGTGTGTTTCTATCATTGCAATTGTATTTACTTTTACCCTGTAGATAAAGCTATTAGTAGTAAATCACATAAATTTCTCCGCTCATGCAAATGTGCATCTGAACTGGTACAAAGCTTAACAGATGGGAACCAGTAACATCGTCAAACATTTTTTGAGAGATTATTTCAAGCAGCTGTGTCTCAGACAAGTTACACTTGTTGAAGAGATATGTACTCCAACATCCATTCACATGGAAATAAAAATGTACGAATATATATTTTAAACTAAAAATATCGCTAATTTTTCCCATTATCTTCTAAAGCTAAAAAGAGATAATACTTGTATTTGAAAAAAAAAAATACTTATTAATTATGTCGAATACGACTCGCAATATGTTATCTTTCAGGCGTTTAGATATATGTATCGGTTTGATCCCGTAATTAAACAAAAAATAGTGTAGAGTCTTTAAATGCGGTTTAATAGATAGCGCCCTGGACTTCGTTGACCACATGGGTACCAAATCGAAGGATCTTTTCACCGGAGCATCATCATTCAAAGACAGCCGGCATGATGAAAGGTTTGTAAAGCGAGATAGCCGAGAAAGACCTCTGCTTTTCAATTGCCTGCCAAAGAGGCACCTCACGGAAAAAGTTACACTTCGCTATAAAGTCAGCCTGCAGGTCGAGCATAAGGCTCGCGCGATAGAGAATCACTCTGTCTGAAAAATATGTTACTGTTTAACTGTTTGGGAAGGTCTTTCCCAATTCCAATAAAGATGTATGTTGATCAATGCCATTTAACGTGAAATATTACATGGAAATACTAAATTTAGACAACGTGGTATACCGGCTACTTTTTGTTGTGCTAAAGATTATTTTTTTATCGGATCTTTTGCAACATTTTGCGTAAAGCGAATAACACCTCGATTGTAGAAATTTCAGGCCTGAAGGGGATAAAGTTCGAGCAGTTCAATCGGTTCGCGCAGATTCCGTGTTTCATAATAACATTGGGATGTTTAAGGCAGACGCGGGACAGACGGAGTTGAATTTGGGATTGTACATATATTACACTTGAGGTATGATCACTCCGAACTGTAATCAATCAACACTCCGGAGGATAGGTTTGTAATCAATAAAAGGCGTAGAATTAAGGTGAAACCGAGTCGAGAGATATGTGGCACTAAATCCGACTACATTAATGTGTTGAATAGATCAAACTTGAGGTTGCTAACCCATTACCTAATCGTTTACACATGCCCCGAATTGGACTCTTCACGGAGATGAGCTACTGTCTATGTATAAAGCGTTCCGGCTTGGTCGTATAAAGATTTAAATACATTTAGTATCAGGAAGTCCGTTGCTAGCTCTTAATTAAAATATATTTAGTTCGCAGTGTTTCTTGTTTTTTGCTAAAATCTAAATTCTAAAAAATGAAATTACTATTAATTTAATTTATAAAACTCTCCAGAAACACTATTTTCCCTGTTCGCCGATTCGAAGCATTGCTTTCGTGGTCGCATTACACTACGACTTGGTCTTATGGCGAAAGAATGGTAGTAATTGACATTTGTGCTTTGAATCTTCAACACTTCGCACAAGTGTAAAGTTTATTTTTAATTACAGCATAATTCATTGTATATGCAACCGACTGGGTTAGTTTGAGATTCAATTGGCCAACCCTGCGCTAGTCCGTTCTAAGTGATCTGCGTCTGATCTCCGCAAAAAAAAATTTTTTTTAATAAATTTCTAGCTTATACATATTTACTTAAACACCAAGTAAGTGGAAAAGTTCCATGGCTTGGAAAAAGGCAACATAAATAAAAAGTTGTATAAATTAGAGAAAGAAAGCGACCGCTAAAATATACAATCTAGCAACGCAAAAATCAAATAGTGCAACAAATAAATAAACAAAATAAAGCACATGTGCCGCACACAAATACCCCGCGACCTAATTCGCGAAAAAGTGTTTCTCTACATTGCCTTTGACATATGCACGCTGATCTCAGGCCAGCTGGCGCGCGATTGGCACTTAATATTTTTTTTTCAAAGTACACAAATACACTAACGACCTTAGAAACATTAATATTTATTAAATATCTCCCGCCATTTTATTTCTTCTACATTTGTGTGTGCACACTTGCTATCGCTAACATTTTCCAGCAGCCCCAAAATATTGAAATATTTATTTATTGCTATAATTATGCTATAGATACTCAATCAATAAACAGTTTATGTTCAACATTCAGTATTCGAATTATTGATATTGTGCTTCCTACTCTGCTTGGCCTCCGTATATGTGTATGTATGTACATAAGTATGTGTCTATACTTACAACAACGTTGCGAGAGTATCTTGCACGCTTATTTGCGGTTGCGGTTAGTACCGAGGCGTGACTTTGTTTCACTAATCGAGCATCTTCATGTTGACAAATTGTTTATGGAGTGGATTGACTTACCGAATACCGATTATTATTATTACTTAAGTATACACTCGTACTATGAGCTCATAATTATGTGCTCTTGCCTTGGTTTTAATTAATGGCTTTAATTCAAATAAATAGACAAATCGCCAAATACTTACGCGTTCAATTAAAGTTTAAAATATGTGCTTGAATTCGTAAATGAATACTTACTTTTGACTAAATATTTGCACTCGAAGATTACTAAAAATTTGCTTGACGGCGCTTGTGCAATAACTGAAAAAGGCCGAATTGTGGTCCATCATTTTGTTTAAAAAAAAAAAACTAGCATATAATTCACTCAACGCTTAGTACATTTAGATCAGAGATGCCGACGCAATATACACTTCTGCAATTAGTGTTTTTGTAAAACACTCCAGCATTGCAAGTGCGCCGCACATTCCCGCACAATCGCCTTTGCCTACTACCGAAACTTGTACGCTGACTTCTGGAGTAATTTTTCTTAGAATATTTTAAGATCATACAATTTTTTTATGATCAGATCTGAATAAAAAAATAAACTCGTTATATTTTTACTATACTGTAAGGCTAAATTTGGTGAGTACATTTTTGAAGCAACCAAGTCCGCGTAAACTGTTCTCTGATTGGCTGCCGCTTTTGCTTCTACTTGGTTTTTTTTTGTTTTTGTCGCACATAAATTTTCCAGAAAAACTTGACGGCTACGCACTGAAAAAATTGATTGCGTTTTCAATGTAGTAGTGCGCGCACTACCATTCAAAAGTTTTGGGAATCGCTGATTTAGAATAATTTAATATTTTGTAAGTAAGTTACAATTACATATGTATGTATATCCAGCAAAGCGTGCGTAACTGTATATTTAACTCATCTACAAAATTTTTGAAAATACTAGTACATGCGTTCTTGGTTTTATTGAAAGTCACACGTATACAAAAAACTTTGCACGTTTATCATTGAGCATTTAGCAGAGAGGCTGTAATACAAAGTGTTGGGTGACCGATTAATAACAAGTATACCCATTAAATATTAGGCTTGGTTAAAATTTTTTTTTTTTTTTCAACATATGAAATTATTTCTTAAATATTATACAATATTAGAGTTCATTACATATGTTATGACAATGTACCTAGAAACTTACTTAATAGCTAACAAACATTTTGTTTTTAACAAAAATAATAAATTTGCAAAACGATGAAGCAATAAACTGCATTTTCGTTTTATATCAATCTATTAAATCTCGAGGTGTTCTGCGCTTTAGTCTTCGCGCTACAGAGGCTGTTTCAGCCAGTTTCGCCGCTTCGATGTTAACGTGACTGTTTAGTCTATTAGCATGTGATGAGGCACATTCTTTTATAACAGCTTCTACTGTCTTAAAGCACAGATCGCGATGTAGATCTGAATTATATATATACCATGGGGCATTAACCGCAAGCCTTAATATTTTGTTTTGGAATCGTTGGATTGTGTTTACATTATTTTTGCTGGCGCAACCCCTCAAGTTGTGCTCCATACGTCCATGCTGGACTCAGGACTTGTTTATATAATATTAATTTATTGTGAGTGGATAATACTGAATGCCTGCTAATCAGCCAATTCATACTTCGTAACTTTATCTCAAGCATATCCCTTTTTCTTTTTGACGTGCTCCTTCCATCGTAGTTTAGCGTCAAGAGTCATGCCCAGATACTTCGCTGAATTCGATTATGGTAGCTTAGATAAGTCTATGTAGAGTAGGTGATGAGAGATTTCCTTTAACGTAAAATCGACATGGGTTGATTTTGACCCTTTTAACTCAAGGTGGCATTTGTTTGTTCAGGTGTAAAAATTATTAACCGCACACTGCCTTGAGGAACGCCAGCGCCAATCGTTCTCAGATCAGAGTAGCAATCTTCTTCTTTAATCCGAAAGAATCTTTCACTTAGATATGATTGTACGAAGTCACAATGTTGCTCGGGAAGCTGCATTCTTAGCTTATGGATAAGCCCTTTGTGCCAAACTTTATCGAAAGCTTTCGAAATATCCAGAAACACAACAGAACAGATTTTGTTTTTCTTCAAACAATGAACGTTCGATAACATCAGTTATGCGATCAACTTGCTCAATGGTGGAGTGTTCTTTCCTAAAACCAAATTGATGTAAGGGAATAAGATTTTGAGTTTCAATTATTGGCATAAGCCTTGCTATAAATAGTTTTTCCAGTACTTTTGAGAGGATTGGCAATAAAGATTTTGGCCTATACGAAGAAATTTCGTGTGCGAAATTATTAGGCATACAAATCATGACCACTTCTGCCACTTTCCAAGATGTGGGAACGTATTGTAGTTTAAAGCATGCGTTTATTATGTATGTTAGCTGAACAATACAATGATTTGGTAGCTTCTTTACAACGTCAGAAGTAATTAAATCGAATCCCGCAGATTTTTTCGGTTTCTGCTCTTTTATTGCTTTTTTGGCGTAGAATACGTCTTACCTTACGGTATGGGCACCCATGTCAGATTGTTGTTGTTGTAATCTCTATTTCTTTAATTATAAGGAAACGGCGAGATAAATTTTTTTTACATTTTTTTTGTAGTCAAATGAAGATGTTAGCTTTCGTTTGACATACATACATTTCATATTGGTTGATATCTTCCTAATATTTAAATTTCTCAAATGAAAATTTTATAAACACATCCAAACAAATATGTGTGTGGTGTTTGGTTGAGTGTGAATAGACGTTCATTTTATTGCATAATTTTAGGCGGGTAAATTTAAGTAGAGTAAAGGCAGAGAAAGCGCTGCCAACTACTGCAAAATAACAATGGTGATCTTCCCCGTTCATACAGATGTCAGTATGCTTATTGGTGGTGATTTTAACACAGAAATCACTTCAAATACTAGATTGGCGAAATTTATGAGCGATACGTTTAATTTGGATTATATTCGAAATGATGCTCCCACAACTATTGATAACACAACCATTGACTTAGTTTTTGCGAGAAATTTAAATGTTAATTTAAAAACATATTTATCCTATTTTTCCTATCATAAGCCTATATTCTCAAAAGTAACTTTCAAATAATCAAATAGATTTGGGTCTGTTATTTATCATTTATCTTTACTATTGATAACTACCATTGACTTCGTTTTTGCGAGAAATTTAATTGATAATTTAAAAACATTTTTACACTATTTTCCTATCATAAGCTTATGTATATCATCAAAAGTAACTATCAAATAAAGAAATTCATTTGCTTGTAATATTTATCATTATAAATTATCATTATACATATGTTTTCTGTCTTATCGGATGGCGTATTCTACGTTAAACTTAATGGCCGTGTCTCTGACACAGCCACCTTCGTTTTACTTCTGCTACGGTAGCAGGACGGATTTCCTCTTTTCTTGTGCCATAGTTCGAAGGGAACATAGCATCGCTTTGATTGGAAAGAGTGAATATATTTTCCAGATGATGTGCAAAAAGTTCGGCTTTGTGAGAGTTTGTTTTTGCCCAACCATTTGTCGTTTTTATCGGTGGAACTGGAATGGCTGGACGTTTAAATTTTTTTGCTGCTTTCCATAAGGTATAGTCTGTGCCTTTGTCATACGTTAATCGTTTAACATAGTTGTTAAATGTTAAATTTTTTATGGCACGTATCTCCTGCTTTAGATTTTTACAAATCTTATTTAATTTAGTTTTCACCTCAGGGGATTGAGTCCGTTGCCACTTTTTTCGCAGCAGACGTTTCTGAAGAAGCATTTGTTTAATTTCTCGTGGATAATTCTGCCCAGGTAAGGCAGATTTGATAGGCGGTGTGCTAATCCAAACTGCTGTTTGAATGACCCCTATGAGTTTCCACAGTTCAGTTTCAAGCTGCTCAATGTCGTTAATTGGTGAGCATTTCTACTCAAGGAGCAGACTTTTGAAGAGCTGCCAGCTCGTTAGCCTGTTCGTCAGGTATGGTGGAGAATCTTTTTTAACTACATTAACGCTTATTGTTAGAATAATAGCGGAGTGATCTGAGTTAAGGTCGAAACTTTCTACCGTTTCTATGAAGCGCTTTGGAATTTTTCTTATGATGAAGAAATCGATTAAATCAGGAGTTTTCTAAAGATCAGTTGATGTAACTTGAAATTCATCAGAGCATACCTTTTGACCTTCGTAGTGCACTGCCTCCTCTTGCACAATTGCTTGGGTGAATAGTGGAGTATACTTCGTAGCCATCAAATTTTATTTGTGTCTCATTTGTGAAATTTAATTGTTTTACTTTCCCTTCATAACGTCAGCATAAAGAGTATCTGTTTTAACGATACTATTGCTGGGTACTTCTTGTTTTAACGATTGCATTTTTGTTGTTTTGTCTTTTTTTTACTTTTTTGTCGCCATTTCTGAAGTTCTTTTCCAACTTCACAACCGCGGTAACTTGCTGGTTGATTTTTTCCGCAGTTCCAGCATTTGGGCTCTAAAGAAATTGGTTTGTCACATTCGCTTGTTTGGAGTTTACCAGAGCACTTATAGCAAATAGATGTTTACTAAAAGAACTATTTGTGGCCGCTGTGGTCGAGTTAGTAGCGGTGCGTGCTATAATTTCATATGCCGGTGAGTTCGAGGTTTGAATCTCAGTGAGGGCAAGCAAAATCTTTTTAATATAAACAGTTTTTTCTTATAGCAGTCACCCCTCGGCAGGCAATGGCAAACCTCCGAGGGTATTTCTGCCATGAAAAAAACTTCTCATAAAATATATCTGCCGTTCGGAGTCGGCACAAAACTTTAGGGCCCTCCATTTGTGGTATAATATAAGGACGCACACCACAAATTTTGGAGAAGCTCGGCCAAACACTGAGCTATATAGTGTACGCGCCAAAATTATATATAAAATAACTATTTATCAGTAGACATTTTTTTTAATTTTAAATAAAAGACTTAAAACAGAACTGAATGACGGAATTTATATTACGTATATAACCCGTAAGAACAACCTCTGTCATTTACTTTTTCAAATTTATTTAATTTAAATGTTGTCCGCGACTACGTTGTAGGTGTTTTATTCGGAAGGTCCAATTTTCAATGACACTTTCCCATTCAATTACTCATTCAAGCATTGCTACCGGTAATTCGATCGTAGCTGGCTTATCGACGAAGGCTGGATGTAGTTGTATACATATTTAATTGCGTTTCGTCCAAAAACGTATACTAATGGTATTGACAATAGCGGTCTCGGACACCATATGTTGATCGATGTGGACGTAGAACTCTTCTCTCAAAGCGCTGATTTTCGTAATACAGCTGAATAATTTGTAGATGTTGTTGGGGTGTGATCCTTTCCATGATGAATTGCGTGAAATTTGAAAAAAAATAACAAATGAAAAATGTCTAGTATGAACACTCTATATTGCAGCCAATTTTTTTTAGGAAACCGAATATGTGAGGCTACAATAAATTTCGATACGATACATTGTGGATCTAGTTCTCAAGCCATTTAATGTGAGAGTCTCTGATTCAGAACAGATTATTCCACTTTCCTTAAAACCTCGATTCCATAGCACATTTGTTCTTTTAAATGGTTTTTCTTGCTTCTCTTCTGACTATTTCGGAAATCTGTTTTAATAGAAATGAAGGTTCTTACTTTAACCCACTTCTAACTTCTTTAACCTAATGCCGAAAATTTTCCCCAAATTTTAACAAGTGATCAAAATATTTGCTGCCAAATTCTCCATACATAAGTATATTGTATACATTTATTTTTTATCAAACGCTCAAAAATTATCAAAAAAGCGTTTAATACATTCGAAATGAAAAAAATGCTACAGAAATGGACTTTAATATTTTAATTCACAATATGTTATTGGACAGTGTAATGAAAACTAGGTCGTTAGATGAAAACCTTCGTTCTTGAGTGCATTTTCGATTCGTAAAGAATTCAAAACTTAAACCATTCCCGAATGAAAATTTTAATAGGTGAGATTTTCTTTCTCTCTTGTTTATATGGCTAACATTTTTTTAACAGACCCTTTTCAAATGTAGATCCAACATACAATGAACATTGGTAAATTCGAGTTGGTTATGAGTTCGGCCTTACTTCGATATATGCTTTGGTTATTTAAAATATCATTAGGATGGTTTGATAGACATAATTTCGTAAGGAAAGACGCGTGCGATTTTGTAAGAGTCCGTCAAAAGAATTGTTTTAAGTTTAAAAAAACTTAGTTCTCATAAATTCAGCGAAATAGTTTCGAAGAAATGTTTAGAATGTTATAAATATTTCTTTTTTGATAATGTGAAGTCAATACGGAAAAGGCGAGTTCGTCTTATTTTTTCCTTACGTGTTTGTTTTTGTTTCTGTGTCGTCGATTGTCGAAAACAAAGTGCATGGAAAATTTGATAGCTCATGTCGTAAAAGCAAAAATAGATATGTATGTACATATACATTTTTTTGCTGTCGGTCTGACTTCACTGTATTGAAAATGTCTTTGGTTCATGATGTCGCATTTAATAAGAAATTAAATGTGTTACCGGTGCATGCTCCTTAAAGTTCTCGCCATTCTTAAATCCCTGGTAAAATATGTTTCGTCCGCTTTGTAGACCATCCGATCCCGCGAAAGTTTCTGTATGCTTGGAATTGGCTTACGGCTAAAAACTCTCATAAAGTTTGTATGTATGTGAGCAACACAATATAGCTTTCAGTTTTACTTTATTTAATTTCTAATATTTAATTTCTAATACTCTAAACAGTGTTTTGTTGGGCGTTTGCTTTTACTGTTCACAACAAACTGATAAACCTTATTTAATCCAGCTTTTAACTTTACTGTGGTCAAATGTCTATATTTATCTGGCTAATTTAGCCCTAACGCCAATAGCAAGTCGAATAAAAGTTCTCACCACCATGGCTATAGAGGTCAAACTTGAGCTGGACGGCACCACCATTGCCATTTTCCGGTCGGTTTTGTGTTATACTGCATCAAAACGGATTCCAAAGACAAACAAGATTCAGTGAGCTACGAACTAAAGTACAAATTCCCAATGCAAGTTAAACTATCTTCTGTACGGGCAGCGTAAATACAAAGCGTTCATTAATATTCTCTTAACACTTAAGCACAACTGGGGGCCAGAACACCATACATCGCTGAAGAGAGTTCCAGGGCCCCACTATTCAAGCGTCACTTTGGCTTAACTACTTTGTGTCAGGTTGAACTTCTACTTATTCTGCATTCGGGTTGTGGAAATTTTTCTCAGTAAACGAAATACCTTTTCACATGTCCTGGAATCCAAAACACGTTAGACACCGCTTATCCTTTGGTCCGACAAATATCATTGAGAGGTATCAATAAGCCCCAGATGAAACTCTATGCGTTTGGAATCATTGCATGCATCTCGAATTATTGTACAGTTTCGCAAATTTGTTTACTTTTTAACCGTAGAACAGTCTTTAATTTTTACGACGTAAACAACCTTAGGGTCGTTTTTGACCCTGACTATTTTATTATGAATGCAAAAATCATAATAAATAAAAATCATAAGACCTAATTCATATGACGAAAAGAAATTGTCCATCGTTATATTGTGGCCTTTTAAATCCCGAATCAAATCTAATACTACGCGTTGGCCCTGGTTACGCTCCGGTAAAGCACCCGTCGATCTTCCCAAGTAGGGCTGTAGTATGTTCCATACGTAAGAAGTTTTAGCACACGCAAGCATCCAAAATTTTAATCCATACCTTTCAGGTTTGCTCGGCATGTACTGCCTAAATGCGCAACGGCCATGAAAACCCAACAATTGTTCATCAATAGTGACGCATTCACCAGGGTTATAAAAATTTGGAAGCAAATCACCCCATTTTTCCCACAATTCACGAATCGGTGCGAATTTATCATTTGATGAGAGTTGATTTCTTCTGCGATTAGCTGTGTCGTCAAACCTAAGGACTTTTGTTACATACAGAAATGTGCGTAGGGACATAATACTTCTAAATATCGGCCGACCATAATCTTCATCAAACAAATCTTCCACACGTTCATTCTTAGATCTGTGAAAACTAGTACTCAAGTGAATCAAAATAATTTACGCATGAAATAACTTACTTATAAACACCTGCAAGAATTAAAACTCCTAAATATGCGTGGAGCAAATTTTTATCTAACTCAATATGATTATTAGTAAATGTTTCTTTGCCAAATTTGTTGCAACTCTCAACTATGATTCCCTCGATTTGTGGAGGAAAAAATAGCAAAAATGAATCAACTTCATTAGAAACGCGTGAACTGGCGTAGCGAGTTACTCCAGTCTTCATTGTAATAATATTTTCTGCACGAATTCGTCCGGCTAAAATAAGAGTATATTCAAATGAAACGAATATGAATCAAACTAATAATCTTACAAGTAGACAATGGGACTGCACTCCAATTAGTTCCATCTTTAGAAACGAAATCATTTCCTACACCTTCTGTAGGTGATTCTTCTTGTTCACTGACATATTCAATCGAACTATTTTAACTTTCGTTGTCATACATACAATTTCAATGAATATATTCCGTTAGGCTTGAACAATTTCTACACTTGCTCGAATAAACTGAAAGAAAATTATTATACATATATGTATAAATAAATATAAGGAGTTTTCACACGCAATGTTGTTATTCGGTATTCGTTATTTGTTAAATTTTTACACGAAATTTGGTTTTGTAAATTTTACAGAATGCCGGCATTATACAAACAAATACGTGTAAAAATTTAACGAATACCAAATAACAAAGTTGCGTGTGAAAACTTCTATTATATTTTTCCATTTTGAAAATATCATGCTATCATCTATAAAACATAAAACATGCCATGATCATATGTATACATATAAAAACTATTGTCGGTCGAAAACGACCCTAAGATCGATAGAGCTCAAGTCAATATTTAGTTAAAATATTTTGTCAAAATATTGCTTTTATTAAACTTTTTCAATGCTTTACCCACCCAGCAACAAAGTCACAGAGTATTGGATAAATATATTAAATCTGAAGTAGTTAGTTTGTAACTTAAAATGTAAGTTTGATCGAAAACGACCCCAAGACTGTTCTACGGTTAATCAATATTTATATTGTTATTATATTTTTCATCTTCTGATTCTTAGTTATACTTTAAGTTTGACAGGCACATTTGGTTTTGAAAGAATAAAGGAATATAAAACTCCATATCCATCCCTGGAATAAACGGATCCCTTTACTGAGAGTTTCTTAAGTTGATAAACTGGGAAAGTGGCCGAAACTTTGTGCCCTTGCATCGTTAACTACAGCTGCCATGTATAATAACACGAATTCGGGGTCGCTCGAACGTAATCGTCCAAGCGATATTTCTGCCAGTAAGTAAGTAGATGGGTCCTTTCTCTTGACTCTGTGACTTTTCAGTCAATATCTCTAAAACAAAACCCATGGCGAACTCTATTCGTATAAGTCTACCACCTTTTCTGCTATATAATTGTCCCATTAATTTGAGTTCCTGGCAATTTCCTATTGTTAGGCATCAATTTTCATTATAATGAAAGGCGCAGGTGCTATCAGCATTTTCGTCAGCTTACGTAGACAGGCTATTGATTCTTAGCCTTAAATAACTTTCTTCTGAACTGGAACACAGAGGCCATGCAAAGATGTCAGCTCCTATACTTTCGGTTGATTTCGAGCCGCACATATGTGTACCGTTTTATGGTGTTCGACCTCTTTACAATGGAGTAGTTTCAGTTTGCCTCTAACTTGGTGAAATCTGTAAGCAAATGTTCCCTGGTCAGATCGCTTGCGATAACTGAATGCTATTGGAGACAATAGGCAAAGGGAGCTGTGTCTAATAAACGAAATTTATTGTGTTAAAGCGTCAGAATTGAACTCTATACTACATACCAACAGTGCTCGTTTGGTCACAAAGTCTGAGGTGCTCCCAATGAAAAACTTTGTGAGCTAACAAATCATGATAGTTAAATAATTTATTAAAACCTAAAATTCAATTTGCTTGTGCAATCATAAATATATAGTAAACTACATACATACATAAGTATTTATTGTAAAGTTCCAACAGTTTTGAAAAGTAAATGAATTTAAATCAAATATTTTGCGCGGTCAAAAAAACGATCTGCCACTTTGCGGTTAAATTTCAATTGTGTCAGCAACACATCTGTAATTTAATCTCCAAGAGCCCGCTCTTCCATGCTCTCTTCAACAAATATACTATGGCCATTAAAAAGCCACAACACATTGAATGAAAATTTTGTATAAATCTGATTATAAACATAATTTAAATTTTGGTCATTTTGCAACATGTAGACCGAATTGTTCATACAATGTGCAGGGTTATTCATTTGAAGAGTAGGAAGAATGAAACGCTTTTGAAATTATGAGGATGTCATATGAAGTCCATGGTGTATTTGTGGAACATGGTCAATTTATGTGTGTACATACTAACATACATACATGTACTTGTACTTACGTATATATTTTATTGAATATTAAAAGCGAAAATAAATCGTTCGTGACACAGCAAATATGCTGACTTACACAGACATACACATTTATGTGTCAACAGCAAAGTCCTACCCAAACAATTTTTTTTTTAATATTTGTTATTGCAGCAGAGTTGGTGTCGAGGTCTTTGAGTGGTGACCACAGTCAACAACAGCAGCGAGCGGCATACAACTGAAAATGAGGGACAGAGCGCGAGTTCGCCATTAAATGGCTAAATTCAAATACAGAAATGGAAAATTTGTTGAAATGAAATTTCCAAGCACAAACACATATACCAAAAAATTGGAACTAAAATTGAAAATGGCGGACAATTAGGCAATTGCTCGCACTGTGGGTAAATCACACTGTATTTGAATGTATTTTATGAAACTTATTTTTCTTTTTGCCCCAAATATTGCATTTTTCTTTTGATTAAGTAGTTTGTATTATGTACATTTGGAGTTTTTGCAAGTGAAGATAAAGTTAATAATCAGAATAAAACTTCCTTCCTTAGATTACTAAAAGTTTTTTAGTCATTATCAAGACGAAGCGGCAAAGTAATTGGGCCAGATGGGTGAGAAAAGAACTATTTTCCGAAGTGTTAAATTACATGTGAACATAATGTAAGTGAATTATATTTTAAGCAAATTTACAATTAGTTACTCCTATATTCAATTTTGATTATCTTTTTTAAATAACAAATAATTTTCTTACAAAAACATTCAAATAAATAGTAGCAGATTAATTGTTATTGTTTGTTTTTTTCAGACGTGTGGTTTTCAATGAGGCAATACTTTTTTCGGAGTAGGTATTTTTGGCAGCTGTTACTTGAATTATACTCAGTTTAGTTCGCCATTTCATAATGAACAGCGAGGAATGGGCTCAAAATGATTTTCATAAGAAAATTTTGTTCAGCGAAGAAGCTCACTTTTGGTCGAATGGGTACGTTAAGAAACAAAATTGTCGCATTTGGAGTGATGATAACCCACTTCACCGTTTGGTGTGCTCTATGGGCAGAGGGATTAATTTAATAAACTAAAATTTAATGAGCTACATAACTATATTTCTTAAAATTTGAAAATAGTTCTGTGAAGTCTGTACTAAGTTTGAAACTTGGGTTTTCAACCAATTTGTTTTAAGGAATACTTATTTAATTCTCAAATCAAAAAAAATCAATGCTATTGATTTGACTTCCACCGTTTATGTTTACAGTTGTTCGATGTCTAGAAACTATTTAAACTCAGTAATGGTTTTATGAAATTAGAAGGAGCTTCATTTGACTTCAATTTAGGATCTGTAAACACCCCTATGCTTCCTCTAAAAAACAAAGAATAAAAACTTCAATTTTGTATAAAATATTGGTTGAAAATCATGTCACGAATTCTAGTAATTGAATATTTTGTTGATTGAAAAAACACTGTACGTTAATTAGACGCGTTATAATATTACGAAATTTTGAATATCGCGCCAACTCCTAAAATCGATTACTTATTTTCTGCATGTGGCAGCACAGGACTGCCTTGTTTACATTTGAACTGCAGTGAAGAACTCAATTGTTATTCATACTGAGGTTACACGACTTTTGTAATAGACTTTAATTCACAATGAGAAGACAGCAAAGTCAATAACTCTGACTGCTTCAGACTTCTTGGCAATGAAACCATGGATGTTTCGGGGATTGAGCAGTTTTCACTATGACTGCGTTACGTCGATTTTTCGAAGAATTGGAACGAATCCAACGAAATCATCTCTTTAGATTTCGTTGGATTCGTTCCAATCGATGATCAGTGTTCTGAAAATCTATCTAACCTCATACTGCAGCATTGCCAAGAGCTTGAACTGGATATGAATCATTGTGTCGAGCCGCAAACATAACAGGTCATTTGAATGGAGTGCAAAAGAGGATAAAAAATCAAAATGAAAAAGCAAGATATTATTATTGTGCCAGTCATCGATTTAATTTTGCTGTATCGAATGCAATGTCTATCCCTGTAGTTCGTAACTGTCATGGAGTTATCGGTCAATACACAAATTTGTTTAGAAACTCCTTAAATGCAAACAAAACTTTCCAAGAAGTCGTTAAAACACATGCTCCCGTAAGTAAAAAGATAAGACTTCTTCGTCTTTGTGAAACAAGGTTTATTGAAAGGCATGACAGTATAATCACATTTTTGGAACTTTTCGAATGCATTGCTGTTAGTCCACAAAAAATCGCTGAAAAAACGTGGTCAATATCATCAACAGCATCGACTCTTCTTGCTGCGATTCAGAAAAGTGATTTCATAGAGAGCCTTGTCGTTTGTGAAAGACTGCTCAGTTTGACTCTTCCCTTGTCGGTGTTACTGCAGGAAAAGTCGTTAGATTTTGTCTGTGTTAATACCCACACAAAAGAAAAAATATACTTACTTTAGCAAATTCGAGAAACTGATTTCCGACAAAAAAACCGTGTAAATTCGCAAACTTCATCAAGTCCAAGGATTTGTAAATGCAGTAAGTAAATAGGATGAGTTGGACAAGTTAGCACCAGAATACAGGTTGTGGTGTGCAAAAATATCGTCTATCGACTGTTCAACTGAAGTTTTGAAACTGTTGGAGTATTGCGATGGAACGTATTTTCGAGCTATGAAACTACTTCTTACCATTTTGGCCACACTTCCAGTCCAAAACAACATTTTAACGAAAAAAAAATTGAGGAGATTGCTCCTTTAATAAGATGCACCAATAAGCAAATCATTCTTTATTAATTTCTGTCTTGTATTATATTTATGTAGAACCATTTATCTCGGAATACGTATAATTCATAAAATTTATGTCTTTATTAGTAGCTCTCCATACGTAAATACTAGTTTTGCGGAATTATAAGTTATCAATTAAACCAATTTCTACGACTTAAAGCAATATTTTGAAACCTAAAGCTATTCCAATTTATATAAAAACAAATATATCAATTAGTAGGACAAGAAATTATAAATCAGCAAAATGTAATATATATTAATATTTCGTCGAACTTAAGATCTTTCTAGCAATTTAGATACAGGTGATTCCATTAGAAAAAAGAACGACTTCGAATTCATTTAATTGAAGCAAGTAATAACATGTCGAAATTTCATTTTTCCTTAGCTGGTCAAAAATTAGGACGTTTAACTTATACAGAGATGAGCAATAATAACCGATATCACTTTAGAATTTGCGGGCCCCTCACGAAACTAAATCCTGGCTACGGGCCTGATACATTTACCATACTTATGCTTATCTTTACGATACAATTTAAACTAAATGTATGGATGTTATACATGCCGTTGAAAGAATATTTTCATCGCAATTCTTCACTTAATTTTTTTTATGTCAAACATATAGTTTTCAAAATTCACAATTCCTGTGCCTGTATTTTTGGATAATCTCAAAATGCATATAAGCCTCAATAACTATGAATTATGCAAGAAAAAATCGAAAGCTCCCACTGTGCCGCTTCCAAAACCAATAACCAAACATAAGCGGCAAATTTTGTGCGAGTTTATATATATAGTATGCACGCGTGTGTGTTCAACTAACCGCATTTTAAAATTAAGTCATAAATAACATTGTGGCATTAAGCAATGTTTTGTAGCGCCACCGCACGCGGCACGACGTGTGGCATTTGCACTGCACCAGTGTCGATGACACCTGTCGGCTCGACAATTACATCGCAATGACCGACACAATCAACTGGCTGTTGCATCGCTATTCGTCCACCAAAAATCGTACGCACTCAAACAAACAGTTGTTCATTTTGCCAATTCGTACAACCAAAAAACAAAACATATTAAATGTTTGTTAGTCGGCCAAAACCGCCCAGGTTGTCTACATTTAAATTCTATGTTGCAAATGTATGTCGAAGGAAATCTCACTGGGATTATGGCTGACTGTTAATCAACAATCAATAGGGAAACTCGAGGCAACAAAATACATTCTCATACACAAATACGAGATGCATTGACGTTCTGCCGTCTACTTGGACTGGCGCGACAGGGGTAGGGTTAGACAATGTTTGACAGTGCAAGTCCATTTGAGTGGATAAAAAAATATGTACATCATTTACACACCTTATAACACTTTTATTTAGGTATCTGCGTAATTTTCGCTGCATTGTATGCAACAAAATTTTATGATTTTTTAAATGCACATTTTGTACAAGCATGCACTTCGTAATTTTTATTTAAAATTTTTACAAGCCAGCGAGTCGCTAAAAGCCGCGCTTTTTCGTCTGGAGACTAATTTAATAACATAGCAAATAATTTTGTTGAATGCATGTTTTGTTGCTGACAATGTAAAGCCGATAAGTGATAATGTTTGAATTCACACACACACACACACACACACACACACATACAAACATTTATGCATGCATTATGCGCGTTCATTCACATAACATGTCCCAGTGGCATATTAAATTCCTTGTCGCATCACAGCCAAAAATCCGACAACAATGCGAGTGCCGCAAATTCCCTGCCACCAATTTATTTATGACCTAAATAATATCTAAATTAAATTATGCGAATGCGCGGCGCAATAATTTCTAATGCGAATGGCGAGCAAGCACACTTTGTTGTTGGTGTGGAAATTGCAGTTAGTTGGTTAATACAAGTTTTCAAAAATTTCACAAGTTCAATGTAATTTCCGAGCTGCTAGTTAAAATTTTCAGTAATATCACAGTAAATGCAACTCCGCCATTTGTGATATTTTTAAGCGTTTCGATATTTTTACGTAGAATGAGCTGAGTCTGAATATAAAGGGTGTTTGTTTTAGACATGTAGAATAAATAAAACGAATATAATTTACTGCTACGGCCAAGAATTTAGCAAAGGTCGTCCACATCAACATCCTCCAATTCAGGCATGAAAATCTCATTAATCATGACTTTTTGAGGATGTAACGGCGTCTCAATAATGCCTTGTATTTAGCATATCATCACAAGCGACAATTTTGTTAATGAACATAACCATTCAACCAAAAGTGAGCTTCATCGCTGAACAAAATTTTCTTGTTAAAATCGGGATCGGTGGCTATATTGTTTTGTGCCCATTCGGCTTCAATTCTTCGAAATATTCTATAAAGTGGAATTGTTGCGAGCGATGTTGAATGGATTCATTCGGGTCTCCTTCGATACTCTGCTCCACAGCAGCAATAGCGCTTTCGGTGCGCACTGTACGTCATCCCTGGGGATGAGCATTATCCACTAGAGTAAACGTTGTTCGAAACCGGTTCGTGGTTGCTCGATTTACCGATTCTGCTGAGCGATTACGTCGACCGAATATTAAATCATTATTTTGATAATAAATTTGCACGATTTTCAAACGTTGTTCCGAAGTAAGTCTGTTTGTTATGAAATGGCAAACCAAACTGAGTGTAAATCAAGTGACAGCTGTCAAAAAGACCAACTCTGCAAACTGTCTTCGTAATAATAAGTGAAGCTGGTGTTTATTAATTTGTTTTCATACCTAGTTACTTTTTATTTTTTTTATAATATACTTATGTTTGTATATATGAAGGTAATTTCATGGGACCTCAAATTCGCAAAATTATGAGCGACGTTAAGTTTATAAACAAGTTAAGCTGTGCTGAGAAACGTGAATGGAAGAGTTTTGTGAAAATTTCCTTGGGAACAACAGAAGCGACGACTATATCACGGTTGTAAACGAATTTTTAAGTGCATATGGTGAAATGGGTTGCAACATGTCGATTAAAATTCATTTCTTGCATTCGCATTTGGACTTCTTCCCACATAATCTGGGCCTGTTCACCAAGAAATGGCTACGAACGAAAAACGTTTCGAAGAAAAAAACAAAATAAATATGATGGCAGAATATTGTTGGTCAGTACAACGTGAAACTGACGATGCTGACCTAAGGAAAAAACGGTCAAAAAAACACTTTTGATCTATGTATGTATATACATATTTTCATTTAATAATATTTATTAGTAAATTAAGTTCGTTGTAAATTGTTGCAAAAATTTCGTTCTTATAAAAAGTAAAATAACTCAGTCACTTTTCAACCGATTTTTTAAAAGAAACATTCGTTGAACTCGGTATTAAACATACTCTTTGAATCAAAACTCATTTTATGTTTTTATAAAATCGTGTGTGAAAATATCGCCAAAATCAAAAAAAGAAGAAAAAGGTTAGCAAAATTTAAGTTAGTTGTGCAAAAACAAGTAAATTTCTTCAGCTTTATTAAGACGTCTATATATCTTTCAAAAGGTCTGAGTTTCTTCTTTCTTAAACCGTTCTTAGTATGAAAATCGGTTAATTAGCTAAGATATGGGCTAAGAAGTGCGCAAATGCACGAAAAATCGGTTTTTAAGGTTAAGTTGAGATTTTGGGGGTGTTTGACAAATTCCAAAATTGGATTCTCGTTCTACTCGATAAGACCTACAAGGAAAATAACATCACTTCCCATTTTAGAGTGTGTAATAAAAATACGGCAGCACATCGACTAATTTTACATTCATCATATTTTTTATTAAAACAGCAACCAAGAAGTGCTTATCAATTAGATAAGACCATTATATATGTATATTTGAAATCCAAATAATTTTCTGAAAAAACGCAGCAAACGTATTTTAGAAGATTTTATATATTTAGACAAGTGTCTGTAAATGCCACCAGTGGTGATTCTAATACTGTCAGAATTGCTGGTCATAATTATAATACAAAGGAGATAAACTTTGACTATAGCCCACAAAAGCGTTGCATTTTCAATATCGCAATCACATATAGAATTAAATACAACCCAAGGCGAATTCAGAATTGAGTTAATTATACTTTTTTCTAAGAAAGCATGTCCGAAAAACCATATACGTATTTAAGAAAGTAAAAAATAAATACAAATTATATTGTTTTGAGATCGTCATATATCCTTCTTCTAATTATTTTGTTAGTTTTCAATATAAAGAGAAAAAAAGTAGGAGATGGTTGAAATTACAATTGGTGATTAATTGAGATGTTAGCCATAATTATGCGATATCTTCATGCCTCGGCAGAAATTAAAAGAGAGTCCGGGTCCGAAAACGGATACCAGTGGATCCACCACAGTCTAAAAAAAAAATTTTAATAAAGAAGTCCACAGTGGAATTCGATTAAAAAAAATGTTTTTGCTGGCATAAACAAAAAATTTGAATGCAATAAATTATTTTTTAATCCATTCAGGTGTGAAATAGAAAAAAACATAGTTTCGAAAGTATTTTAGAAGTAGATTGTTAAAAGGAATTGTATTATTTATCTAACGCTTTGAAAAGGAGAGTAATTTACCCTTTACGTAATTTTGTACGTAATTTTTCGCTTGTTTAAAAGAGATTTGTTGGAGAAGTTAAGCTGCACAATTTTTGAGAAGATATAGTTTTTTCCAAACTCCACATGAAAAAATTTTATTTTCTCTGAAGTGCCATCATTTATCAAATCTTACAAAAGAAATATTTTGAGCAGTTTTACTAAATTAATTTAAATTATAATATCAAAAAACTAAAATATTCAAAAATTGCATTTAAAAATTAAATTGCCATTTGTTTAAAAAGTGTACGATATATCGCACGAAGTGAGGCAAGTTTATTCTGTATTTTGGTCGACATATCGAACAAATGTCGCGAACGGTTCTGGCTTAGCGGCAATTGCACATTAAGTATAATTTACAAAATATATCATCCATTTTTTGGTTGGCTCTACAATTTTTCAGAAAATTTTCTAACGCTTTATAATTATTTAGCGCTAAGAGGATACAAAACAAGCCGTTGTACTTTTTTCTACCACTGATATGGAAAATGAAAACAAAGGGTTAAGGTTAATACCTTCCGTTTATGTCAGTTGAATTGAATAAATAAAGCAACAATATTTTGTTATAAAAAATACATGTGTGTGTATGTGTTTATTACAAGAGATTTTTAAAAGTACTGGTTTTTTCATTGTAGCACATTGTCTATGCTCAGATATATAAATTTTGAGACATTTCAAAACCTGTGTCTGGCTTGCTTTAGAATCTTATGTGGCGTTCAGACAGCGCTTTACTGAGTCGATTAGTGAATTTTGTTCACCAAAACACACGAACACAGCTACAACAACAATAACTATTTCCTTTAAGCCAATTAAAAATTTTCTAAGTCTGGCAAAACCCTTGCACGGTGCATGGATGGTACAGAAGTAAAAGCAAATTTTCCTAGTAGAAAGCTTTGCAATTTTTGGAATCTGTGCGCCGTACAAGAGTTGCGCAAGACTTACAGAATTTCCTTATTCTATGATTTTATAACCTTTCGACAATTTGCAATAGCTTACGCCTGTAATGATTGAGATAAATAACTCGAAAATTATAAAATGTCAAGCAAATCTGAAATAATAAATAAATGCAATTATGCGATATACAAATTTGTTGTAAATATATTATCCATTGCAATCGGAAGTGGCACAACTGAAGGGTTTCAGGAGCTTTCCATCGATGTTAGAATCCTGAATGAAGCAAAAACTTGTGCAGTTATTGAAGTTCTAGGTAGCCGAATTTAAGAGTAATTGCTTTAAAAGCGAAAACACATTGGGCTTAAGATGATTATGTTAATTGATTGTGTGACCATGACTTAAAGTTGATTAAAAGGGGAAGCATAGCATAGCCTTCATGAATTACATCCTAAGATCCTTCTTAAATGAAAAGCCCTTTTTTATCTGTTTATAAACCTTTTTACGGCCTAGGCAATGCCTTTCTTTGACATTTGTCTTGTATGAAAAAAGGTGTTTTTATAAATTATTTCCTTAAATGAAAATGCATTGCACGTTAACTCAAACTCTCGCTAGAACTATTTCTGCACACGGCATGCTTAAAACTGGTTTCAATTCAGTCAAAGCTGACTATCTTGCAACTGAGTACGAATAGAAAGTAGAAAAAAAAAACAACACAAAAAAGGGAACAGGATTAAGTGTTCGCATTCATTGTTCTCATTTCGTGGGAAAGTATTATTCTACAGCAGAAGAAATTACGAAACTTATTTATATTAACACAAACAAAGTGGTAAATCCACAGGTACGGAGTGAAGTAGAAGGAATCAGGAAACTTGTAATTCATGCGAATGCGAATGCCACAACTGCTGTTATTGCTGCTTGCTGCTTACTGCGATGAACGACTTTTTCCGATTCTACTTTTTCCCTACAGACTCTCCAGCTAATGCACAAAAAAGGGATCAAGTACTATAACGAGCTGAGGGGAGAGTAATAAAAACTGTTGAAAAGCGACGATGAGTACGCATCAATGCGATTAGTACAAGTAAGTACATTCTACGCATTTCTGGCGCGTTGCCTGGCCAACCGGGCGTATGAGTAACGACGCGGAGTGCGTTCAGCGTGTGCTGTTGGGTTGCTTGCTAAAATTAATAGTCGGACATTTTTATCACACTTTAGCGAAAACAAAGTGCGAAATATTTTCGTGTATAATCGGATTAGACATTGCGGAAATCTTAAGCGTTTAGACACTTGGCCAGACAACGCGCGAAGAAGGCAGCAGCACCGAAGTAAGTAAGAAAATACTTGTATTTGTCTGCTGGGACTTTGAATGATAATAAGTTAAGCCGAGTAATGCCAAAAAGGAAGGATGAAGTTGGGGTAGATGAATGTAGCAGCTGCTTAATTGCAAAGCTGGTAAAAGTGTGAGGTTCATTGTCGAAAATTAAAGAGAGTGCCAAGGAAATATGTTTAAGTAAGTAATGAAGACTCGAATAAAAAATGCGCTGCTTAATTTTCATATTCCATTTTCTTGGATATTTCCGTGCTTATGTTATTCAGCAGAAGAAGTTAATCTGCATAAAATCGATAAATCGCATATTTGTTAAATAGTTGTATTATACACTTAGATGTACATATGTATATATGTACTGGCAACAAAAACTATAGAAAAGTAAAATTTTTAGAAGTTTTGCCCATTTATTTGTGTTATTTGTATCGATTTTTTTCTATTTCTTAAAACAATTTTTATTTTCTAATAAGTAAAAACACAGTGATGGGTATGACGTTTCGTTACATTTTAAGGCATAGTTTTTAAATTATAAAATACAATTATTCAAAACGATTACTTTGTGTTGGGTTTAAGTGGTAGACCCATTACCTAGAAATGTTATGAAAAAAGCAATACAAATGAGTAATAACAATTTGTATTATCTATTTCTTTTAAATCAATAGCTACAGTTTTAGAAGTGCGTAAAAAAGGACGCAGTTACTACCTTGCTGACAAAATAGGATAAAAACACGCAAAGTATAATATTACAAAAAGGAATACCAATTATAATTTCATGTTTAAAATAAATAAAAAGGAATAATTATTGTGAGGGAGTATCTTATTTATTTTCTTTTTTGTTGTTATTGAAGTTTCCGACAGGGTAGGAATCTATTACATTTTGGAACGATTTTCCGTCATCCCTTGTCAAGTTTGGTTTTAAGATATAATCATTAAATATTAAAAATCGCAACAAATGCTAATATAAACAAGATATGTATTTACATACATACATATGTATACTGAAAAACATTGAACTCGATAGAAATGCAGACCATGATTATGTCATTATTGAGTGATTCAATCACGACTCTGATAAAAATCTGCATTGAAATTTTTGATTTAAGTAAGAAACGTTTGCGAAAATGTTACTATCGAGACTAGTTCACATATACATTTCATTAAGTATGTTAATTTATTATAATATTTTTGAACAATTAAAATGCAAATTTCCTACTTCGTATGTTGAAAACATTCATTTTTGCAATAAGCCATCGTATTCTTCCCTTACTGTTTACTTTTGAATTGCAACTGTGGATTATTTAGCCAATTTTTCGCGAGGGAGGGAGACAATGCGTTTTATGTTATAGTCCAATGCGCAAAAAACTCTTAAAAATCAGCGATAATTTTTGTGCACTTGAATTATTCATTTCATCGAATTAATATTTATTGAGCTACAAATCACACAATTCAATTTAAAATGGCTTAAAATTTTGAAAAAATCATTTTTAATACAGAAACTTTTGTATAAAATTTGACCAGTTGTGGGATTACCTAAAACACAGCTTATTTTCTAATAAAACCCATATAAGCTCAACTAGTGCCCCCAGAAACCGCCTCGTGGGAAAATTAACGTATATGAAAATAAATTAATTGTATTCTTCACGGCCCTGAGCTCAACTCTCAAACCTTAGGCAAAATCGAACATATTTAGCAATTCTTAATAACAAATTTGGAACTCTTACGGTCGATTTGTTGACCAAGTAGTAAAACCAACAAAAACTTCATTTAGTTCAACCTCGTTTTATAATGTGAAGACATTTGCAACGCAACCTAATTTTTCCGATTTGTTCACAAAAACTATCAGAATAGTGATGTTCGTAACTTTGCTTTTATGACACAGATTGAAGCAATAAATTTTAAATATTCAATTTGTTTTTAAACAATTTGGACAAGTTATATTTTTAAATAGTCTCGATTTTTTTATTGTTTGGCCATATAAATATTTTATTTTTAATTGTTTATGAGCTTTAAGAGCGTTTAGTTTTTAGGACAATTTATAAGGGAAAAAAACAACAATACTCAAAGCGGTAGAAGCTATAGTACTATTTTGGAGATCACCACCTTTCCTCATCAGAATTCTTTCTTCTTGGCTTCCGCTGGAGTCGAATGCATAACTGCAACGCAACACTTAAGCCGATCGATTACGTTTGAACGTAAAATCGATATCTTTGCTATTATCGGCAATGACTCAATTTGAAAATTATTTATTTCTACAGGCAATAAATTTAAAGAAAAATGTATGTAACGCGATGTTTTGCAAAGTCAAAACAATCTATTTAAATCAAAATTATGTAGCACGATCAAGGAATTATATGTAATTTGAACTATCGCTGACCAAGCACCTCAATGTAAAATATAGTGGAAATAGGATACCGCGCTGTTATACAGTTTCTTATTTAGCAAGGAAATGCTTTTCGAATCGCACTTAAATAAAAGTAATCTGATCTCACTTGACGACAACCCACGGCCAGGGCGAACCTAGACGTGGTCCCCATTCTGATAACTTCAAAACTACTCGTTTCGAGCAAAATTACAGTAAAATTACAGTAAATTTCCGAAAATGAGATAAATCTCAGTTTAACACGCTTAATAGCAAATTTTTATATTAGAAAATCGAAAACCTAAAAGTGGCGACGTAGGAAACGTCAACGTAAATAATTAAATTTTTGGGAAGTTATAAAAATCATTATTCAACATCCTTAATTCGCCTTGCAAAAGTAAGCCTGGGCTTTATGTTTTGAGTTTTCTTGTGCTGCAATCTTTTAGCCAATTCACTTTCAGTATATTATTAGATGACCCGGTGAACTTCGTATCACCTTATTCTAAGAACATTAAAACTCACCCTCCGCTAAGGTGGCTGAAAATTTTTATAGGTAATTTCAGTCATTGGTATTTTCATAGATTTATATACTTTTAAGTCTGACAATATAAAATGTAGAAAGTAATTAATAGAACCATAGATTTTTAGCGAGCAACATTAATTACGCACATCGTTTTTATTTCGTTCGGTTATTTAACGAAACTTGGTAATAGTTCAAATATACATATAAACAATTTTAATATACTTAAAATAACAGAGTTATGCTCTTAATTAATTTAAAGCTTTCTGATAAACTGTATTTTTTTTTTCTTTTGTGGTGCGTAAATATATAAAGATGATGGTTTTACGACGCGCGAACACGCGACGTATAATTGTCCACCTGCGAAACAGGGAAACTCCAAGTTGATTCCGCAAACTTGCAACGACTGACCTTGTGATTTGTTTATGGTCATTGCAAAGGCCAGACGCACGGAAAATTGTAGCCGTAAATCCATTGGAATCATTGGTATACGCGGGATCAAGACATCCTCTCCTTTGTAATTTCCCTTCATGATCTTGGGCCGATGATTAGCTTTTTCACTTTGCATATTTGCAGAATCTTCGCCATTGCGCTGTTTTTGGCCACACATCTGATACTGAGATACTTCATCATTTACATTTGTTATGACGAAGACGGCCATGTCGCTACCTTTGTTGACATATTTATATAAATATGTACTTTTTCGACTTGACGGAGTTACAGTATTCTAGATTGACGTGTGCTTCAAAAGTGTTTGACAATATTGGCGAATACGGAACAATCCAACGATTCTCTATTTCGAAATTTTGCCCCTTTACCTCTACAATTACCAATCGTCCATCGTCCGAATTTGATCGCCGACGATACAATGGTCATTTCCCGTTATGGTTTCAGCAATTCGGTCTCTCGGGTATCGCTTGGAGCACTTGCCGTCGACCATACAGGATGAGCTGTTGGAGTATTCAACACGGTCCATGTAACATGTGTTTAGTCACTACTGCATGCAACTTTGGGTCAACCGTTTCATCGGGAATCTCAGCTGAAATTATGGAATTAATTTCATTAGGCCTTATTTTGTCAACTACTCAAAGTAATATATGCGCATGAGGTAGACCACGCTTTTGCCACTCAACAGAGTACATCCAACAACGGACACGATGATTTGTTAAGAAATTCATTTGAGATTTCAATTTTTGCTTAAAAACTTTGGCAGTGATGTCATGTCTATCAGGTGGTGTTTAGCTGTGTATCAATTCCTTTTTTATTTCAACCCATTGGGGGTTACAGGTGAATTTAATGAATAGGTCTGGGCGACCATATTGTCTAACACACAACATCGCATCTTGAGCATACTCGTGCAGGTGGCGGAGGCTTCCAATGTAAGTGGCCGGCAAAATTGTCATTCTTCCCACATTATTTGCGTTGCCATCGACATTAATAGCATCACGGAGATGAATGTATTCTTCAGATCGAAGCTGCCCTTGGTTAAGACGGATGTACGTCAATCGTTCAGTCTCAACTGCGAATTGATGAAAAAGCCGTTAACACATCGAAATGTGATTTACTTCACCTTCACGGTTCATAAGTCTGTATGAATAAAAATTCATAGCACTAACTTTTTTGTTAGTTTCAGCACCTAGAATCATAAATGATAAACAATTACATAAATATATTGATATTGAGTTTTAAAAATATTATTTAATATCATTACCTGTTACTTAATTCACCTTTTTGATATTAAAATGGTATCCATCTTCTCCATGCCAGAAGATTAATGGATATTGTAAAGCGTCATAAGATCTATGCGTTTCAGACACAAGTTTTAATTCATTGTTCCGACGGTGAAGCACGATGTCTCTAGACTGCAAATTTTCTCCAGCAACGACCATAGCCACTTCGTCGATTGTCGGTGAATTAAACCTCCTTGCATGCTCACCAGCAGGTGTTTTGTCGACTCTAATGACAATATTATGGCAGTCCGATGGTATACGATCTAATGCCATTTTGAACATTTTGACTAAAAAAGTTGTTCTGATGAAGAAACGTTTGCAGATCTTGGGCAATGGTTCGTTTCACTGTTGGATTATGCGCACAACGCCTGTCAACTTCCGCATCTTGATTGCCCATAAAATATATTTGCAAAAATTGATAGTCCGCATCTGGCAGCGGTAGCAGCGCTCCCAGTAGGTGATAAATTTGGCCTTGTATCTTTAATTTTGTTAAATTATAATTCGTGATAAATATACAAATTTGAATTTTATCAAAAAGATATACGAAACCTTGAAAGTGGGCATGAAATTGTTTTGTTCAATATGCGTTGCGCCAAACGGCGTCATTTGAAAACAATTGTCATATTTTTGGATGTTGGCCAAGAAGTGCTTAGAGTCATTTCCCACCCCAGAAACTAATGAGCTTACTAGATCTGGTGGTGGGACCAATTGTGGCAATTTTATTTTACCACCAGCACAACATAATCCAGTCCTATTTTATCGCTTTACAATATTGACAAATGATTGTCATTTCCCCAATTGTCACGGATTTGTCGGCACAATAATCTACTTCCGGATCGTAGTGGAATGCTACTCGTTCCAGGTTCACACGGGCACTGCTTCTGCGGTATCGCTCGATTTCATTGCGTCGTGCTCGCTGTTTTGGTCTTTGTTGTGCTCGAACTCGTTTCATTCTAAGCCTGTCTACTTCATTATGATTCACTCTAGAACGCAATTATACCATACCAATACGAATGTTATCATTATCTGTCTCCCGATGGTTATCACTGCGGTTTGAACGTGAGGTAGCTCGTCGCATATTTGATTGACTTCGACGACCTATGGCAGCTCTTATTTTCCTTACCAGTAAATAAAGTTCTCACGCACTGACAAACTGGTTATAGAAGATTTTAATAACGTTATAGGTGATACAATTGCAGGTTACTTTTATTTGCATTCCAACAAAACAAATATCGTGTGTGTGAAATAGCACAATAAATACTTTTCTTATTTGCATTCGAAACAATTACAACCATTAAAATATGGCAATGTGATGACAACCATTTCTCTGACAATATTTTTCATCGTTTAAACCTTCTATGGACTACGACAGACATTTTAAAACCAAAATCAGCTAAATCGGCCCAGCCGTTCTCGAGTTTTAGCGAGACAAACGAACAGCAATTGATTTATATATATATAGATTAGTACCAAGTTTTAGTGTTGTTGGTAAAATTGAAAATAATTTTTTGCACAATTTTTCGCTCATGCGTTACACAGAGAAATGGGTTCCCTGAAGGGGCTGAATCACTTTACTTCTACACTGACGGCTCAAAGCTTAAAAACAGATTCAGAGGGGGTGGTTTCTCATCCCAATTAGATCTAGAAAGGTCTTTCCGCCTTCCTGACCACTGCAGTGTCTTTCAGGCTGAGCTCGCTGCAATATAGGAGGCGGTGATCAAGCAGCGCTAAATGCGCTTGATTCGGTCAACTGCAACTGCAAATCTCTGAACGAGATGGCGGAACAGTTTGCTTTTTACCTGTGCACAGTAACATACCGAGAAATGAAACAGCGGACGAGCTTGCAAGGGGGGAACATCCATTCCGCTTCCATCACTCTGGAAGGTTTAGGTATGCCGTTCGCTAGCTGCAAGCACTTTCTAAGGGACTCATCCCTTAAGGAACCAGGGAGCCGCTGGAAAAACGATTGTACCTGTATCAATTCCAAACTCTAGTGGTCGTAGTGGGACGTCCAAAATTTACAAGGTCTGCTCTTGCTGAGTAGGGGACTCCTGTCCTCAGCCTTTGGTATAATAACACGGCACATACTAATCGGTAGGCACGCAGAGAGAATGGGTGTCCCTTGCAATGATTTCTGTAGAAGCTGCATAAATGAAGAGGAGCCTGAAACTGTGAGGCACCTTTTATGTAAATGTCCCGCACTATAGGCAACAAGGAAGAAGTTCTTAGGATCAGAGTTCTTCAGCCACTTAAGCGATCTGGATAGGATAGAGATAAGCATGTTTTTAAAATTTGCAGATTCCACACGTGGGTTCGAGTACGGGATTTTCAATCCGCGTGGTACCACAATGTGCCTAACGAAGGCCTAGGTGCGCTGGTGCGATCGCTGGCAGCCACTTCAACCTAACCTAATGTAAATAGAGGAAATTGCTGGAAAAAGCCAAAACCAAATTTGTCAAAAATAAATGGTAATTTGTAGCCAACGGAAAATTACACGTCATTATCATATATACGAAAATCGGCAATATTGGATCGAATCGAAATGACGTCATAAAAATCGACAGTTCTGTCGATTTCTTACAGAAACGAGTCTGATTCTCTTTGTTGGCAATGAGATAGCGATATTTACAAAAAAAAAACGAATATTTACGATTTATTATGGAATTACATACGAATAAAGAATTTATAGCGTAAGGTAAAGTTTCCAGTTTTTTTCGTCTTTTGAACCGAATAATCAAATCGAGCTGACTATATTTTCATAAGAATTAATCAAACTTTGGCTAGAATTTCAAAAGTATGCTCTTTAATTTATTAGTTATAAAGTTAATAAAAAAATATCGGTCGAATTTTCGACGATGAGTGATGCCAATTAAATTGAATATTTTCAACTGATCGATGAAAATGGTTGATTTTGAAAATGAAAGTACATTGTTGCCTTCATACTTCCATGTTCAGTAAACGTCGTGAACCAATATGAAGAGCATGATTTACTTTTCACCCATTCAGCGGACGCGTCAGTGCAAAAAATAAATGAAACCGGAAGCGGAAAAGTAATGCTGCTGTAAAAAACAAGAAGAATAAAATACATAAAATGTAGAACGACAACTGACCCAACAATGCTGGTGTCATTTTTGTGTGAACTCACGACAATAGAAAGCAAGCACGCAATCACACACACTCACAAATTTTGGCATCTCTACATATTTATTTATTTATTAATTTTTTCAGAACATATGTATGTATGTATGTCTATATGCATGAGTATGCAAACTGGTGAACAATATTCGTTGAGAAATCTAGGAAAAATACATAGTAAATAATCCAGAGTCTATGCATGTAAGACTAAACTAAAGCGAGGCAAAACACGTGAAAATATTTGCAAAGCCTTGCTGCACTTTCTACTACACAATAAAACTAATGAAAGTAAAAATGAAACAAAAAACAGAATATCAAGGAATATTAAAAGCAAACGACAAGGCACGTTTCACAGCACTTTTACGAATGTGTCAGCTAACCGAAACGCTAGAGAAAGAGTAGAAATAGGATTGCATCCTTGTATACACACACACTCATATGGGAAACAACACAAAATCGTACATACATATAATTATATGTTCGTCTATTATGTACTCGTATGTATGTATGTACTTGTCTAAATATTGTGACAACTAAACAAAATATCTGTAGTGGCTAGAAATTGACCGAAGTTTTGGATGGCGACTCCTATTCGCCAAAGAAATATCTTATCAAGAAAACGATATATTTTAGAAAAATAATATTGAATAAAATACTCGTCCTCAGATATTATATAAGGGAATTATTTAAATCAATACTTGCAACAGCAATATTGTAGTATTTTTGAGTACTAACATTTAAGCTTTAATTTTTTTTTTAACGTTTTCTATTAGTTATATAAAAAAAATTAAATTTGCAAATTTTATTGACACATATTGAGAGATTTATTAAAAAACCTTTTTAAAAATGTTAATTTTTATACTTGAAAGTTGCCAAAATACTTGATTTAAAATATTTTAAAATAGATAGTGTGTATCGCTATAGGGGCCAGAAAATAAATTTTATGCAGGTTTTTGAAATTCTACAAACATTAATTTTTAGAAACTTTTTATAATGTGTACTGCGTTAGGTTAGGCAAAATTAGCCTGAACTAACCCATTCATAGACCGGTAGAGTCTTAGTATGCCAAATAGAGTTCGATTCCAGGCGTAAAAGTATAAATCATTTGGGATGACAAAGCTTTTTGCATCACTTTTTAGTGATTTTAACTGTTCGCATTGATAGACTTCCAAGTATTTTAGTCATCTGTGAGGCTACTGCTCTCGAAATTCCATGGTGCGTGATTCCCAATTTTGTTTGCATGAGCTGTCTCTGGGATACCTCCTGTAATATACCGGTAACAACTCTGGATTTCCTTTCATGTTTTTATGTTTCCGCGATGACGTTTTACTTCTAGTTATTGCGATTAGGAAGCAAAAACAGAGAGAAAATTTGATTTTTGATTGTTTATTTCTTCAACGGGATTAATTTTGTTTACTTCACCTGTTTCAGTTACTTCTCGAGGATGGCACAAAACTCAAACTGATTAAATCTTACTTGAGATCAATAGTGAGTTAAAGTAGTAGTATAATAAGGAAAACTATTTGCGTACAGTCGTAATTATTTTTCGTTTATGACGGTTGAAAATTTCAAATTGAGAATTAGCGGATATTCCAGCGATTTTCATTTTAAAGTTTTACTAAAAGCTTGAAATTTTTGTTGATCGATCGGATTTGTTGGTTTGTCGCCTCAGAAAATGATGTTCGGTCAATCTCTAGCGGCGAAAATAGAGCAACGACAAAAACAACTAGACAATAGCTAGCAAACACTATGAATAAAAGAATGCAAAACACTGTATGGAAATGAAAATTCTTTAAATAATTAACCTCTGGAAGTTTTAGTGGGACCTCTGGTATTCTTCGACTCTCACCAGTGAAATAGTATTAGGGTGCTACTCGGCTTAAGCGAGTTCGGCTATTGATGGGACTTGATCATGGATGACGGTAAATCGTTCGCTAGAGATGGCAAAAAAGTACATCGGTAACAAAATTTCCTAAAAAGTTTCAAATAATGTTACAGTTATTTAACTCAACACACAAAAGAGTCGGAACTACCGGGATTTATTTACATCTTTTTGAACATCAAAAACTATAAATTTACGTTAAGTTACAATATACATACTTATATATGAGTTGTGAGGAGGTGTGGTGAGTTTTAAGTGCTGAAGTTAGGTGTGGCTAGAGGAGATGTGGAGCGTGTTGGTGCGGCAAAATCGGCAGAGATTAGTTAAGGTGTGGTGTGTTGAATTCAAATAAGTTCCATTTATTTTTATAACTATTCATTTCTGTTTCTACATCTATGATTTTAAATTTAACTTAATTTTCACCATTGTCATTTTATCTACATATATTTAGTTTTCTTATTATCTTTAGCATATTATTCATATAAATACATATGTATTCATCTTTCGTATTTTTATTCTTATGTCCTAATCTTAATTCTGGTATTGAATAGCTTTCTAGCGTATCTTCCTCACGTTTGCCGTCGCGCCATGTTGTTTTTTAATTTTACTACTTCCAGTAAAAGAGAAGTTTCACTTCAGTAAATATATAACAAAGGTCTTTTAAGAGGACTTATTCGGGAGTTTATATGGGATTCAATCAAACCCTTTTAAACCTCTTGCTGGAAAAAAGAAAAAGTTATAGGCCTCTAGCTATTATAATTAACGAGTGTGGTCCTCCCTGCATTGGGGATGAATATAATCTTGAATTATTTCCACACTCCTGGAATGTCACTAAACTTCATTGAGTGATATAGTTGAACCGATGTGTCTTCAGTTCTGTCTGGAGTTCAATATGATTTAAAGCAGAGCTGTTAAATATTGATTATTAATGGTGATAATCAATAATTAATAATCATTTACCAATAAACATTTAAAATAATCAAAATACCCTCGTATTATTAACCAAAAAATAATAATTTTTATACCCGAGCGAACTTGTACACAAGGGTATTTATTATAACTTTGTTCGCACAACGGTTGTTTGTAACAACATAAAATAATCGAGATAGATATAGACATATATATACTAAAATGATCAGAATGAAAAGAGGAATCGATTTAGCCCTGACTGTCTGTCCGTCCGTCCGTCCGTCTGTCCGTGGTTACAATAACTTGAGTAAACATAGAGATATCTCAATGAAATTTGGTACATAGATTGCTCTTTGGACAGGGTAGGTTGGTATTGAAAATGGTCAAGATCGGCCAATAACCACGCCCACCTCCCATATAACGGAAGTTTTTGAAAAATGCAAATATTTCGTTTTTTCGGTATCTATTATAGCAAATTGAGTGAAATTCGCTATTTGGAGCGATTTTGAACTGAGAAATTAGGTATTTATGAAATTTTGAAAAATCGGCATTGCCACGCCCTCTTATGAAAAATTTTCTGTTTTTTAATAACGGTATAAGTTATCGACACAAAATTTGGTGAACCAATTTTCCTCAATATCGCTGTTATCATCGTAAAAAATCCTCGAAATCGGACCAAAACCTCGCCCACCTCCCATATAACGGAAATTTTGGAAAATGCAAAAACTTTATTTCGATATCTACTAAAACAAATTAAGTGAAATTCGGTATTTGAAGTGATTTTGAACTAAGAAATTAGATATTTATGAAATTTTGAAATGTGGGCGTTGCCACGCCCACTTAGGAAAACATATCTGTATCTCAATAACGTGTAAGGTATCGTCACGAAATTTGGTGAAAAAATTTTCCTCAATATCCCTGTTATCATCGTTAAAATTTTTTGAAATCGGACCACAACCTCGCCCATCTCCCATATAACGGAAAATTTTGAAAAATGCAAAAATTTATTTTTTCCTTTATCTATTAAAACATATTAATTAAAGTTTGATATTTAGAGAGTTAGTTAATAAAGAAAGTTGATGTTTATGAAATTTTGAAAAAAATGGGCGTTACTACGCCCACTTATAAAAAAAAGTCTGTAGGTATCTTAATAACGATGTAAGGTATCGTCACAAATGAACATATTGTCCTTGACATCTCTAACATTACCGTTAATAATTTTTGAAATCGGACCACGCCCAACTTCCATTTGGAAATTTTGAATAATGCAAAAACTTTCGATTTTCAGTATTTATTGGAAGAAATTGAGTAAAGTTTGAAACAAAGAAACGGGGTTATACAAAAATCGGTTTCGCCCGAATTTAGCTTTTATTTCTTGTTTGGGTTGATTTTTATTATTAAAAATTATTTTATATTTCAAACGAAAATCAATATTATTTAGTCTTTTATTATAAGTTGTAATTTTCAAATTTAGCTAACTGAAAAAAACGACAATATTAAAGCAAGCATTTGCACATCTTGCTACATTCGTTTATTTACAGACATATATCGCTTCTTTAAGAACATCATAACATTTGTATATTCTAACAGGCTTAAATTAAGAAAACCCCCAAGTATATTTCTTCACAATGAAATAGAGAAAATAATTTAATATAATTAATTAAAAATATTCAAAATAATATTTTTATTAAATATAATTAATTAAAAATAATAATAACATAATAAAATAATTATTTTGATTATTCTTAATAAATTAATTTTTTCCTCTTTTTAATTTTAAAGAAACATACTTGTCTGTTTGCTTAGTAAATTAAAATATTTTTTGAATATTTCTGATTGTTAAAGGCAAATAATCACGATTTTTTTTTATAGTTCCTGATTATAATTGTTTAATAGTTCCTTGGTTTCAAAAACGATTTAAGTAATCGTTATGATTTCAGAACCCATGTAATCGTTTTGATTATTAATCTTAATCTATGCATAACAGCTCTAGTTTAAAGTATTCTGTGGTCGAAGTTAATTTCTCTATTACCGAAAAATCCCCTTTCTCTATAGTTGGCATATTCTTTCCCACATCTGTGCCATCTGAAAAATGTGTACCGAGTACAAAGTCCAGGGTCCTGCCCCGTTTCCATTCATATCTCATCAGATCTTAATAAGCATCCGAGGTGATACCGAGATGAGCGTAACGAATCTTGCGAAGTGTTGAGCCTTCGGACATCCATTATATACCACTACAGAAATTTCGCTACAGAGATCTCTCCTAGTTTTTAACAGCAAGTTCAACGCCAATATGTTCATATTTCCCACCGGGACTCACTTTTTGAGGATTTAGTAAGGTTGAAAGATTTTCGACAAGGCTTGCGCGAGCTCTCTCGATTTTCAAATTCCACGAAAATGCAAGGCTGGAGTGACTTACTGTATGTCTTCACACAAATCGATTAAAATAAGCTCTTCTTCCCTACAATTCTCAGGTTTCTAACAATTCTATCAAAGCCTCGATTATTAAGCTATATTTTTTCAATTTCTCACAGAAGACACCGTAGACGACATTCCCTCAAAGTCCAAGCGCATATGGCCAAGGTCAGATAAGGAGTGTTCTGGATATTGGTTTGGGAGGCAATATTTTTTTTTTTTTTATATACATACATATAAGCTGCATGTACATGTGTTTATAGTGAGACTACAAAATAAACGTTTACAAATAATTTCTCCTTGATCGCCCTAGTATGCAAACAAAGCGATTATTAAATAAACTTTATTTGTTCAACTGGTTTTTATACGTTGCTTCTCCGTCTAATAGCTCTTCTGTAAATTACATTGTAGCCTTAAACGATTGTGAGAGGACGCTAGTTGCTCGGAACGCCCTTTTGCGATTTCCGGTGTGTAAGTGAAAAACTTTATGATGTCCAAGCTTTGTCATATTTGCATTCTCTATTATACTTACATATGTACATAAACAAAACTATACAAATGCTGGATTTATAAAACAACGGCTATTTGAAAAACATAGTGGCTCCTGCTACATGTTCATAGATAAGTATGTTTGTACATACAAAACCACCCTTCGTACAAATGTACATAAATAAAATGACACGAATACTTGAAAGATACACAGGAAGTGACGACTGTTTGTTTCGGTAGTATATTGGTCAGCCATAAATCTTGCACTGGGTCAGCAAGACACTGTCCCACAATAATTCAATTAATACATTCAGTTCAGTTGTTTAAAACTGAATTGACCTGATTTGTATTGTGGTAAAGCAGGGATTTTTTTGCTTTTAAGGTTATGTGTTGATTTTTTGTTTTTTTTTAGTTTTGAAGTAAGTACATACTTATTTGCAGTATCATGTATTAAAGTGCTGATTGAAATTTATTTATAGGACAGCTCACATCCGAAATCGTGCAAGGCAAAACTAATAATTTAAGCTCTCAAACAGTTAATATCGAATTAAAAATTTAGAAAAAGTGTTTAGTTCATATTTTCAATTTCATTACCGCTTAATAAAATAAATACGCAATTGACAATTACAATTAATTATACCTCGATGTTTGTCCGAGCTTATGCTGCTAGTCGTCAGTCTTTTGCAAACTCCGAACTGAGGATCTTTTTATAGGAGGCATTGCACTGCAAAAATCCACCGGCGGTTTGTCAATGTCTGGATCATTTGCAACACTCTGCTGCACAGCTTCCACGTTGTCTTCAGTACGAATATTTCGATGAGCACCTCTTCCTGGAGGGTCGGCAACTGAACCAAGTTCCTCAAAACGGCGAACTAAACTTGTAATCATGGAAGATGTGGGCGCCGATCTTACGTTAAAAAAACGGCGATAATTTCTCTGCGTCAGAACAATTGATCGTTGAGAAGAATAATAAAAACTGATAATTTTAATGCGTTGTTGTGGACTGTACCTATTCATTTTAAATTTCCAAGAGTTCAGTTATAATCTGCAAAAAGAAAAAATAAATTATGTTAAAAAATAAAAAAGTTATTTGTGTTTCACATCAGCTGGTCTTATTTAGGCCACCCTGTACTTAAAACCTATCCAAAGATTTTCATAATTTTTTATGTTTCTTTATTTATTTTGTAAATAAAGCCTGTGGAAATTTAGGAAACGATTTGATGATTTTCATGTTTAAGGTAGATGACAAAGTTTTTGTTTTTTTTTTAAATATGTTGTTTGTAGTAAATATCTTCATTCCTTACGTTTCATGTCAATATTGGAATGCATTCCCGAACTTTAATTCTGGTTTTTATTTACATAGAAACCCCAATATAAAATACATATATGTAGACAGTTTTTCTTCCGTTGAAATCAATATTTGAATGTGCTGATTAGTTTCTAAACGGAGTCCTCTTTAAATATTGACGCTTTAAAGTATCTTTGGCTTCTTTTCAACTAATGGTTACTTAACGATGAGCTCTTATAAACATTGTTAATATCGTAACATCCTGTCAGTTTACTAAAAACGGGTTGTCAAATAGTATCAGCATTTAACTCAGTTTTACACTGTTGGCAATTTTATGTGTGGGAGTTGAGGTTTTTTTTTTTTTTTTGTTGAATCAGGCTCGAAACAACGCGTGCAGAAAACAGCACTCAGACCACATGCCGTCCATTGTCCTTTTTTAATGATCCTTTTAATCTGTTTTAAATCTGCAGTATTTACGAATAAATCTTAGTAGATTTTGGGGTGTCAAAGAGCTCAGGTGTTCGTCTCTCAACACGTCGCGACCAAATGCCTCATAACTACATAGTTCATGCAAAGGCGGGGCAGAAGCACAGAAAGTGTTCCGCCGTCTCTTCCTCTTCAGAACTGGATGGGCCTATGGAGTTGTCATGTACGCCTATCATTGTCAGGTTTCTATGCCACGTGAAGTAACCGGTCAGCAGTCCAACAAGTTGCCTGCAGTACCGCCTGTTCAGCGAGAGCAAATGTTTTGATAGTTCTTCTGAGATTGAAGGTATCATGAGTTTTGCCAATCTGCAACCTCTCGACGCCTCCCAGTCATTGCTGAGCGAAGTATTCACCCAGTTTCTGATGGTGGCATCGATGGCCGAAGGTGGGAGTGCTATAGCTGGCTGCGCGCCAAGGAACACCTGATCCGACCCAATTCTGGCCAAATGGTCAGATGTCCCATTACCAGGTACTCCCGAGTGACCAGGCACCCAGAGTAAAGCAAGTTCATTATGTTTACCAACATAGTTTAGTCGAGACTTGCATTGCCGAACTAGTTTGGAAGTAGTTAGAGGGCTGGACAATGCCTTGAGTGCAACTTGGCTGTCACTGCAGACACGTATACTCCTCCCCCTCCACCTATTTTCCACCACGTAGTCCATGGCCTTGAGAATTGCAAATACTTCGGTCTGGAAGACCGAGGCATGTTCCCCAAGAGAAAAGTGAAGCTTATCCTCATTATCTTCTATAAAAACTCCAGATCCTGACCCGGAGTCAGTTTTGGAGCCATCAGTAAAGATTCGACAACGTGTAAGACCGGGCTCAGTGTTGGCATTAAACCAGCATTCAGCCTCAGGGAACTCAACGTTATAGAGTCTCATCAGCAAAGGAAATGGTGGCGTACTATCCTGTGGCATTGAAAATACGCAAGTGTCTATATCTCTGCCGCCAGCAATTTCCGCCTCGCCCCACTCCGTTTTATGCAAATATCCGTTTTTTTTAAGTCTGCAGGTGTCCTTTAAGGTCTCCCCACGTATGAATATACAAAGTGACGGTAAGTGCAGCAATGCGTCAAGAGCAGCACCAGGTGTTGTAGAGAATGCCCTTGTACAGCACACGCCGATTGTTCTCTGAAGTTTAGCAAGAAGGTCCCCCACGCTATTAATTGAGAGTCTACTCCACCATACCACTGAAGCATAGCTGATTATGGGTCTGATCATAGAGGTATATATCCAGAGAGTACCCTTTGGTGATAGACCCCACGTTTTGCCGAAGACCCGTTTACACTGACAGAAGGCTGCCAATGCTTTAGAGGTCTTGTGTTCAACGTGAGATTTCCATGACAGTTTTGCATCCAGAATTACTCCTAGATACTTCACTTCGGGAGAAGTCTGAATTGTGACTCCCTTAAGTGTGAGAGGAATGAGGCCATCCAACCTTCTCCGCCTAGTGAAGAGAACAACACCATAGTTTTGGTTGGGTTTGCGGATAGTCCATTATCGTCACACCAGGTGTCAATCTTGTTCAGTATTGTCTGCGCTTTCCTGCAAACAGCCGACAGAAATGAGCCCGTGACTAGACAGGCCACATCGTCCGCATAGGCCTGAGCGTAGATATTCGAGTCATCAAGAGTGACAAGAAGAGATTCAATTACCAAGCACCAGAGTAAAGGGGAAAGCACACCTCCCTGAGGACAACCCTTATTTACTGAGGTAGTTTTTGTGCCAGTAAATTTAATTATTTATTTATTCAATGAAGTAAAAGTACCTTACATACTAGCAAATTAGTAAAATAAGCTTATCTATAAACAATATTAAACTTATAGGGTAATTGTGTTTAAAAATTTTAGTTTTTGAAGTCCACGAGCTGTAGCTGCATTAGTTGCGTACTTAGTTTTGTAGTTTTCCTCATAAAAAGGAGATAGTTCTTTGAGGAACGTTTAAGCTTATCCGCTTAAGTAAACCTGGACAATAAGTGATACCATTAATTAAATTATAAATAAATGACAAGGAAAGTACAGTTCTCTTCTTTCTCAAAGTGCGCACATTAGCCGAGTGTCGTTAGATGCAATGAAATACTCGAATGTTAGCGAACGTAATGCATGTTTCAGATAACTTTTTGAATTCGTCATACGGTCTCCGTATTATAGCTGCGTACGCCAAACTCGAACAGACCAGAGCTGTGTAAAGCAGCTTAAATGTATAAATACGGATCACAAAATTCGTTGATATTACGCCGAGTGAAGCAAAAAATTGTGTACCATTTAGATAGAATGAAATTTATGTGACCCTTGAAAGAAAATTTAGAGTCAAAAATCACTTCAAAATCCTTAGTTTCCATTACATTATATAGCACATGACTGTCGATTATGTTTAATGAGAGCCGTGACTTTATGGAAATTATTCAAATCGCCCTGAGATTTTCCTGCGTCTTTTGCATCTTAAACGGTATACAAAATTTTCAAATCTTCAGCAAATAGTTGGAAAAAAAAAGCTTATGTCATTTATAAAAAGTATGAATAAAAGAGGCCTTGATGATACCTGAAGCAGGAGAACTTGTTGTGGAGGATTTTATGAGATACTCTGTCAAATGCCTTATTAAAGTCGATATAAATGTATTATGAAAACAAATATTATAGCTCTATAAGCGGAAAAAGGCTTTTTTTCAGACGAATTTTCCGATAAGTGGACGCAGTTAAGAAAAAAGTTATCCATTAGTGAACGCGAAATATCACTATTTTTCTTTTTTTTCGTTTTTCGATAATTGGACGTGTTTTTTTTTTATTTATCTAAGATATATTCTTTATTTAAAAAGAGCTTACCAAATTAATTGGAATCTAATGATGATTATGTACTTTAAAACTGTAAGTAATTTTTTAAATTTTCATAATTTCCAAGGAAGCGATATACGAGTAAAAATTTATTAGATTGTAGTGCAACCAGTAGCAACACTTTGGTATTTTCTCGAAATGTTTTCGAGATTTTGACTTTGAAACATCAAATTTCCTAAAAATTAAACAGAGTAAATTATTCCGAACACTTCATCTCCTTACTCGATGTAGGACTGCATTTATATCTACATGCAAAGCTTGTTACAAGACCCCATTAAGGCTAAAAATCAATTGCAGCAATTTTGTATTACTCAACTGAAATAAGTATAATATATAACTCGATACAAGACCAATCCGTCTATATAATAAAGATTATGAAATTCACAACATCTTTGAGTCACCATACTCGTATCTAACAGTCAATTCGGTAGTGGGCGGCACGGCATGTCCGCACTGAAACTATACATAAGGATCTTATTACTTTAAATATATTCCTTTTTGCACTTTTTTAAATACGTATGTACATACATATATCGTGCTGATTTTCATAAATTGTGCTTTCTAAAGGACAATTAATAGATTAAGTTTGGGCACACAAATATTATTAATACATTATATTATCCATTTTCTATGTTTTTAGATTTCATAAATTTTTAAATAGTTCACACTTTCTTTAATAAAAAGTAACACTTTTAAGCGCCGCACCAAAAAATAAAATTTCGACTAAACGCACTTTTCAAAATGCCAAGAAAACAAACGAAATGGAAGTCAAAGGAAAATTGATAAAACCTATTAAACATTAAATGTAAATTCTCCTTTTTCTGTGCAAAACTATTTTAAATTGCGTAGCCGGAGGTTGTCCCGCCAAGGTTATTTTTTTCCAGCGCGGTCGAATATTCATTTAAAAAATAAGTTAATTCACATGTTTTGTCTGTAGTCTAAACAAAAATGTGTGCTGTGTTACATCGTATCGATTTCGTATAGAAAAAGCGAATATTTTGGCCATTTTTAAAGGAATCTCTAAAGCCACAAACCGGGTCAAGAGGAACCAGCGTAGGCATATTCGAAAGTTTATTCTTTCCCATTTCAGCCAAATAAGTCCCATTAATCAGGTTGTATATCGAACATTCCCCACAGCAAGGGTTTTAGCTAAATACAGGATGTTAAAAAAAATTATAAAATTGGCGTTAAAATACAATTACGAATAAAAAAAACAATAAATTTAGTGGATTAAAAAATAATTGCAAATGTTGTATCGCACTAGTTTATAAAAATGTGGTGACGTTTAAGTAGATTTCTAGATGTTCGGATATTCAATTTTATTACTGGATTTATTATTATATGCATATTTATTGACGAAAATCTAACGGCATATTATTTTTCAATTATCTTTTCATCAGTTATTATCTCATTCGTTTGTCGACATAATTATTATTCCGCACACACAACGAAGTTAGTGCATTAACACTTATTTCGTGCAACAAATAATTCATGGTCGGTTTGAATTGAAAATACAGAGTTAGCTGACGCCAAGTAAACGAACAAAAACCCTTAGTCGAGTCTTTCGTATGGAACTTTACTCAAGAAGCACTTATCGCAATTTTGCTACACTCCTAATTAAAATGAATGCTAATTTGCTTGCAGCAAAAACTTAAGCACAAACGCCAATAGTACAATAACTAAATAGTTTGCCATGCCCCTTCGAAAGCAATAAAGTGCAAAATGCAAACCAACTGTGGCAACGCCCAACACTGCGTATGAGCAACATGGAAACGAAATTTAAATTGTGCCACATTTGCGTACAAAAAGAGTTCACTACATATGTACAACAGAGAAAACATTTACATATGCGCACGTACTTGCATGTATAGTATTTAGATATTCAAAGAAAATATGTAGCCGGATTGAAAAGTGATGCAGGGCAAGGAGACGTATGTACAAAGATTTGAATTTTACAAAATTGTCATTTTGTGGTATTTTTAGCTTAGCATAGATTATGTGTAGGTATGTGAGGAGATTTTCTCTAACACACACACACACATGCATGGTGCGGAATATGTACGGCGTACATACATACATACATACATACATACATACATGTATTGCACGGCACGGCTTATTGTCGCAAATACTTGCACTTGCATAAACATATACACAGATAATCGTACAATGCAAGAATGCAACCGAACTTTTCTGCAAAATAGCACCCGAAATTTAACTGAAATAAAACCCTAATTTATAGGTATCTACTTGTGTATAGCATATTTATACATAAGCACGAATGTTGCTATGTTTTATAAAACGCTGCGTTGCTCCAGTTGCAAGGACACATTCTCGGTTCCATTAAGTTGCTCATTTGCTCTTGCTTTCTGCAGCGAGCCAACCACCAATGAATATTATTTCGTTTTTGCATTGGCCGAAGTTGTAGATTTCCATTTCTGTGCCGGGAACAGACGTACAAGTGCGACTTGTGTAAGTGTTGCATTATGAAATGCTGCTGTTGCAAATTGTTTTTTCGAGTTTTTGCCACTGCTATTGCAGCTACATTTGCTGGTAAAATTATTATTATGCGTGTGTACAACACACAACACTCGATGTGGGTGTTTTTCCAGTTTTTCTGCAATTCTTAAGTAAATGTACATACCTAACCCTGCCGCACTCTAGCACTTCCCACAATTCGCCATGTCTGCCTTGCTGTGTCGTTGTTTATGTGTGCATGCGATAGATAAGGATAATGCGTGTTGAATCACAGGAATAAATAGCTAACAGAAATAAATAGCAGTCGAAAAGGCGTAGAACAACAAGAACAGTTGGGAAAAACAAAAAGCGTTGCGGTAAATGTGGAATCCTTAAAATAATTATGTGAAATGTTTATCGTGTTGAATACAGACAGTTATGTGTGCCGTCTATCTAAGTGCTCACCTAGTTTAACCTACTTTCAGGATTTAGATAATGCGAATCATATTCCAATGGGACGCCATAGGAATGCAACAATGTTAGCGATGAAGTGTTGCCTTGCCAACTAGCAGCGGTACATATATATAATGCCTTACACTAAGAAAAAAAACTATGAACCGTAAGTATTGGGTTTCTATGCGAAATAAGAACAGCAATTGCATTTTGTGGCGCTCTGGTCTGGTCACAACTTTCTCTGCTCACCATAACGAACTCGCCATAATTAAACTCACCAAACCTAAACTGGAGTGGTTGATATGTTTGTTATGTTATATTATGTTAAGCTACGCTATTTTATGTTACATTATTAAACCCAAAGTTGTGATTTAATTAAAAAATTACAGTGCCTCGTTGAAACGAAACTTCTTTGTTGACGGTTGTAAATTGAAAAGCAAATAAATGGAAAAAGGGGACGGAAGAGGTGGGGAAAGGAAACACGTGCCACTCCTTCTCACTATATCTGAACTCAGCACACTTATGGTCACCACATTTATACTCCGTAAACCTAAGGCTATTGTACTGAAACTCACTACACCCAAACTCACTACACCCAAACTGAAAACAATTCATCCAATATTTTCTTAATTTACAGTACCTAAAATCGCGACACAAAAACACACCATAAACAAACTTGCCACACTTAAACGCACACCACCATATCAACCACACCTACACCCATTAGACCTTAGCTCGGAACGTCGAAACTCACCACACTTAAAGATAGCTTACATCACCACACATCAACTTTCAACGCCATAACTCCTGAGCTCTCTCTTTACCTCAGCTCGTGTCATCTTGCCGCACTTAGCCGCACCTCTTCTTCCTACATCCAGTGCCGGATTTCAGGATGGGCAAGCGGAGCCATGGGTCCAGGGCTTCCACCACTTTGAGGCCTCCACCTGTTGAAAAAAATCGCCAAAATACCGATAGAAAACGACAAAAAATTGCTTAAATAAAGACATAATGAAATTTTTAAAAATCTTCATATCAAGAATATATATAAGTTTTCTAGAAAATAATTTAAGCGTTACGGTTTAAAAAAACAGTACTCATATTGTCGTGGAACTATTTTATAGTTTCATTGTTTAATTTGTTTTTTCAGCAATTGTGTTCATCGAATATTCATGGTATAATCAGAATCAAATAGATTACAATGCCTGATCGGAGAGATGATGGACATATAGTCAAGTTGCTTGTGAACATCCATCTGGATCGCAGAAAACAAAAGATTCTGCTGAAAGAGAGACAAATATCGAGCGAAAATTCCTAAACTTAAAAAATAATTTTTCCGTCAATAGTGGTAAAGCTCAGTCTAGCTCAAGAAAAAATTCAACGTTGTTAACAAATGACGATGATAACGCTCCAAACTTATGCGTGTCAACTGATTTTCGGAAAAAAAGGAATTCAAAGGATTCCATCTTCCCTCCTGTAGTTGAAGATTTTTGGCTGGAGTCTGATACAGCAAACAAAGGAAAAGAGAAAGAGCAGGTGAATGATAAGGCGAGTTTAATTTTCACAATCCAATATTTTACAGGGAAGTTATTTTTATTCCGCAGTCGCAGTTTATGAATTATCCGAAAATCCAACTATCAAAACGACGTTGGTCTTTGGGTAAAATCTGCCAGTAATAAGGAAATTGATTCCTGCATACGGTAAGGATCCACAGATTTTTAACATTGCAATGAACAACTTTTTGTCTTTCGACAGCCATATTGAGGTTTTTGCTTTAAGAAAGTCACGACAATTTTTTTTGTCTTAAGTACATTGTTACTAATATTGCCTTCACCCATTTGTAATTAATACACACGAAAATAAAGGCCCTATTTATTCTTACTATAAACAAATGTATGATAATTTATTTTTAATACCCTCTAAACGTTTACATTAAGGGCCCTTATAGGGCTTCCACCATTCCGTGGCCCCAGGGCCTCTCAAACCTAAATCCGGCCGTGCCTACTTCTCATCCCAATTTACCTTTTTATTTATGGAAACAAAGCTACGCAACACCGTCGGAAAAAAAATCATCTAAAATAAACAAAAAAATGTTCTTCACCTTTTAAGACACTGTAAGCGTTTGTCAGCTCGTGCTGAGGCCAAAATACATTGCATGTTCACTCTATCCTTAGTGAGTTTACATCAGCTATTCATATTGAAGACTGGTAATTATGCACTTGGTTTTTTCAGTGTGTTCGTTGGCGATCACGCATTCGTCGCTCATCCGGGAGTGCCAGTTCAAAGGATTTTTTAACGCAATCCTTTTCTTTGTCGCCTACACGAACAGCGACATAGATAGATCTTACGTAAACAATTATCTCAAAAACTCCTCAAAGCCTTCTCATCGGTGATCAATATCGGTCATGTTTTCGCGCCATATAAGAAGACGGGCAAGATGAACGATTTGAAGACCAAAATTTTTGTTCGTCGAAGTGCTACCGAGTCCAATTTGTACGTGTTGGTTTGCGCTATTCTGCTAGCCCCTAAAATTGCAAAAACTGAATGCGCTACCATGCTTGATAGCCTTCGTTGCGATCGTAATAGAGGACGATATGCCCATGCAAGTTACCAAGCTATAATTTGGTAAAGAAAATGGGCGATTAAAACACGATCAATAGATGTCTCACAGCGAAAATTTTAACAACAGGATAATTCTGCAGTTAAAGTTCAAAGCAAGATACCAGAATATTTCCTCCAGTCCTCCAACGATTTGTAGAATTTGTCAGGATTTGAAATCAACCACTATCTACGGGAATGGTGTGCGTTGCGCCATACATTCATTTAATTAAAGCCACGCTTTTCCAAATGCCTGGAAGAAGTAAATAGTTCACCAGAAAGAAGAAGGAGCGCGGTTAGTGGATGTGCTTCCTATAGCCACGCATAGAGGGTGATTATGCTTCCGAGTAGAGGTACTTAAAAATATATATATTATTCATATACATTCGTTCATCTTTGCAACCTAACCAGCCGGAGAAGTCTTAGCCTTTCCCGAACAAAAATGTACAGTGTATTCGGGGATTATGCCACCTGTGGGAACTCGAATGCTTGCAGCTTGATAAACGTTGTTAATGGAAGCAAAAGTATAGTAAAAAAAAATTGGCATTAAGGTAATTTAAATGAGAAAATGCATTTAGCAAAGTTTCGCAAGAGTTTTAATTTTTATGCACAATGCGGATACTAACTCTGGGCAACAAAACACACAAAGTCGAGGAAAGCAAAAAAAAGTCAAGGGGCGCACAAAAACAAATGTAAAGAAAAACATTAGTTTAAAGTGATAAGTTTTGAATTCACTTGCGGGTCAGAAGAAGTACTTTAAAAATCACGCAACAGGGAGCAGGAAGCAAGAAGGTGATGCGGTGAGTGCTCGTAATTGTCGACAGCGCGCTGCGGGCCGGGCCACAATGTTAAAATAACACACTGAATTGCATTTTCAATTTACTTATCTGCGAGTAATTTGCATGAATGGAAGTGGCTTTGTGCGTATCGAGCGAGATGCCAACGTGTCTTACAAATTTGATTAAATGTCGTGCGCACCGGAAGTGCTGCGGCTGCGTGTGATCGAACATGTGCATGTGTAAGCGTGAGCGTGCCTCTGCGTGTGTGCGATGCGTCATGTCTGCGTGTGCGTCAATGCACTCTGTATGTTAACTGTCAACACCTCATTTGCAATTAAAGGATGAAAAATAAATAAAATTTATCACGGAGCTGTGCAAGCATTCAGCGCAGCTTTCCACTTGCCAACTAACTTGAGGCTTGCGTGCGTGCGTGCGTGAGTACTTGTTTATATACACATACATGCATGAGTGCCTTTGGCGCTGTCAGAGCATAGAGTTGATGCCATTGAGGACCTGGAATCATCAATAATCAATAATCAATAAAGATGCCAACGAAGAATAAAATACAAAAAAGACAAGTCGAATTCTGGCGGTGTGGAGCGCTGTGCAAAAAAAAAGTAAATTTTTGCCTGACAACATTCCACTCAAAGGATAATTTAAAATTCCGTTTTTCGGCAAAGCGCAGTGAGGACACAGATGTGTTGCGAAACGGCGAGACGAAGGCGCTGATACAGCTAAAGCCTGCCACCCATACTTCTAGCATTTCTACCACTCGATATTGAAAACCAGCATTCTCATACATGCTCTTATGCTTGTACGAGTATGTAGATATTTCGCCGCGTTTTTTCCTTCTTCATATTGGAAAATTTCGATTTGTGTTAATTTTATTGCAATCTCTTACGACTTTCTCCCCTTTTTCGTTCACTGTCGTATAGTACGGGCATCAATTTGGGGCGAATGGCTTTGTGCTACTGACACGCACTGTTGCCGCATCTGCATAAGGAATAAGTGCAACGGCAGTCGCTTTACAAGCCACCGTAGCTGCACGGCTGCCTGCACTTTCTAGTGCCAATCGCTGTGGCCATGTAAGCAATTTCTTTCAGGGTTACTGCAATTGCTACTCCTTCTACTGATTCTCCATATGCTAATCCCTTTTAATGTTGCTATTCACACTGAAATAGATTTTCCTTAACAGCCTGCCTCGGCTGCCACATTGCGAAAGTATTAAACGAGATAGAAAAAGAGAGGATAAAGAAGATAATTTTACGTGCGCATACTGCTTTTTTCTGCCTGCTGTTCTGCTTCTTGATTTTTGCAATAAGCTTGAAATTAATAAGGCTTTGATCGAGTATCGAGCTCACCTTTGTATTCATCCTCTTTTGTGTTTCGGCTTATGGATTAGTTCAGAATGCAAAGGGGTGGTGATGGAACTTTTGCCGTAAATCAGTTTTACTGATCGGATTTGAAAGTTTGTGTTCAAAGGAATGTTATTTAATCAGATATACATAGTTAGAAAATTTAAAAAAAAAAATGTTCCAAAGTGTGGTAAAAAATGACAAAACGGGATCCTATTCTTAACTCCCAGTTAAAGTGAGCGTGTCAAATTTGTCAACTAAAACGTAGAGTAATTTTGACTCGTAATTTATATTCCAGCAGCACATTTGTCGTGAAATCATTACTCATCGTCTCGCCTTAGTTAGTCAGCACACTTGTTTTTTTGGTTTATTTTTTAGCAAATCAAAGATGATACAAAGCGGTTGCGTGTAGTATTGTTATTCTCCCAATTGTTGCACACTCGGATTATTTACATTCCCTAAAACCCTTAAACCAAATAAGAAAAATATTGATGGGGTGATGTAAATAGAAAATCTGAAAAAGGAAACAAACGCTGTCTCATTTTTTTTTTTAATAATATTCACACAGTATTCAATTATAAAAGGTTATGTACTTACTGACAGCTAAATTCTGACACTCCTTAATCTATAGTTGTATTTTGGAAGTACGCAAAAGGGGGGAATAATGTGGTCCCTTTTTGCGAAATGGTAGTTAAAATGTGCGAATTAAAATATGTATTTGAATACTATTTTTTAAGTATTTATTTAATTGATATATGACCTAGCTTATACCCGCGAGATTTCATTTGCTAATTTACACAAATGTGTAAACAACAGCATTCCAGTACTCCATTGCATGTACGTATATTCTGCGAAATGCGATACCAAATATTAATAGGTGTTTCGCCCATTCCTCCAATAACCTATGGTTTTCTCTAAAACATGAAAATGATTTTATTTATGAACATGCATCCGCACGAAATTCCATCAGTCCAGCGCATGTATGGGAACCGCCATTATCAATTATATTTTATTAAGAGTATCCTGTGCTTCAGAATAGGTTATATCCTGCTTTCCTGTTAAATTTTATTTGTATTTGCTGGCCGTAACTAACATCCAAATAAAGAAATCTTCACATTTACTGCCTGACTCTGTGTTCTTGATATATTATTAAACATTTTCAAATATTGAAAAGTTTACAATTTGTCAATATCATTATTAATATTTATAATTAAGCCAAGAAAAAATCTTTTAATTTTGGATTATTAATTTTGTATTGTCTATATGTACATACATACATACATATATATTTCTTGGGAAATAATTTTTTTAGGAGATAATATAAATAAAACAACTTGATTATAGTGGAAACTCTAACGAGGAAAACCACTTTTATTTCCGTGTTATCGACAAAAACGAAGTGTTAAACAATTGTACACAGTTTTCGGCATGCTCGGTAAATTAGGATTTCTGTAAAATTACATAAATATGAAAATTTCATTAGAATCTCAGTGTATAGTTAATTTTATATAAAACATTTTACAATCAAGGATCAGAATGCTTACCAAAAAATAACTGTAGCTGTTAACGCCTATTTATTGTAGGAAAAAAATCGCTTTGCAGTTGCAGCACCAAACGTTCGAAAGAACCTGTAAACAAAAAGGTTCAATTATTAAAATACTTATAGATGCAGTTGCTATTATTTAATTTTACTTACGTGTAAGTGGGCCTTTGTAATTGTTGTTAATATTTAAAAGCACCAGGGATCGACGATGGGAACGAATATACAAAAGTATAAAGTAATATTCCGCTGCGCTGACTGAGGACATATGTATATTCTGCAAACAAATGGATTTATCAATTATGTGAACAAATCAAAACATAACTGTTATTTACTCACCAGATCGACAATAATATGCAAGTAATGTTGCACAGAAGAGTTCGCTTTTTATAATTGATGGCTAACTATAAGATATCTTTGAAAAATTGCTATATTATTATGAAATAACATACATTTTTTGTAAAACTTACCCGAATTAACGCAATCACAAAATCAAATGTCAATAGTGAAAAAAATTATAAATTAGACAACCGAGTCAGTAATGCCAACGCTTTTTTTAGTATGAAGAAGTTTACAATATACTACTATTACAAGTGAAATCTGTAAAATATGCAATATTCTTCATGAGTTAAGGAGCCGATTTGTCATGCGGGAAAGAGTGAGCTGCTTTATTACAGAACCTTTTATTATTGAATCATGATATTCACATATGTAAATATTTCAGGAAATTGAGAATTTGGATGTTTTTTAATAACAATAAATAATTTATTACCGTACTTGTATCAATTTACTACAAGTCGCATTAGTTGATTATACTAGGGATTGGTAAATTCGATATTCGAAGCTTCGAGTTTCGAACTTTGTGGTGCAAAAGTGTAAGTTTGAAGTGGCTACAAATTATCGTAGGTTTTGGCAATTTTGTTGGTGACTGTATTGCGCATTTTCTATTGCGTTATATGGAAGAGAATCCGGAAGAGCGTCTTTAAATAAAATATCAAATATCCACGGCCGCTTTAAACTCTTAGGTTATGGTGAAAATTTAATGGACTACAAAAATGCATACTTAAAAAATCTTAATTTTTCAAAGTTTCAAATTTGGTTGACTATGACTAAACTTTGAATAAGTTTGAAAATTGGATTAAAATGATATTTGTTGTAGAATAAGCTGTATAATTTATAAAAAACATTAATGGACATTTATCACACAAAGGAAGAAATAAATCAAGTTAAGGTGCCACAATTTTCGGTAACTGTAGATCAAAAATAGTATTACTTTTAATTGCAGATTTTTTAAACTGTGCAATTCAAATAACTTAGATATTTCCAGCGTACCGTTCTATTTTGATCTGAATGGTTCAGAAGTGATGTAAACTTTTACGTAATTATTTAATATAAAATATGATTATGATACGAGTATGCAGAATGTGTCTGATGTACCTATGTAATATATATTAATAGGTTCTTTTTTTACCAAAAGATGTCGCTTTTAAAAGCAAAATAATACCTTGTCATTAGATTTGAGACATTTTTATTCGTTGTATAAGTGTAAACGAGTATAATATTAATAATCATAATAATAATTTTGGCGCGTACACTATATAGCTCAGTGTTTGGCCGAGCTTCTCCTACCATTTGTGGTGTGCGTCTTTATATTCTACCACAAATGGAGGGACCTACAGTTTTGTGCTGACTCCGAACAGCAGATGTATTTTGTGAGAAGCAGAAGAGGTTTGCCATTGCCTGCCGAGGGGTGACCGTTATCAGAAAAAAACATGTTCTAAATATGATTTGAATTTTACTTGCCCTGGCCGAGATTTGAATCTCGATCCCAGCGGCATATCAAGTAATAGCACGCACCTTAACCTACTCGATTACAGAGGCAACATATGTTTTTTTTTTTTTTTTTTTTTTTTTTTTTTTTTTTCACGGACGTTGGGATAGCGCGCTATCCATCAAGAGGCCCGTATGAATCTCTGGTGAAGCCACCTCCCCGGGACTACTCACGCATTTCATCAGGGAGGGGCTATGGCATAAATGCCTGACTTTCATGACGCCTTTTCCATAGTCCCCCATCCACGTAAGGTGATTAGGGGTTCAGGAGCGTTCTGCTACGACTTCACCTGTGAAAGATACAAGCAAACAAAAGATTAAACATATTCCGGACTAACTTAATCGCGTTGCTAAGCGACGGCGTTGTTCGCGTATTCTGAGCTCAGTCATTATTTCTTTACAGATGTTTTTTACTGTATTCCAAACTGTTTTATCATTAATCATTGGGTTAGGCTTTTATGGCGTTCGACCGCTGTCTCTTGTACTGAGAGGGCTGTGCCTTTATCTCGGGCCGTCTGATAGGTTCGCTGGACTTCGTTAGCCAGCAGGTCGGCAGGCATTATGCCAGCAATCACACAGGCCGCCTCATATGAAACAGTGCGGAAAGCGCTACAAACACGTAGTGCACTAAGTCGAAATATGGAGTTCACATTTTTTGCATATGACGTATGCTGAAGCGCGTGGCCCCATACAGGGGCCGCGTACATAACCACTGATTGTGTGACCTTAGTTAGCAACTTCCTGCGATTTTGACCAGGTCCACCTATATTTGCCATTAATCTAGCTAGAGAACTGTGAACTGTTGCGGCTTTTTGTGTCACAGCTTCTATATGTAGTTTAAATGACAGCCTGGCATCTATCATAACACCTAAATACCGTACTGCAGGCATAGTTTCGAATACATACCCATTGATGTCTAGACGTGTAGTTTCCTTTTTCTTTCTGCTTGTTATAAGCACCCCTTCGGTTTTGTGAGCTGCCAATTGGAGCCCTTTGGTCTTGAGCCAGTCATCGATTAATATAGCCGTGTCCTTCGCGGCCAATTGAATTTTTTCTATGTCTTTCGCTACAATGGTAACCGCAATATCATCTGCGTATCCGATTACCTTCACTCCTTTTGGAACAGGTAGACGCAGGACTCCATCGTAAGCAATAATCCACAAAACTGGGCCGAGAACTGAGCCTTGGGGAACTCCTCTGCTGACGTCATATCTATTTCTACCTAGATCAGTATTATAAAACAGAACTCTATCAGTAAGATAGCTATCTACTATATTTATAAGATAAGGTGGAGTATTTATTGCCTTTAATGCATTAATAATGTGCGACCACTTTAATGAGTTAAACGCGTTTTTTATGTCTAAGGTTACTACTGCGCAGTATTCCTTCGAACCGTACTTCCAGCGCTTGCCTGATATTGCTACCTCCGCTATTTCAATGACGCGTCAAATAGCATCGACTGTGGATCTTCCTTTTCGAAACCCGTACTGGGCTTCCGACAAACATTGATAGGTGTCAATGTGTTTCAATAAGCGATCGCAAATTACACGTTCCAACAATTTGCCTAACGAATCTATCATACAAAGCGGTCTGTAAGAACCTGGATCACCTGGAGGCTTGTTGGGCTTTGGAAGCAACACTAACTTCTGCTTTTTCCACCTCCTCGGGAAAACGCCATTTTGCAGGCATATATTAACGACATGTGAGAAGGCCATAGGGGACTCAGCTACTGCCGCTCTGATGGCAATGTTTGGTATACCATCGGGTCCCGGAGCCTTGCCGTTCTTTAGCCGTTCAGCTGCAGCTAGAATTTCATCCGGTATAACCGGTGGACAAATTGTCATTGTATTGTTTTTCACAGGCCTCATTTGGGGGCTATCTTTGGGAAAAAGCGTTTCGACTATTTGCTTGAGCAGAGTGGGACATGTTGGCATCTGCTTTTGTCTACTTTTAAACTTTTTCATAACAATTTTGTAAGCGCCACCCCAAGGGTACTCGTCAATCTCACTACAAAGATCTTTGAAACAAGATTTTTTGCTTGCCTTTATTGCATTTTTTAATCGTTTACGCAAGCATTTAAATTCATCTCTCAGAATATCAGATATATTTCTTTGGTATCTTCTTCTGGCTTGTAGCAACATATGTATGTACATATGTATGTACAATATAATTAGATTTATAAGAATAAATATAAGTTAAAGCATATGTCGAAGAATGCTGGGGAGATCCATTAATAGTATCTTCCAAATTCATATTTAGCAATCTCAATCAGTGTTGGCACTTGAAAAAAAATGTTTCGACCAAACTTCCGACCAAATTTGATCAAAACCGACAAAATGAAAAATTGGCTTTATCTTTAAATTCATTTTTAAATTATTAATTTATTTTCAAACTTTACATTTCTTAAGGTTCAATTAGAGGTGCCATAACCATAACCATAGAAAACAGCTGATCCAACCAACCTTATGGGTTACACTGTAATCGATTAGTGGTGCCACACCATAACGCCATAACCATAACCATAACCATAGCGACCAACTGAATTTTGGTTTTTGCCGTAACCATAAACAGCTGATTGCTGTTTCTTTTGTTTTGGTGAGTTTAAATTTATATTTTTCGTCCGCGTTTTACATACTTTACTAAATTTGTATTTACTTTCAGTTTGTTGCAAATATCAGCTGTTTATGGTTATGGCACCACTAATCGATTGCTTAAATATGACTACGATTATGGTCATGGCGTTATGGTATGTTACCTCTAATTAAACCTTTAAATATTCACAGCTTTATGTTTCATAAAAAATAATGCACTTATGTGTAATATTTATAGTATATCTACATATCGACGTATTTATGTCAAGTCTTTTACAGTCTATTAGTTCACATTTTAAAGCAAAAGTTGAATTTAATTCAAAAACAATAACACTTAAATGTATGTTCATGTATAAGACGTACTACGCATTTAACAAAATAACTGAATAACAGTTAAAAACAACAAAAAATATGACTTTTAAAATCTTTACAAATCTTTTTTGGCCGACCATACGTAGTGCGGAATGTTTAAATTGATAAGTTGTTTACATTGCATAATGCTATTAATGGTGCTCAACCAAAGCCTTTTACGCAACTTGGTTTTAATCAAAGTCAACAAAGAAAACTATCGTTCAGCCGCTGCAGAGCTATGCGGAAGAGAAAGAAAATTAATTATAAAATTTGAGAGGTCGGGAAAGCTGCTTTGGTTAAGTCCATTCTTCATCAAGCTTACTTTCGCAGTCAACTAACTCGCTGAACTTGAGGATTAAGGGAAGTATCTGCATATGCTCCTTCGATAGGACCTTGACCGGAGTAATGATTTGTAATAGCTTAATATCTTCACGGTTGAAGTCAAAGCGTATACTAATTTGGTGCAATAGTTTAATGAAAAGAGAAAGTACATTTCCATGTGTAGTAAGTTCTACACATTATATTGCATTTACGCATGTAATCGCAAGCAAATACATACATACATATGTATGTGTAGGTAATACACATAGTTTTATTTTATTTTTTCATTATTAATTTTTCATACTGATGAAAAGATACTCATATCGCAAAACAGACCAAAATTCTTTTAAGAGGTCCAGCGGACCAAAGTAAAAGAATCAGACCAATTTTGGTCCGAAAAGATCTCAATACAGTCCTGTTCAAGCCTTTGCGTAAAAGCAAAGGCTACTAGGATCATGAAGCTCAAATACTTTTACAAGTTTATTTAGAAAGACACAAGTGGCTAAGAGCATATAACAAAGTAAACAGATATTGAAATAAAATATTGAAAGTAAAATACAGTGTGACTCAGATAATTCAACATACAGTAACTATTGACTGTTCTAACACATACAACTAATTAAAACTTACATACTATACATATGTATTTGTTATTTCGATTTATGGGTGTCCATATCCCAGTTCGTGTATAATTTGAAATGACGATTAACAAATCACTAGCCTTAACTGCTCTAATTAAAGTTAGCGTTAGGATAAAACTGCAACAAGTAAAGGCTGACAGTAGTTTTGACAAAAAAAAATTAAAAACACAAATAGTATGGAATGAGACCTTGAATTTAAATGTGTTATATTCTATGAATTAAAGGCTTTGAAATATAATCGATTCTGGAATTTAATTTAATTTTATTACTTATGCTTGGAATCGAATAATCGATGTCGAGATTTTTTGTTGCAATATTTCTTTCATGTATATTGGAACGATTTTCCTTCATCCCTTGTCAAATTTGGTTTTGTCACATACCGGTTTTGGCGTTGTGCCATCTTCAGTGTCGTTTCCGTTTGTTTTGTGTCAATTTTGGAACTCCTCCCTTTCGTTAAAATTTGTTTGTCTAAGCTCCTCTGACATTTTCACCGCAAAAACACAAAATTTTGGAGTATAACACCTCGTTCGGGCGGGTATTAATTCATTCGAGTTACATTGTATTAAAGTAATAAATTGGTATATTGAAGAAACGTAAATAATTTGGAACAAGATGAAGGGTCACGAATCCAAAAATGGGGATGAATGGCGAGAAATGTAATGGAATATCTAACTCAAAGGAGAAAGGGAGGAAGGTGTGCTCACAAAGGCCATCCAAATTATTGGGACATTTTAGGACCTCCTCTGCAACATATCCAAAATTCGCGTACAAGGAGTTTTTGACCAATTGATATAGTGTGAAATGCCTCAGTGACATAAATGAAAAGTTCAGCGAAATAATACAAGAAATATGCAAACTTTTAACGGCGATTATTGGTGAAATAAAACTACCAGGTTTCACCTTTTGTTGATGATATTTCTATATAATTGCGAGACAAATTTGTTGAACACAAATCAATTATACAAAAATTAAGTTTCGTTATTCATTCGATTTGCTTTAAAACAAAAACTGATTTTACTGTTTCAGATTCAAAATAATTTTAAACTTACAAAAATATTATTGGCACGGCAATACTTGCCTCCGAATTAGCTTTGTGGAAGAAAAAGTGGAGCCGAGAAAAAACTTGTAAGCAACCCATGTCTGCAATTGAAAGTGAAGATCAATGCAAAAAGGCATTTTTCCCAGCAATTTTTCTTTGTTTAAAGTAATGGGACAATGCAAGTTACTACATGCACAGAAGGATCATTTTCAACACTTAAAAGACTAAGTACTTTTTGGCGAACTTCGACGAGAGAGGAAGAACTTAATGGCGTAACCATAATCAGTACTCATCGTCGATTTGATATTAAAGGATATGTATAATAGATGATTTCGCAGCTAAAAAGTTCCGACGACTAAATTTCATAATAAATTAAATTTTAAATAAAGTAACTTGGGTGTTTAGGTAATTAGTTAATTATGTAATTAGATACACACGCACACACTTATATATTGCAAGTACATTTTGCTTATATTGACGTATACTAAAATATTTTGGTAAGGCGTTTAAAATTTATATATTATTTACAATAACTGCCCGATTCTGTGTTCTTGCTAAATTAATAAACATTTGCAAATATTCTATATTGAAAATTTTTCAAGTTTTTGTTATTCTAATCAAAAATAAAATGCTGTTTTCCTTGCTGAATTATAAAATTATATGAATGAATAAAAAAAGTTGGCAACGGTCACCTCTCGGCAGACAATGGCAAATCTCCTAGGGTATTTCTGCCATGAAAAAGCTTCTCATAATTTAAGTCCCTTCATTTGTAGTAAAGACGCACACTACAAATGGTAGGAGGAGCTCGGCCAAACACTGAACTATGTAGTGGAAGCGCCAAATTATTATTATTATTAGATATTGACAAAAATAATCACTACAAGTTCAATAAAAATCTTACAATATTAATTAGCAATAGAAATAAAAATACTTTTAAAATGTTGAATAAAGACAACAGGTACTATGCAACAGGCTTTTGAAGTGGTATTACTGGTTTTAAGGAGACAGTTAATGGGTACCGCTAAATGGGTGCCGCGAAAATGATGGAAGATATATAAATTGTTTCATTTGCTATCCTATGAGTGTATAAAATATTGCGTACATATACTTATACAAAAACATGTACATATATAGCTTAATATGATATTAACATTTGTTTTAAAAATTTTAATAGGCTTATTATACCAAAAGCAAGTTGTGTCTTTTGTTACAAGACGTGGACGCAAGAAAAAATACCATTTGTTCGCCTCCCAAGAGAAGAAGCCCAATGGAAAATTTTGTGGTCTCAATTTCGCCTCGAATGATTTCGAGACCAGTGCCGTGTTATGTGCCCTATCAATGGCTGTTGAAATTAAAAATTATTGGGATGACCCCGAGCAATGCGATTCTCTTTTTGCCGATACGTCTACACAGACCTACATACATAGTTTAAAACAATGTAGGTTCAATAAAAAAATATTTTTATTTATTTTTATTTTAAGTCAAACGTTCGTAAATATACATTACGAATGGTCAAGTTCTCAAATAGGAAAGAAAGATGCACCACTGGTATTGGAATGATATCGCATCCGCAATAACTTTGAAACAGCTGAACCAAAGGCTTATACGCGTAACCATTTGTAAAGCAACTAAGCGAGCCGACTATTGCTAAATGGTAACAAAAACTTTAATTTGAAGACGGTATTTTTAATTTTCCCTCAGCTTAATGCAAAATGCAAGGTATGCACCCTTGGCAGACAGAAAGTGAAATTGGCAGCAACAATTGCGCTGCACACCACTGCTGGTGCAATCCGAAGGTGCTACATATACTTTGGGGCACAATAGCCGAATTCATTGAAATTGTTAACGATTGGTTTGACATCTTCAACGGAAAGCTGTAATGTTGCGATTTCAACGAGGCATTCAATTAAGCAACCTTCCCTTAAAGATTTATGTATATCGATATGTCCCGGACAAGTATTGTCTCCAGTATATTCTGACATATCGGTTAAATCAGGACATATTGGAGCAATGCAGTTTAAAGACAGGCTGCGAAGATATGTATCTGCTGGGTAAATGAGTTGGTTTATTGAAATTTTCCTAGAGATAAACTTTTTTAATTATGTATTACTTCTTCTCTTTAAAAGGTTTTTTCTTTGCTAATTATAGATATGAAAAATGATATTGACAAACTATAAACTTTTGAATATTTGTAAATGTTTGATAATTTATCAAGAACACAGAATGAGACAGTAAATGTGAAAGTGTGTATGTTTTGATGGTTGTACTCGTATATATAAATCAATTGCTGTTCGATTGTCAGCAGATTTTTGTTTTGAAATGTTTGTCGTAGTCCAGGGAAGGTTTAAACGGTGAGAAAATATGGAAAAATTGCGAAGAAGATAGCAAAAACAACAATTTCAATTTCCCATATAAACAGTTCTACATTGATTATGATAGATTGTACATATGTGTTTATTGATGGCAAATAAAGTTTTGTCGTGTTTGGACATGACAGCACCAAATGGTCCCATGCGCGATGCATTTAACCACAAAGAGAACAACAGTACGATACTGAAGTATTGACTGAAACAGTTCCTTGTTCCGCAATTGAATGCACAGCAAAAGATTGCGTATAATACTTTGATAGAAGCTGTAAAGCACGTTAAGACACTCCAATTAAAAACTAACATGCGAGTGTTTTTGTAACAAGATAAAACTGCTATTGTATTTTCGAAGCAGTTATGAGATTTTGGAAATGGTAAAGTCGCAGTTGATACCACCTCACCGTTTCAAAACAGGAGCTTATTTAGCGAAATTACAAAGGAGAGGATGTCTTGATCTCGCGTATACCGATGATTTCAACCATAAATAAATCGCAAGGTCAGTCGTTGCAAGTTTTCGGAATCAAGTTGAAGGTTCCCTGTTTCACACATGGACAATTATACGTCACATGTTCGCGCGTCGGAAAACCATCATCTTAATATATTTACGCATTTCATTTCAATTGTTAGCAAGTTTGGTTTAATAACCGAACGAAATTAAAACGGTGTTAGATAAGTGAACTATACATACATATATGTTGTTACTGAAACATATCCCTCCGAAATAAAATGCAACAAAACAAATAATTTTATTGTAGGTCAACTTTATTTTGTAAGTTCCGAGAGTTCTGAAAATTTTGATTGGTTGGCGACATATCGATCAATATCACGGCGAAAGTAAACCAGACTTAAGGACTCTGCACGGCGGGATGCCATTTTAGCGAAGGGAGAGTTCTAATGGTAAGAGGATAGGTGATATGAAGTTCACCGGGTCATCTAGAATCAGACAGTAAATGTGAAAGTTTGTATGTTTGTTGTACTTTAAAAATATAACTATAGATTAAGAAGTATAGCTCTCAGTAAGTACAGAACCTTTTATAATTGAATCATATTGGGAATTATTGGGGTGATGTAAGTTTAGTTAAACAAATAAAAAAAGTTGTTTAATAATTATTGTCAAAAAATGATGACATTTACTACGATAAGTTGAAGATATATTTTTAAAATGATGCCATATCAAACTGGATGATTTATCCGCCAATAGTCGTGACTTCGGCGTACTATGCTGAGCTCGGCCAAAATCATCTAGGCGGTTATTGAGCAAATTAAGTAAGTGATGGTAGAAATTAAGTTTAATTTGCTTTGGTTTTTGTTGATATTGTCCTGTATCAGATGTTCTCATTGTGAATTTCTAACTGAACGTGTGTAAAACGAATCATCGTAACGCCTGTTGTCATCGTCGTCTCGATCGTCGAAATTATTATTTCCGCTCACATGAGCAGACGACCAAGTGTACGACGAAAGAGGCGAGTAACTTGAGCCACGTTTATTTGCATGCACACTTGAGGAACTAGGACTGTAGGACCAAGGATGTGCGGAATCACTGTGTGTAGAACCGGGACGCAATGGACGACGGTCCTCGCCATAATGACGGTGTTGATGTGAGTGGAAAGGCGATTGATGCAGTGAATGCTGTGAGGAGTAATGGTGTTGGAAGCGATCATTCGACGACGGCTGCTGGTGATGTTCTTCGTAATGATCCTGATGGCCCGAAGACTGAGGAGTATGAATTTGGTCGTGGTGTTGATGCTGTTGAAATTGGTTTTGTTCATATTGTTGATGGTGTGGTGAAATTTGTGGCTGAGGATGCTGGTGAGGGTATTGATGCTCTGGCAGGTCTTGTTCATAATGTTCAGGAGGGAAGGCGCTTTGTTGTTGCTGATGCTGCTGGTGATAGTTGTAGCCGCTGCCTGTATTTGATGCCGAGGCAAGTGTCTGATTAGGATATGGATGTGGTGAATCGTAAAACTCGGGGCGTGGAACGTGATTGGTGGGCATTATAGCTGGCGTGGATGTTGCTGCGAAAGGCACTTCAACGGCATGTGATATAGCATGATTGTTGTTGTTGTTGTTATTATTATTCATATTGATACTGTGTTGATGATATTGTTGTCCATTAAGGGCTACGTTGTTCGTGCCATAAGCGTATTGCGGTTCGGCGGGTCTTTGATTGCCATTCACATTGAAACCGTGATTGTTGTTGCTTGTAACACTTGCACTGCCAGCAAAATTGCTACCAACATTCACCGCACTAGACCCACTTGCAACGCCGCCACCATCGCTGTATGGCGACGTTTGCAACGTCACACTGGACAACGCCGGGACTGCTGCGGCCACAGAGCTGCCTGCTGCCGCCGACACCAAATCCTCTGGCTGCACCACAATATTTGCACCCGATGTGAATGCCGACGCCGGCGAAGTACTCTGTTCGCGCGAGTTCATTTCCGCCAATTTCGTATTGCGATTGCGCACCACATTTTTCGTCATAACCATCACAGTGGGATTCATAGCATCCGTGTTCTCCTTGAGGCAATTCTGCAGCAAATTTACAAAGAAAAAAAACGCCAACAAAGTGAGTGCATTCATCGTTGAGGCAGTGCTGTTGCTACTACTCTTCTTCTTGCCGCTCCCCTTGGTAGCAAATGTGGGTGGCGGGTGCGGCAAATACTTTGGCGGCGAAGGCACCCCATAACCGCTACCAGCTGTGGTGTGATGCGAATATGATCCGCCAGCGGGCACATGTACCGGAGCAGCAGGATGATAGTTATAAGCGCCGCCACCACCACCAACGCCAGAGGGTGCCTCATAGCTGTTTTGCCTTCCATAATGCAAGTTGAGATGCGTGAAAAGGCGAAGGAATAAAATGTTAATTAACAATTCGCGAGGATACTGAGCTTTATGTTTTTCTTCCGCTTTTCTTACCCATAACCGGAGTGACCGGTACCTCCGGTGCCAGTTGAGCCACCACCCCAACCAGCTCCTCCACCACCGCCACTTGTATACGCTCCATGGTTGTGGGTGGCATCGTCCATCAAAGGGTGCTGCATCAAATAATTTTGGTATCTTGCACGGTCTTCGGCATTGCTGTATTGAAATGAGAAAGATTCATTTGAAATTTAAAATAAAATACTTATGTACATATATTCGAGAACCAATGACTGCGATTTAGTAAATTATAGAAATTCGTATAATAAAAAAAGTTTAACACATGAAAGTATCATTAACACACTGAGAAAAATTTGCTTATAATTGAAAATTGCCTGCCTTAGCCTTCTTTTGTTTTGCATAATTATATCAAAGGAAACTTGCATAAGAGTCGTATGGTTAGGATGCAGAGTACAGATTACCGTTGATTTTAGAAAAAATGCTTACTGATGATATTGGAAAATTTCTTTTAAAGAAACAATAAATTGCGAGAGATTGTCAAAATTGAAGGGTAACTTGTAGTCACTCGAAACGTTCAATTAAATTAAATTTAATATAAAGCCACTTGCTCTGAAAAATTCTTAAACAATCTCAAAAATTTAGTAAACATTTGTTGAATTATTGAAAATGTTCTACAATGTTGCAAATTTGGATTTGTATTTCGTTTGTTTAAGAATTCTCTGCACATGAAATGAAAACAAAAAATAAAAATTTAACAAATGTATTGTAAGTTGTAATATTTATTGGCATTATAATTTCGGGCTAAGATTTCTAAACTAAGCTTTAATAGCGCGTTTTAGATATTAACAAAAAATACACAAGTAAAAGACCGATATAAAAACGCTTCTATAGCTTCATTAAATTATAATCGATAAGTGTTAATTTAACAAGTACCGAATTTAAAATATTTTTTGATGTATGAGCGGTGCAACGCCCATTTCTAAATTTGTAAAAAAGCAAGTTTAAAAAAAAGTGGTATTAAAGTTACAGAAATATAGAATTTTTCAGATTTTATGAAATTCTACGATAGGTAGAGGTCGTTTAAGTCCAATTAAAAAACAAATCGACTACTCGATTTAATTAATGGAAGGGCAGTTTCTTTGTTAAAAATCGCTGCAAATTCAAATTTTTTTCAACTTGTTCCAATAGAATCAAAAAAACGAAGTTTTTGAATTTTTCAAAATTTCCATTATATGGAAAGTAGGTGTGGTTATTGACCGATCTTTACCATTTTCAATACCAACCTACCTAAATTGAACTTTCTTCTGATCATGTTGGTATATATATGTATATTTCGATTATTTTTGACGGTTCCAAAAACAACCATTAAGCGAACTTAGTTAATATACTCTTGCGTACAATTATATTGTGTTCAAATGCAAGGTATATACTAGGTATATATGTATGTATGTATGTAGATTCCACAATTTATCGTATTGATAAATTTCTAGGTATAATAAAATACATACATATATGCAGTATCGGTTAGTTTGAATTTAATCATAATTTAATACCAAAAAAAAAGTTTTTTAACTTCAATTTTTGTGTCACGGTTGGTACATAACCCCTAACCCGTAAAATTTATTTCAAACATTTCAAACTGTTTAGGCCAAAGATAGGCAAAAAATTAATTTCGAGAAAAACGCGGTTAAAGTTTAAAGCACCTTGAAAGAGCCGAAAACGCGCATGCGCTTAAAACCGATATAAACAATTTTAAATTTCGAATTTAACTAAAATATTTAGAAACTTACATATTTTTGAAGCTATAAGAAATTGAAAAATACAAAAATTAATTCTGATTTTTTGAAAATTCTAAAGTGTACTAGTATCTTTATGTGAAGAAATTGAAATTCGCGTAAATAAATGCTTGCCCAATTTTGTAGAATCTAGTTTTTTTTTAAATAAAACAATACAACAGGGATTTGAAAACGAAAAGGTCTAAACCATTTATGGCAAAGTTGTACCGCAAATGTTTATGTAAAGAAAAGTCGCAACTAATTGGTTTTAGATTACATTTATAAAAATAAGCTTATATTTTGGGTAGCTCCATATTTCTAGAGGATGTCCGAATTCAGAAAATACACTGTTTTTTGGGTAACCTCATATTTGTAGAGCATTAAAAATCTCAGAAAATGCGGCCACTACATACAACATTTGAGTACATATAAATATTAATATACTTACATATATTTTTCCATATTTCCATTTATGGCTGCCAACAGCGGATTCATTGGGTTATCGTTGTATGTCGGCGCATGATTTGATGGAAAGTTCTCATACTCTGGATATGCTGTTGCTGTATGGTAATCCATTGTTGAAGCCTTCTAGGTATATGTTTGTATATAGCAATCAAATTTTGGTTTCTTTTAAATCTGATCTTCCTGTTTTTTTCTGTGATTAATAAAAGAGAAGAATTTAATAAATCAAATGATTCGCAAAGTATATAAAACAATTTTTGTAAAATTAAATCAGGTTTGTGTATTTGTTAGTTTTTGACCATATTGCTAATTTAATTTAATACGGGAAGCCAGGATAAATATCGTTTATGAATAATATAAAATTTTTGTGTTTCTTAGTTTATCCAGTATCCGGTATAGCTCGATAAATTGGTCACGTTTATGAATTGTTGCAAAATGGGCGTCAGAATAAAATGATTTAAGAAAAATTATACAATGTCTCTATTGTGGAATTTTATAAAAGCGTTTGACGAAATTTAAAGCTAAATCTTTCTAGAATTATTATACGAAATTAAATTTCCTAATGCTGTGGCCGAGTTGGTAGCTGTGCGTGCTATAACTCGATATGCCGGTGAGTTCGAGGCTAGAATCTCAGTCAGTGCAAGCAAAATCTTAATCATAGACAAAATTTTTCTAATACCGGTCACCCCTCGGCCGGCAATGGCAAACCTCCGAGAGTATTTCTGTTATGAAAAAGCTTCTCATTAAATACATCTGCCGATCGGAGTCAGCACAAAACTGTAGGTCAATCCATTTGTGGTATAATATAAAGACGCACACGACAAATGGTAGGAGAAGCTCGGCCAAACACTGACCTATATTAAAGATTTTACTTGCCTTGGCTTAGATTCAAACCTTTAACCCAGTGGCATATCGAGTAATAACACGCACCGTTACACACACAACCACCGCGGCCAACAACATAGTCCTTTGAATATTGAACAACATATTCAAATTCTTCACATATATCCATTTTGTGTTTTAAATTAAATTTATTTAAATATATAAAGCACAATGTAAACAAATGTTCAATTAATTATCAAAGGCAGTAAACGTCAAATAAATCTCAATAAAGAAGTGAAGACGGTGTTGATTTATTTCTAAAAAAAAGAGTTTGTCCCTTGTTTGAAATTTTTTATTCAATAAAATTTATTTAATAAATGAAATACTACAGTTTTGGTATCCAACGCAAGGTACTTACAAAATCTCTTACATGTAAACACTTTCCAATAATGTGCTATTAACGCGGTTGGCGCTGATATAAGTTTTTAAACTTGGGATTTTGGTAAAACATTTAAATAAAAATTCTGCTCATACAAACGTAAGAAGTTATAAAAACGTCAAAAATATTAAAACATCAAATGATAGCTGTTTTCGGCAATCATTTTAATCTGTATACAAAAAATTATTTTCTGTATCCGCCCCTGATCTGGTTGTATCGATTAAATCTAAAATATGTCAGTTTATTTCGTGTTTCAAAATCCAGCCCCATCCTGTGCATTAAAAGTGACCCTATAACTTCTGTGGAAATTCGTAAAAATCTCATCTCTTCTGAGTGCTTTTAACCTATAAAGCTTGAAAGTATTGGTCTATGAAATATTTAAATTTAAAGCGTTTAAAGTAAAACTGCAAAAGTCAAATAAGTTATTCTATCAAAATTTCGCAGACATGCAACACTCATGTAAGTGAAAGTGAATTGTGATCCATTTACTAAAATAAAACAAAGTTTGGTCATTCTTCTCCCGTGGATCTTCGTTTGTATCACAATTTTTAAAGAAAAAACAAATTTTTGTTTCGCTATCTAAAGCTTGTAATTTTATAGTATGTGCACTATTGCGTTTAAGTTGTCGGACTAAGCGCATGAGTAACCATTAAAAAATTATTTTAGCGCCTGTCAGAATTACTGTCGAGAAGCGGTGATGACTAAATAACGAAGTCTGATGAAGATATGTGGTGTTCTCCGAAATAAACGATACAAATTACACGATTTAAACTGTTTTTATTTTTTCAAATAAAATGGCTATTAGATTACAATGCATTTACACAATGTTTTTTTTTATAACTGCTGAACATCCCTCGCAAATAGAAGTCTGGCATCACTGCAGTTCAGGAGATGTGATGGGGGATAGTTGCGTCTGGCGTCTTCTACTGCTGTCATGCGACGGCGCACAAATTTGGTGTTGGATTTGTGGTTGGACGAAGACTTCCATCAGTGAAGCAATTTTTACAATACCAATCAAAGCTAAATTTAACAATGTCAGCTCGATATGTGTGACGGGGAAAAAGAATGATGCGACCAAGGATAAGTTCTAAGAGCGCCTAGAAGAGTCATACCAGCGCCTCATCCGCCACGATCGAGCATCTCCGTCATGCTCACACCCGTACGCAATTTCAATCAACAAGAAATGAAAATGGTGTACACCCGAAAATCTTATTTCTAAAAACTCCTACTAAGAGTGTACACTTGTTTTAATGTAATAAAATAGTTTTTATACCATAAGAAAATTGTATTTATGCTGTAATTTCGATTGTTAAGGCTTTAAAAATTCCTTCTATATGCAGAAAATTTAATTTTTCTGCAAAAAGAAGGCCCGTAAATTAATACAAAAACGTGAGTTTTACGAACTCATATACATATGTAAGTATATATTATGAAAAATTGTTAAAGAGAGCATAAGAAAATATTCAGTGAATAGATATTACTTATTGAAGACCAACATTTGATACTCCGTATAAAATCCGTATTTTCTTTGAAATCCATATAAAAATCCGTCTTTTTCCTCCAATAGCTGAAAACTCCGTAAAAAAACGGACAAACCCATATCTCTGGCAGCACTGGTGTGGCAGAAGTTAAATTTTAGGATGCACTCTATGTGCCCGACCTGCGATCAAACACACTGTCAGTTGCAAAAACAACCAATCACGGATTCTAATTGATATTCACTTCGAAAGAGGCTACGGAAATAGACGAGAAGATAATTGTAGCTCCAAGAGTTAAGAGTTTGTGCTACGTTACGGAACAATTTGAAAAAAGGATGGCACGCAAAATTTACAAGAATGAATGAACGTTTTGGACATCTCACCGGGAAGAATCTGAGAAATGTTTTGGGTGAAGATAAAATTACGCCCTTTCCATACTATACTAACGATATATGTATACCCTGACTATTAATATTTATCGCTGCAAGACTTTTCATATTAATAATTTAGCACGTTAAGGATAGATACCGCAGCATGGATTGCTTTTGTAAATTTTTTCTTGGCATTCAGTTCTTTTTAACTCTACTTCTTCTCAATTACACCAAGCTCCTTATGTAATTGTACGGATTTTGTTAATAAAATTTTTATTAATATCATTAATAACATGATAATTTTATTTATACTAGCAAAATTACTTATTTAGGTTCATGTCAAGGAATTCACATTTAGTATTCGTTTTCCAGACGTAGCATTCTCGTGAATCATTCACAACAGCTATTCCAGCTACTTGCAGACAAAATGACTATCATCGCTCGCAAGCACGATACTTACATAAATATGTACATACATACATACTTACATATGTATGTATGTACATACATAGGTCAGGTCTAAAAAATCAGAGAAGAGATCAGTTGATACACAACTCAGTATTTCCGAAAAAATGCAACTTACCGAGGGTAAATCAAGTGGTCAAATTGGAAATATGTAGATTCTTCATCGTAGTGATATTATTTGTTATCTTAAAAACTTCCGAGCTTCATTTTTGTCGTTATTTTGAGTTAGAACAAAAAAGTTTTGATTATGTTGTAAGTGAATATCTTTGCTGTAGTGTTTCAAAAAAATATATACAACAAGTATTACTTATCCAGCATAGAGTAGCGAAATTTTATATATTAACCATACAAACCTATCCAAAAATACAAATTCACTGAAAGAAAAAAACTAAATTTCAAAATCATAGAATCGCTTTTTGGCAAAAAATTACAAATTCAACGGTACAAAATCAGAGTCTCTTTACCAGCATCCGTTTGTGCAATTATGTAATTAAAATTTTTTCTAAAAGAAAAATTGATTTTTTATTCAAATTTTTTTTTTGAAACGCGCTAATGTTAATGAAAAAAATCGCCTAAGCGGATTGAAACAAGAAACTAAAAAAATTGTTTGGAGCGGTTCTAGTGCAAGTAAAAAATAAATTATGTATATCTTCGGCTCTCAAAGTACCGAACCGATTTGAATAATTATTTTATTAAAATGAAGCATTTACGAAAAACAAATGAGTGGCATACTTTTATTTTGAATTCTTGGAAAATAAGCACCTCGTATTTGGTGTAAAGTTACAAAAAAATACAAAGACGAGCAAGCATTAAACTATTTGGTCGCCAAATGCAACGCATAGCTTTAATTTATCCCTTTTTTAGGTCTATTCTAGCAAGGTAATAACATTTACTGGGGTATTAAAATTTACCATTCAGTTAATTGTGTAACCATTTCGTATTCTATGCTAATTGTAACCAGTGAAAGAGCAGGTAATAAAAAACAGCTATTTGGTTATGTTTTGTTAATTCAATAGAAACCCGAAAGCGAATATGTTTCTTCAATATTCATTTATAGAAATTCTTTAAGATATCGAAAATTCAGGACGACATGTGTAAAATCTTTGCGAGAAACTAATTATTTAAATAGAAAAACGAAATGTTTATCACATTTATATATTTTCTGAAAAAAATTTTACTTTCAATGATTCATGTATGTTTATTTACGTTTTTTAGATCAAATTTGTCAAAATGTGAGGTGTTGCCACTGTTTCTGAAAACTTTGTAACCATTACTCTAGAATACCAAATTCAATTTCGGGTGTTACAAAATTTACTTCACCAATAACAATAACAAGTAACAATTCAAACAAAAAACTTATACTAAAGAAAACGATCAAGAAATTGTGTTTACTTGAAATTAGGCTGAAAACTAAAGAATAAATTCAAAAATTGAAATACCACTTCGAGGGCCAGCTAAACATTGAGTCTGGCAGTTGTGAATTAGGCTTTCCAAGAACATTTTTTTCTTTCGATTGACACCCATAGAAGTCAATCAATAATTATTAAAGAAAGATGCCAACCTCTCGAATAATCTATAACTATAATTCAGTAAAAAAAATTTTAATGTCTTGAAGGACGCGACTTATTCAACGAACTTAGTTTTTTTATATTGTTTTTTAATGTGAAATCGTGACTGTGGTAAATTCAAAATTCGAAATAGTAGAAAGAACTTAAAATTTAAAGAGATTGATTTGTAAAAAGTCCCGAACTATTCCCGATTTTATTTCGATCTAGTCCCGAACCAGTCCCGAAATAGTCCTGATATTTAACTCACGTCCTTCAAGACTTCAAAATTTATTTTGTCACTCAAAAATATTATTTTTAAGAAAAATTTTTGACTTTTAAAACTCTACAATGAAATTATTATTTTTATTGGTCATGTAAAATTTCCCAGTATTTAAGTACAGTTTTAAGCGTCATATAGCACACCAATTTTTCGTTAAAATATTTGCCCTTGCACCCAGTAGTTTTGGCTATTATAATTTATATGAAATTGTGTTTTTATTGAAAAATACATATTTAAAAAAAAATTCATGAAAAGCTATTCTATTACGAGTATTGTAAAAATAAAAACAAAAAACAGCATGTGAACATATGCATTTTTGAGTCACTGATTTTCTTAGAATTATTAAAGAAATTCCAGTTATTTATTCACAACGCCCAGAAATATATATTCAAGGAAAAAATTAGACCATATTACCGGGTTTTTAATAAAAATTCTTCACTGCAGTTTATACACATTTTTTGATCGTCGTTATGTATTATTTATGTTTAAATTAATCTACACTTAATGACGAAATTATCTTTTTTCTAAACTACTATTTGCACGGCTTACAACCTTATTGCGCCCTGCTTCAAGTATGTACATACATATGTTCTCTGTCAACAATGTTCTTCGTTAAGGCTGAACAGTTGTGGAATTATTCGCCTAACAAATTAAAACTAGAGTCAAATCTAAATACATAGGTTTAAATTGGCTATTTACTCTTTAATTACTTTCTAAGTTTTAACACTTCTTTAATTACCTACCCTTCCGTCCTACTCTGTGATCTCCTTTATATTGATATCTTGTTAAATTTAAGTTACTGAAACTCATGTTGTTAAGATTATGTTCTTAATTTTTTTAATAAAACGCTGTAAAAGATTATATCTTATTCGTGTATAAATAAATATAGTAAATAAAATAAATACAATTTTATAATGCTTTGGCACGTTGTGAGCATCTTCGGAAACAAACCTTTGCAAAGCACTCAAGTTCAATTTGCTAAATGCACCGCCACGTTAATTAAATTATCCTCACGCACTTTGCACCTTCTACTTTACTCGAATTATGCAGCAGCCAGAAAACATGCGACGGCCATTAGAAAGGTTGACAAAAGCTTAAGAACTTTGCAATACTCGAAAGCGCGCGGTTTTAGCTCCATACAAACATACATACATATGTATTTAGTGGCTATTGAAAATGTTCATAATAACAATAACAATAATACAGTAAGCTGTGACACATAGAAATATATTGTCGCGTGCAAACAAGAGCGGTAAGTTTGTTAAAGCACACACGTATTTACTAGATTGCACAAACATTTATGTATGTAAATGCATATTAGTTGTTATGACGTGTCGATTCGTAAACTGCGAACTTCAGACAGGGTTTGAGAAGCGCTTAGAGCAAAACCAAACATCAGCGAGAAACCGACAACCGACAACCGCCAGGCACCAAGGCGCTACCGCAATTGACAATTTCGTGTGGACAACTGAGGCGCCGGCGACAACTTCATTTCCCAGCCGAGTCGAGCGCACATTTACTTATCCAAAAATGTATGTGTGTGTGTGTGTGTGTGTGTGTTTGCCTTCGTAAAGCCAGCCGCTTGAATTAGTGAAGTGCAGTCGCACTAAAATTTCACAGACAATTGGTGGCAAGCGACGCAAATTATACCACAATTGCTTCTGCAGCGCATCTTGCTGCGGTTGCGTGCACAAGTTGCCACATCTGCAAATGTGTGCGTGGACGTGCACGCGTGTGAATAGCCGCCGGCATACTTTGCACCCACCAAACGCCCGTCCAAGTGGTGACCCACTCCAGAAGTGGGGCGCAACGAGTTGAATTGCACTTGGCAATGCCAGTTAAAATAAATGTAGCACTAGTGCGAACAACAAAAACAATTAGAGCGAACAATAACTGTAGCAATAACAATGACTTGTATTCCATACCAACAACAACAACAACAAGTGCATGTGCAAGTGAGTGATTTTATAGGCAGAAACTATACAACATCGATTGCATCGGTACACCGCTGCTTAAGCGATTAGACGCTTGCTAGTGCAAATGCATGTGTGTTTGTAGTAATAGCTATTATCGTCCGGTGTGACAGTTTGCGCCTTGCTGGTTGTTTGTTTGATCGATTGTTGCTTTCTTTTGTGTTAATGATATCTGCCCAACTGCTGGCACTTCTGACGAGATGTCAATACACTGGTCCGTTGGCAAATCGCCCCTTGACAATGGAGTGTTGAAAGCTCCTTGATGTAGTTGACACTTGTAACCTTGTTAAAACGATCACATATGTACCTACCTACTATAAGATAGATATATTCCTACATACCTACATACTAGGGATGTCAATTGTAGACATTTTGTTGATCCCGGGAATTTCGAGATTTATTGGTATTTTTAGGAAAAAAGGAAATAAACGCAAAATTTGACACACATACAAAATAATATGTTAAATGCTCTCTGTAGGACATAGCCTTTATCGCCTCATTACAAAAACTATCAATTTATTTTAACAAGGCTTCTGATAAATTGTATGCCTTTTGATAATTGGACAATTGTGAGCTGCTCGTTAAAACTTGATGCAATTTATCTTTAAGACTTTCTGCCTTATCCACTTCAGGCACCTCGTTGTTTGTTCTATTTATTAACATCGCTTTCATAATAAAACTCATTTTCTACTCGAGTCGGATATTCTCCAGCTCATTTATAATGACAAGAACAAAACAAAGCCTTAAGGGAGTTAACAAGCTGTGTTATATGTCGATTGTGAACTCTCTATAGGCTTTGATTTACCCTTGAAAGTGGAATTTTTAGGAGTGATAACAAATTTTAATATAAAATTCTTTGTTTCTACAATTCCGGGATTTGAAATACTTATCTCGGGATATTCCAGAGCTAAAAAAGGCCTGCGATTGACATGCCTACTACGTACATATGTACAAAATTCTGTGGAAAAGCGCAGCATGTGTGAATATTAATATTTTCCTAGATAAGAATGCATCTACAGTTAAGGTATTTCTTGTCGTCTGCACCTCATCATTAGACATGTCATAGATAGCGAGATGCGTCATAAGACAGAAGGTTATACGCGCCGAAATTACTCGGTCAAGATCTGTATTTTGGCAAGCTAACCCTGTCTAAACTGACACAATCATTTGCTATTCCCCCTGGAGAAACTCTTAGCTGCTTAGTATTTTCCACATCACTCCATTCAGGTCTGGCATTGAGCTCAAACGTGGTCTAAAAACCTACTTCTGCTGCGTATGCCACAGAAGTCTCCATACGCACAGCTGCGAGCACTGAAATAGTAGTGTACACTTATGGTTAAGATTTCTTGAGATTACAAGAAAATCGAAATAATAGATGCATTCTTTTTATTGCAAAACTGTAGGACCATTTCATTACTAAATGTAGAGTCAAAAGGGATTTAATTTACTTAAACACTAAAAAAATTTATTCAAATTACATAAAATATAAATTCGTGTTAAATTGTTAATTATTATACTAAAATTGAACGCAGTTATCTAGTATTTGGTAGCATGACCGTTATTTCGTACCACTGCTGCACAATGATTCCTCATAGAGTTGAGATCTTTCCTGTGGTACGGATTGACATGCCCGAAAAACCGCAGCTCACAGTTCGTTATAATTTTTCGGTTTTGCAATCCCAGCGGCTTTTTCAAGGTCGGTTCATAGTTTTTCTTTCGGTAGTCCCGAAACCACAATTTTGCCAGCATACTTGTATGCTTCCGGTCGGTATCCTGTTGTAGAATCCATTTTAGTGGCATTTCTTTTTCAGCGAATGGAAGCACAACATCTTTCATAATACTGCATGCCCAATGCTTCAACGCCTTCGCAGTGCACTATGGATGATATTAGGAGCTGACGAGAACCTTTACCACCGTACAGAACAATTTTGACTCATCCGTCCACAAAATGTACCTCCCCTTCTGAATAGGCCAATCTAGGTGTTTTTGACAAAATCTAGTCTGTGTACTGTCTGCGTACCTCATGCTTTTCTTGCAAAAGAGGAGCATTGCGTGAACTTCTTGCATTAAGGTTGTGTTCTCGGGGACATCTCCTTATTCTATGTAAACTAAATGGTAACTTTAGGTTATCCAAAATTTCGACAGCTGACATTTTAGTATGAGTCTTCGAATATTTTATAATTTGGTCGTATGGAAGTTTTTGATAATTTCTGCTTACCATCCCATTTTTCAGATTTATTTTGATAAATACCGTAATTTCGAATCATGGTGGCTGAACAACCAACTACTTTCTCCATTTCTTTTTATGATTTCTCATGTTAATGAAGATTTTAATAAAATCACGTTTTTCATAAGTGCGGTGCACATCTCGCCCCACTAAAAATATTAAAATTACGAGAGCTTTAAAAGATTAAAAAGGCCATCAAAAAAAAAACAAAATACATTAATAATAATTTGGTTACCGTATGACACATCATTGCTTTAAATTGAATATTTGACCAAATACAAGTTGGGTCCCAAATTTCTAACTGCTTTGGAAAACAAGGACGAGTGAAGTGTTGTTTTGAGCTTTTATCTCTTTGTAAAAACCGACAAATATAAATTTTAGATTTTCAGGTGACTAAACATTGGCATTTTACCACGATCATTAGTAAAATAGTATCGATGATAAGGTACAATCTAATATCTATGTAAACAAAATAAACATAAGTTACTCAACTTCAGTAGTAACTTTTCTAGGAAATAGATTTTACAGTAAAAGTTATTTGAAACGATTTAAAATATAATTATACATACTTGTCGACTCCGAAAAATGTCCGGAGCAATATATGTACATATGTATGTACCAAGAAGTAAAATTTGGGGGATCGGATTGTTATTTCAATTTATTAAAGTACGAAACAAACGCGAGACGAACACCAAAATAAATTGGCTGGACCTTATTCCTGCTTCCTTTCAGTCATACAAATTATTGACATATTTAGAGAAGTGGAAAGAAGTTAAACAATAACTGATTGACGATTGACGTATGTATGTCATTGGAATGATTGCGCATGATTGTATCAACTCAGGTTTGCATTACTTCGTAACAATAAGTCTTCTGTAGAACTTGTTCAAGACTTTTTTGTTAGTTATTTCAGCCATTTATAACATATGTATATTTAGTAAAAAACGTTGTTCAAAGCAAGGCAGATCCTTCATGAAAAAGCAATTTATTTTGCGATATTTTTTAAAATATACGGATAGACAAGAAGTCAGCGTTCAGATATAGCAATTATCACGAAAACCCCTCCATTTAAACAGCTAAAGACTTGAAATTTTGCACAAAAAATTGTTATTATGAAAACTATTTTAGCGGTGAAAATTATTAAGAGCGGATAGATAAATCATATAGCTGCCATATAACCAATAGTTCAGGTATTTCTTTTTGACCAAAACTCCTTCATTTACTCAGCTAACGACTTGAAATTTTGCATAAATATTAATTATTATTATAGTATAAATATCGAAAAAATATTACATATGACTCCCATACAATTCTTCGGCATAGCCGAAGACAACCTTTTTATACCCGAACGTACTTGAACACAAGGGTATTATAACTTTGTTTGTATAACGGTTGTTTGCAACAGCAAAAAATAATCGAGATAGATATCTCTATCTATCTATCTATATGTATGTATATATAAATTAGGATGTGTGTATGTATGTAACGTATGGACTCCAAAACGGCTGGGCCGATTTTGATGAAATTTCCAGGGAATCTTCAGAATATTCAGGCGGGTGACACTGTGAAGTCTAATTTTTGGTCTGCGGGCGGAGGGGCGTGGCAAAATCCAATTTTCATATTGCACCACCAATCTACATATCTATATGTATATAACAGCAAAAATGTTTATGTATGTCCTTTATAGGCGTCAAAAGTACCAAACCGATTTTAATAAAACTTTTACAGTAAGAGCATATAATCAATGGGCGTGTCATAGAGCAAAAATAATGTCGATAGGTGGCTGGAGTCGTAATATTTCTAAAATCCGTATTTACAGACCGATTGGATTGAAATTCAAAACATTTATTAGGCTCCTAAACATAAATACTTTGTGTGAAAATAGACTCGATAGGTGGCGCTAGAGTCGAGATATTTCTACAATCCGTATTTACAGACCGATTTGATTGAAATTCAAAACATTTATTAGGCTCCTAAACAGAAATAAAATGCCCCATGTATGTTACCGCATCACTTGAGAACGGCTAAACCGATTTGGGTGATTTTTTTGTTGTGGTAAAAGATAAAAAAAGAAAAGGTTTGTATGGTAAAAAAGTGGAACAACGCCTAACGATTTTAAAGAAATTTTAATGTGGAAGATACACCACACAAAGTGGGTTAAATTGGCATGCGACAATCTGTTCTTTGTTTGCTTTCATCTTCTGGAGGTTTTTGGGTTCGAGAAATTTGTATCTGCATTTTATTTTAACTAACAACGGCCACTAGGAAGCGCTCTTGTGCGAAAAATTTATATTTTTAGGTTTTTCCGACTAAGAAGGTAGTTATTGTATTCTATCTGTTGTTCATACAGAATATATAAGACGGGGAAACAACACAAAAATACTTTAAAGGCGCAGCGAAGCACGCCGGGTATTTGCTAGTAGACATATATATTCTAAAATGATCAGAATGAATGGAGGAATCGATTTAGCCCTGACTGTCTGTCTGTACGTCTGTCCGTGGTTACAATCACTTGAGTAAAAAATGATATATCTCAATGAAATTTGGTACATAGATTGCTCTTTGGACAGGGTAGGTTGGTATTGAAAACGGTCAAGATCGGTCAATAACCACGCCCACCTCCTATTGAATAATGCAAAAACTCCGTTTTTTCGGTATCTATCTACTACAGCAAATTTTGTGAAATTCGGTATTTGGAGCGATTTTGAACTAAGAAATTAGGTATTTATGAAATTTTGAAAAATTTTGCGTTGCCACGCCCAATTATGAAAAATTTTCTATATCTCAATAACAGTAGGCATTAGTTTTCATCACAAAATTTGGTGGACATAGTTTCCTTGATATCGCTATTATTATCGAAGAAAATTTTTGAAATCGGATCATAACCACGCCCAACTTCCTTATAACGGAAATTTTAAAAAATGCAAAAAACTTCGTTTTTCAGTTAATAATAGCAGCGATTTAAAACAAAGAAACGGGGTTTTTATGAAATTATGGGCAATGCCAATACAAAAATACATCGTGAGGGTATATTAAAATCGGTTTCTCAACAATTTAGCTGTTCTTACTTGTTTTACTTCTTTTTTCATTTTAGCAAGCGAATAAATGTTCAATCTATTTGTTCAATAAACTTAACGGTTTTATGGAAAATGACAAATATTAGCGACTGATCATAAAACATTATATTTAAATATTTAAGTTACATATATTATTTGTACACATTTGGTTTATTCCTTTTATTTATGTATACATATATCATTGATATCAGGATGCTTGTTAATATTATGCTGAGCTCCGATATACAATAATTGACTTGTTTTATATTATACCAAGATCTGGAGTATCATGTTTGTAAGAAAACCACAATAGTGCGTAATTTAAGAAATATAATCTGTATTATGTACTAGAAAAATAAATCGAACTTCATATCTCAACAATTTAGTTCTTACAAATTCATGTTTCTGGAATTAGAATGACTAGTACGAGTATGTCACATTATTTTATATTTATTTAAACCTATTCCATCTAGAAATTGCATAACTTTCCACTCTGTTATAGCAAATTAATGCACATACTTATACAGGCAGGAAAAGCATTCATACTAAGAGCACTCCATTTACATATACATGTGTGCATAAAAACTTTAAGAGACGGCGTTTACCTTGTAACGGGTGTTTTTTTTAGGGGTATAGAACTTCGAATTGAAATAAAACACAAGAAAATCGTTTTAAGGTCCATCAATTTGGCTTTATTGGAAGGATAATTTTATGCCATTAATGTTTAAATATGATTTCGGGCATGTGGCCGCCGCGGCTGGCTCGAATAAAGCCAATTCTACAGGTCCAATTTTCAACCACTTTTTCGAGCATATGGGGCCGTATGTCGGCAATAACGCCACGAATGTTGGCTTCCAATTCCCCTAACGTTTCTGGTTTGTTGGTGTAGACGAGCGACTTCACATATCCCCAAAGAAAATAATCCAATGGTGTCAAATCACACGATCTTGGTGGCCAATTGACAGGTCCATTCCGCGAAATTATGCGCTCAGCGAATGTTTCCTTCAATAAATCGATTGTGACCTGCGCTGTGTGGCATGTAGCGCCGTCTTGTTGGAACCACAACTCATCCACATTCATGCCATCCAATTCGGGAACAAAATAGTCGGTTATCATGGCTCTATACCGGTCTCCATTAACGGTAACTGCCTCTCCAGCATTATTGCGGAAGAAGTATGGCCCAATGACTCCACCAGCCCATAGAGCACACCAAACAGTCAGTTTTTGTGGATGTAATGGCGTTTCAAGGGTCTCATGTGGATTCTCTTCACTCCAAATGCGGCAATTTTGCTTGTTGACGTAGCCATTCAACCAAAAATGAGCCTCATCACTGAACAAAATTTTGCGATGAAAATCAGCATCGAGATCAATCTCATTTTCGGCCCATACACCAAAATCACGACGCATTGCATGGTCTCGCGGCTTTAATTCTTGCACAAGCTGGATCTTGTAAGGTCGCAAGCCAAGATCTTTGCGAAAAATCTTCCATAAAGTTGATGGACAAAGCTCCAATTGCTGTGCACGGTGGCGAATCGATTCATTCGGGTCCTCTTCAACACTTTGCTCTACAGCGGCAATTGTTTCTTCGGTGCGCACTGTTCGACGTCTCTGCGGATGCGTATTATCACGTAGAGTAAACGTAGTGCGAAAACGATCCATGGTTAACCGAATTAATTGCTCTGATGGACGATTATGTCGACCATAAAATGGACGGAGCTCACGGTAAACTTCGCGAACTGAACCATTATTTTCGAAATAAATTTGCACAATTTGCAAGCGTTGTTCTTTTGTCAACCTGTTCATGATGAAATGGCAAACCAAACTGAACATAAATGACATTAGAGTTGCCAGATTTGACCACAAAATGCTAGTTTTATCTCTATTCGAAAAGCAAACCTGTAAAAAAAACACCCTTTATTTACAAAAAATGATGTTACCAAAAGATTCACCAATTCATGATCTTAAAATACGAGGGCGGTTTGCTAAGTCAGTGACTTATTGAATTACCCACGCAGAAACTTTAAAATCATCAGTGCTGCCACTCAACTGCCATCTATTAATACACTACTGTCAATTTTTGAGCGAGCAGAGTTATTTTGTTTATGCTTGAATGCAGATAACCTCTTGACTTTTAACAAAAATTTAAAAAAAGTGCATTAATCATTATGTTTTGCTTAAAAAACCCATCGCCAGAACCAAGGAGAGGCTTATTAATGCTATAGAGACAATGCACCCTCAATTGCAATGGTTAAGAAGTCGTTAAACCAGAAATCGTCGATAAAATACATGGAATGAGGTACATCACATTTTACACGAATATTTGGATATGAAAAAAAGTACAACTGTGTTGCCACTTCAAAGGTTTGCCAAAAAACAATGAATTGGGCTACGAACTGCCATCCTATCCAGAATAAATACTCATTTTCTCCAGATGTGGTCCCATGTGACGAGTTCCTTTTTCTAAACCTGAAGAAGTGGCTGGGTAGTAAGGGGTTTGTTTAGATCAACTGAAATGGTCATCTCAAAAACAAACGCCTTCGCCTTTCTTATTCGGATTTGAAAATACATGTTTCATTGGATTAGAGGGAATATTTGATTTCCTAATTCCTTGTAATATACTTCACATAGATTACCTGTTTTTGTGCGCATACCGTGAATCACCGAACTAGGTCAATTGATTGTTGTTTATTTGTTGGCAGGGCTGATAAGCTTGGCTATGCGAAGCATTATCACCTTTAAGTACATACATATATACATTTGGGCGAGGTTCTCAAATGTTTTTAAATACAAATTTAAGAGCCATTAAAAACAGGAAAATACATTATTAAAACTTACCAAGAAGTGCGCGCCATATAATTATGGTGCTCAGTGCATAGATATATTAATTACATTAATTTAATTAAAAAAAATTGTGCCAAAATTAATAATTATTAGATTTGAATAATTTTTTTTATATAAAGAGATTTTTTTTAGTCGTGTGGTTTTCAATGCGGCTACACTTCTTTCGGAGTTGGTCAGCTGTTACTTGATTTATACTCAGTTTGGTTTGCCATTTCAATATGCCTTGGAAGAGAATATGCGGTGCGTTATTGCTGACAAACGGACCCAATAGCTGCAAAAAATGGTCAAAAATTGGGCCTCTTGGCTGGAATTTATTCGAGCTAGCCGCGGCGGTCACTTGCCCGAAATCATTTTTTAACATAATGGCAAACTCTTATCTTTATAATAATGCTAAATTCTTGGTCCTAGCATTAAATTGTGTGCGTTTTCTTTCCTCTTAAAAACCACATGTATAAAAAAACACCCAATATATACATAGAGTGTGGATAGTTGAACCACTCTAACAATCTTTTTCAATGTATTTTGATTTTCTTCTGATTTTTCGACAGGGTGGAAGTTTGATGTATGTTGGAACGATTTTCCGTCATCCCTTGTCAAATTTGGTTTTGTGACATACCGTTTTCGGCGTTGTGCCATCTTCAGTGTCGTTTTCGTTCTAAGTAATAAGTGTTGGTTGTGCTGTATTTATTGCTGTCCATTGATTTTGAGGTATTGGATTCAATTTTGCGAGATGTTTACAATTTTGGTGTTTTATGCTCTTTTGATACCTGATAAAATTCGTCTGTATAAAATTCTGTTGAGTGAGTTTTTTATTCTTCGGTTCATTTCGGGTTTCCTTGATACAGGTATAAGTCTATAATTTTAGTTTTGTGCAACATTTTGTTCTGGTTATGTGTGTTGTTGTCTGTCTTTTTACCTATGCTATTGTTCTGTCCTTTGTTGTCGCTTAAGTTGGTATACAAAAATTGCAAACAAATCGCAAAACTGAATCCAATACCTGAAAATTAATGGACAGCAATAAATACAGCACAACCAACACTTATTACTTAGAACGAAAACGACACTGAAGATGGCACAACGCCGAAACCGGTATGTCACAAAACCAAATTTGACAAGGGATGACGGAAAATCGTTCCGACATACATCACTCTTTTTCAAGTTTAGTAATGATTTGATATGATATAAGAGAGTTTTAAATTTTTTTTACTCATGCAGGTGAAAAGATCTTATTTTCATGAATACATATCTAATTTAATATGGAAATCAGCTACATTGAGATGCCACATATTAGAATGTAAAAATCGTCATTATTTCTTAGGTTTTGTTAGTTTTTTGCAGGATCCTTTTCTTGTACTTTTTGAGCAATATTTTTGTTCCTTTGCTTTTTTATTATAAAATGGTTGATGTATCCCCACAAATAGTGGTTCATCTATCACCACAGGCAACGAGAAAATTACAAGTTCACTAACCTTAAAAAGTTTCCGTGGAAACATCAACTTATGAATGTACTTACGATTAATATTAACCACAAGAAGATTGGCAATACGAACAGTAAATAAGAAACTTTTTCCAAATTATCAAACAGTCCCAAATTGAGCAATTTCAAGTGCTAAAAAAATATTTTGTACGTGAAAATGACAGCAACCACTGCAAATCTCTACAAACACGTACAAGGTTAGGTAATTATCAGAACTACCAACAAATAGTAATATAAAAAAAAAGTTCTAGGGATTTTAAATATATTTCAAGTGGTTCAAAACAAAATATGTGCTTGAAAAAAATCTCCGCAATTGAAAAATGAGTGGCCAGCTTTAGATATATTTTGTGATACCTTTTTTTTGTTTATACAATTTTATTTGAGATGCGTTTAGAAAGGCCAGTAAATTTTGGGGGATACTCGTATTATAAGTCTCCCATTTTCCTTTTGCATCCCAAGCCTTGCAAAAACTGTGCGAATAGTATTTTAAAAGATTAGACCCGGATTAGCACCTAAGGTCATTAATAATTCCTCTTCCTCTACTAATCGTTCATGGCATTAACTAATCACAAAATGATACAATTTAACTTAATTGGTAAGTCCACATTTGACAAAAGTACCATTACGTTAAACTTGTTAAATATCACAAAAGTTTTGTGACTCTATAACCAATTGCTTGTTTCTTAATTAGTATATAAAGTGGCAGAAAGAAATTCACTAAGCAAGTAGGCAACTCACTTATGGCAAGCAAGAGTTAATTGAAATACCCAAAAGTTTTTTAAACAAACACAAATTCTTTCAGAATTAAAAATTCTTAAGAGACCAGTCGAAACGTGTCATCACTAGCCATGCTCCTGAACTAATTCAATTTGGAGAGTAGATAAAAAAACCATGCAATTGACACGACAATAATAAATCCGCCACAAATGTCACCCTAATCATTTGTAAATATTCTAAACAAACAGACTAATTGGATGCGCCAGCGGAGACCAGCTACCAAACAAAGGCGATAAAGGCCAGATACAAGCGTGCAAACATACATACATATATACTCGTATGTATGTATGTATATATATATATGTAAGTACATACGTTCGTATATATATATTCAATGTGTAGTTATAACTCTGAGATTTAGGAAGTTCTTAGCCTTTACTTTGATTTTTTTTTTGTTTTGTGTAGCCGAAAAAAATGAACTAGATCTCTTGTTGATTACGGTTTTAATTGGCATCTTTAAGTTGTCATTGTTTCCAGCGCTAAATGGGTAAATAGGAAGTGAACGGGTAATCATTTAAGGGCATGAGCGAGTGAATAAATGAGTTAACTTAAAAAAATAACTGCTAAGACTCAGCAGACCGGACGACAAACACGAAAAATAGCTGTATAAAAACTTCTGAATACATTTAATTACAGAAACAAGTTTAATTTTTAATTTAGCACAGACGCCACACACAGCTACATACATACATTGTTGCACTAGAATCATGAGAGCTTTGCCAGCTCAAGAAAAGCGAAGAAAATTCTAGTACAAAGAATTGCTTAATTATTGCTTGGAAAAAACAACGCAATTATATTTGTATGTATGTATGTACATATGTCTTTGGTGGAAATGAGTGTATAAGTGACTACACATTTTTATGTTTGTACGTTGGTGCGTTAAGCCTTTTGACCTTAAGAAAATGTATCAGTAACACAGCTGTCGTTTCGAAGGAAAAGTATTCAAGACTTCATTGTTAATGAAATTGGGCACACATAAGTAGTTACTCTACGCAAGAATACTTCTATCTACATATGCATACGCATATGTATTCTCGTATGTGTGTATTTCTGTCTTTAAATGACTGTACACGATAATATCGTCGAAGTGGAACGAAAATAAACAAAACAAATTGGTATAGAGTTAAAACCGACATTGCCACCCTTTGCTTCACACTTTGCCGCTCTCATGGCTCTGCTGCTGCGTCTATGTGGAACCGCAGCACAGTGGGAGCGTTTCATACAAAACATGGTAACAAAGAGTAAAACTGTGCATGCAGTTTTCAAATTTCTTTAATAAATATTAGTTAATAATGATAAACTGAATTAGGTAGGTATGTAGGTGGAGTCGCCTAATAGTTACCCTCTTTGTTCCTATGACCATAATACCAAATGATGTTAAGGGACCTCAGTATTAAAAGCAATAATCCGGCAAGCGAAATTTGCTAGTCAGAGCTGGGTTCCTTGACAAGGCCCCTCCTCACACTCTGTGAGACTTCCAGAAGGAGTTTTAAAATTGCCTAACACTTTTCCCTACAGCAGTGTCCCTGAAAACTCGATTCCCATTGACAGCAACATGGCCTAATTTTTAAAATTCAAGTGAATTCCATTTAGCTCTGGAAAAATCGCCCCTGAACAAGATTCCTCTACAAATTCGCCACTAGAAACTCATAATTGGTATCAACCAAATACAGTATTCGAACTCACCTTCTCAAACAAACGACATTTAAGGAAAATGATTGTGATGAGTTAAAAGTGACACCTCTCATTAATGAAGGAACAGTATCTTGAAGTAATTCTTGATAGAAAACTCGACTAGAAACGAAACATCGCAGATCGTTAAAATACCGCTATAGACAAAAACCGGAAAATAAAACCCACATACTACACGGAATGTGGTAAGACATATTCTGCTCTAAGAGGCCATGGGTGCAGAAAACGGCTTCGAACATTGCTCTCCACACTCAACATATCTCTAGAAATGATGTTAAATCCACCGTCGTTGGATCTTTTGACGATTTTCTGGAGGGACTTATCGTAGCAATGCGATCCACCCGGAAAAAGACCTTATATTCAGACACGCAACATTCCCGAAAAAAATTTCTTTAAAATTTACGAAAACTAGATAGCTCACAGCTAAACGAACAATATCGTTTCCAGTTTTGTGAATCCGCAATATACCTCAACTTTCGTTTGATCGACAAGCAGGGATATTTATCCCATAGAGCATTCAAGAGGGAGAGAGATTTCAGTTCTTCTATCTCCAAAGAGCTGATATTTACAAATTCAACGAATTATCTTAACCGTCGCTGGATAGCTCACAGCTAAACGAAAAATATCGTATCCAGTTTTGTGAATCCGTTTGGGGGGCCTCTGTAATGGAGGTAGCACGACGCCGCTTTAGTTCCGCCTCTCTGCAATATCTATCTCTATATTTAATGACTGCAAAGCCGTCGAAAGCTCTGTTCAAAACGTAGATATAAATTTAACCTCCTGGGAACATACATAGATTAAAAACTGAACTCTCCTAGAGAACCGAGTTTTTTGAATTCAGTTAAAAGTTGACCATAAGCGATACTCAGCCCCAACTCGGTTTGTTCACACCTCCTCTCTCAAACTAGTATTAGGAGTAGTAGCCGATTTATGTCGTAGCTGCATAGACTCGAAGCATTTGCTCAGCCGCCGACCTATTTTGACCAAGACGTGCAAACGATACTTCAAAAACAGCTTTTTGAATTATTGAGCCGACCTGAACTCGGCGAACATTCTAAGTTGTTTCTCCCATGTGTAACGCACTGGCTGGGTGGTTCCACTTTAAGGGCAGCTTTTTTTATAATCGTTTGGCTCACTCACTTTCAAAACTCCTTCTCACTTTGTTCTTTTGTTTTTAATCCATCTGATTTACATTTGGTTTTTGGACCCCATCTCCCATTGTGCGTTGTCACAGCTTTGGTCTTAAAACAGTTAAACAACGAATTTCATTTTGCAACAGAATACTATGTTTGTGTGCCTTCATATTTACTTAATTATATATAAAGTTCTTACCCGAAAAAGATGTGCATTTGGAAATAAGCGGAGAAAATTGAGATGCAATTTTGAAGCAACGCACTTAGTTGAGTTGTGCAAATGCTATTCGTTCTAAGGGCGAAATTTTGATAATAAAATTTACAGAGTTGTATACAACGTTAGGTAAATAATTTAATGTTTGCTGTACTTTCGAGTACTTCGAGTTTTGCTAATTAGATGGTTTACTCTCTACCAATATTATGTAGGAATTACCAGCATTGTCTTATGTTTGATATGTTGCTGCTCATGTTGTTATGCACGTAATGAAATAATATAGTTTCGTTCATGACAAATTTGGCATAGTATAATAATAACTAAACAAATAACAAATGATGTTACGAAAACTTTGTATTGGGTATATTATATGTATGTATGTATGTTATGTAGATATTTCCTTCATTTTATAGGAAATATTTTGACAAGGCATGAAGGACAATTGTTCCTTTATAAGTTTAGAAGTTTACACAACCTTTTCACACTAGCGTATAAATATGAAATATGATTAATGACGTTTGATAATAATTACTCGATCAATTAGATAGCTTCTATCAGAATAGTTAAAGTTGCTACTTTAATGGAAGATAGACTTCGTAAGAACGCAGCGATATTTACCCCATAGAGCATTCAAGAGAGAGAGCCTTCAGTTCTTCTATCTCCAAATAGCTGCTATTTGTAAATTCAACAAATTGTCTTGACCGCCGCCAAATTTTGCAAAAAAATTCCCAGCTGCTTTCACTTAACGCTTGTTGATATGTATTTTCTTATTTGGCCAGTTCGTTTTGATAATAAAGTAGTAAAGCATTTTCGTAGTCAGATATTCGCCGACTGTGTTTGGCGAACCATTGGTGAGTCCAGAGTACTGACTACTGCTGGACCATTAAAATATATTTTAAGTTCCTTCGTGGTGCTCAAAGGGTATTGAAATGTAACACGATGGTGGATCTTCGGACGTTATGCCTCCCACCTCTCGCTAACAATCTCCTCTTTTTCCTTCACGCTGGTGGCACTGTTAACCTAAGCCTCGGCCTGGGGAAAAATAAAAGAAGGTGAGAACCCTTCCCTTTGGTTGGAGTCCCCCGAATGGCTTTCAGAACGTCTCGGGAATTAGAATTATGACGGGAAGAATACCCTCGTTGTCCAAAGGGCAAGGATACATTCTCGACAGCTACCTTTGGAAGGAAATTGGCGAGTCGAAAGACAAACTTAAATTCGAGGGGATGCTCGAGGAGGACGGTATCGTCAGTGGCTGACCAAATTGGTAGCCAAGATACCAGCCAGCGAAAACTACAAATTCGTCCTAAGAGACGGATGTACTTGAAGGTTGGTGAGAGCCTCCGCTTGGATACCGGGTAAACCCCAGAAACCAAGCGAGGTTTTACAGCGTATCGGTATCCAGAACTAGGGACTGAAAACTAGCCAATGGCATGTGTACTCGTATCGCAGAGGACCGGCTTTCAGCAATGGAGAAGGCTCTTTTCTGATGGGAGGCATAAACCCAAGCTCGTTGGAAGTTCTTCGAACTAGATACGGGTACCGCCCTTACCTACACCTGGAAAGGATTACTTTCCGTATCCAGGACAAGGAAAGGGAAAGAGGGAAGAAGTACCTAATGGGTTTATTACTTGGTGAGTAGAAGATAATTTTTACCCAGATAAATCTGCAGCATAGCATATCGTCTACTGATCTTCTATCCAGTAGGCATGCAAAACTGCATACAATCTCCCAATTAATCCTAGTTCAGGAACCATGGGTGTGCCGTCGGCGTATCTGTGAACTTAGAAGCATTTCTTAGGGTTATGTCCTTCAATTCAGAGGGACGGACAGGCCGCGTGCATGCATTATTGTACCGCGCTCGGCTGAATGCACGATGCTTAGGGAGTTATGCTCTCAAGATGTCGTCGCAGCAAAGATTATGTACTGTTGTGGTGGTCGTCGGATCGAGGCAATTGTAGTCTCGGCCTACCTGCCTTACGATTCTATACTTCCCCCTCCATCAAAGAGGATCATGGACATAGTGCAGTACGCCGAGTCTAATGGTATGGTACTGACATTTGTCAACTGCCAAAAGGTCGGAATCCTCGAAAGGCGGACTGGGACAGATATGGGTTAGTTCTAGAAGAGAGATCTTCCTAAACTCAAAAGTTTAAAATCAATTGAAGAGGCGACCCACAAGGTAACGAGTACTTTGGTTGGTTGTTTTGAGGATACATGCCCGGTGAGAAGAAGCAGGGAAGGAAAAGCGATCCCATGGTGGAACGCCGAACTTAACAAGCTTCGAAAAAAATCCAGGAAACTTCTGAATCGGGCGTCAAAAACTCGAAAGGAAGAAGATTGGCCCGAATATCGTGTCGTGCAGAGAGAATATAGGAGCAAAATTCGATCATGTAAATTAAGCTCTTATATAGATTTCTGCAGTGATATTGAAAACACGAAAAAGTCGGCCAGGCGCTGTAGGGTACTGCAACAGGACCCTACGGTTAGGCTCGATTCTATCAGGAACACTGATGGATCTTATACCACGTCATTGCTGGACACTTACAACACTCTCCTGAAAACCCACTTTCCGGGCTGCAGGCTTGTTCCTGATACAGGCAGAGATATGGAAGTGGATGACTCGACTGGGAGAGCCACGAGATTAAACTGGTACATAGCATCGAAGGTGGTGACCGAGGAATCAGTGAAGTTTTCACTCACCTCTTTTGGTGACTTCAAATCATCTGGTACGGATGTTGTGTACCCGAAGATGCTGAAGTGTGGGGAAGACAAGCTTATTCAGACTCTAATGAGAATATTTGGGGCTTGTCTGGCCTTTGGCTTTATCCTTATGCTTAGGCGAAAAGCCAGGGTTGTGTTCATTCCCAAACCGGGAAAGGATGATTATGCCCTGGCGAAAAGCTTCAGGCCGATCAGTGTGACATCCTTCATGCTGAAGAGCCTAGAGCGTATGGTCGAAAGGCATTTTAGATCAAGGGTCTTGGTGGACAGTCCCCTTAATACTCACCAGCATGCATTCCAGAATGGAAAATCCTGTGAATCAGCTTTGCATGATCTTGCAACAAAGATCGAAGTGGGGCTGTAAGCAGGGAAATACGCAATGGGAGTTTGACAACGCTTCTTTTGACTCTATGTGCTCTGCGGCCAGACGGCATGGAGTGGATGAAACAATCGTAAGATGGATTCGCTTCTTGCTATCAAGAGGATTGCAGACCGTTGGGGAAGAAACTGGCCTCTCTACCATGGCAGAGGTTGGGAGAGGATGCCCTCAGGGCGGTGTACTCTCGCCTCTCTTGTGGTGCCTGGTAGTGGACTCTCTACCAACGGAAATGCAAAGCTTCGCCCACATCCAGGCATACGCTGACGATGTGTGGCCTTTGGCTTCAAGAAAGTCCCTCAGGGAAGTCTGTGCAAAGACACAGAGAATCCTGAATATGATTGATGAATGGTGCACTCTGCAAGGCCTTGCTGTCAACCTCAGTAAGACAACGATAGTTTTGTTTACGCGGAAGAGAAAAATTGGAAGGTCTGAACCTTCCGGTGCTCAGAGGCATAGACGTAAGTAATTCCGGGGAAGTGAAATATTTAGGGGTAACTCTAGATAGCAAGCTGACATTGAAAACTCATGTTGAGCCGAAGGTAAATCGAGCGCTGAAAGTTTTTAGACAGTGTCGAAGAACCTTTAGCAAGACTTGGGGTCTGAGACCGGCTATGGTACTTTAGGTATACACAGCCTTAGTCAGACCGATAGTCATGTATACTTTGCTGTGGTATGGTGGTGTAGAACCATGGGGAAATCACGGTTTCTATGCTGAACAGATTACAAAGAAGTGTGTGCATAAGCATTACGGGCGCTATGAGCACAACCTTAGGCGTGGCTCTTAATGCTCTGTTGGATTTGCTTCCTTTGGATTTAGCGATCTAGGAGGAGGCAATGAAGACGATGTGTCGACTGCATGCTTACGGCCTGTGACACGACGAACGGATGGCTGGCATCTGGAGGGTAACTTCAGAGGCTTATATGCTTTGGGTCAGATGACCACGGTGTTTGGAGACTGGATAGCTGGCGAAAGTTGGAGAGGATACCATATTAAGGTCTGTAGTGACAGCCAAGCTGCCCTAAAGGCTTTGGAAACCGCTCGAGTTTCTTCAAAAATTGTCCAGGAATGCATTCTGCCTTGAGGACGAGGATAGTACAGAGCATTTTCTCTGCAGATGTCTGACGTTCTCTAGACTCAGGTGGCGCATCTTTGAGTCGGATGTCCTGAGAATGGACAAGATACATTATCTCTCCTCAGCGGACTACGCAGGTTCGTTAAAGATTTGGGGAAGTTTGCTGAGGAGTAATTACCTCCTATTACTCCCCACCCACCTCTTCTTCCTTATCCTGTTTATCCTTTTTACAGGCCTCAAGTACAATAGGCAACAATGTCGTTCACAGAAAATGTAGTAATGCAGCGATAAAGTTGAAGTCGAAGCTTTCAAGGATACCTGAACGTAAGCTATATAAACACTCAGAGCTTCTAAGTGCGACAGTAGCAAGTATTGTAGCAATCTAGCTTGCAAGAGCAGCTATCATTTATAAAACAAGTTCAACTGACTACACACTCATTTCGATAGCCTAAGTAACATAGTATTCTCTTTCGTATTCGGACAGATAAAAACTCCAAGTATAATTTGAACCTATAATGAACCCAGATCGATCTTAAGAGATGACATTCATACATATATGTTTTAATCACTTGACAAAGTGAGAACAGAACAGAACAGGCTTAATGACTTCAAAGCACATAGCCGAGCGCTATGTACACTGACATCGACCACAAATTTTATCCGTTAAAATTTGGGAAAAGGTCTCCGTGTCATTTGAGAGCAAACGAGGTTTAGCCAAGACGACTCATTTTCATAAAACCTCTTCAATCGATCGCGGGATATCGGTTAAAGAGCTTCCAATGTGAATTACTAAATAACTACCACAATTTCGCTGTGATGGAGATTTTTTGACTTGACCCAACCCGACGTGCGGACTAAGACCAAAGAAGAGCAGTACGGAAATAAATGGCGGATAAGTTGAATTTGTTCACTATTTTTCGAGAGGCGAAAAATTTCGCGTATTCAATATGTAATTAATTTAATTTAATTTTTTTTTAAATAGGATCGTCTATTTCAGGAACAAAACAGTAAACAAAGTTCAAAGAGGTATAATATTAGGTAGAATGCAGGAAAAGCCGGATATTTTATATTTATATTTAAATATAGGCAGAAATAAAAAAAATGTATGCAAAATAGACTTGGACTGGCCAAAAGCGGTATGTCTTCCAAAATAATCTGACTAAAAGACGATTGCGCCAGCCCAATTTCAAAACTGTAACCTAAACCCTTTTAGTATCCACCTTTAGCGTAAAATCTCAACTGGCGGAATAGTATTAAAGAGGTTAGCACAGATCTAAAAATACTTCTTTATTGAATGTTATATTTCAAAGATCTGGAAAATTGAATTTGAATTATTTGATAATTTTACACTTCAAGTATACACATTTCAGAGTTAAAACTTATGATACTAATTGGGATTAAAAATACACTATATTGACTATAGAAAGTCCATTAATAATTGTATTCAGGAGAAATATATCTAAGTTTATGCCTCGGTGTTTATGCCTCGAATACAGCTCTCAAGGAAAATCACTAGAAATATTTTTACTTTTTTTTTGTTGGTTGATAGAGTACTTTGCTGTTGCCGTAAAATTTGTTGGAAAAATAATTATACGACAATTTTTTCTTGAGAGATTCAGACTGATTTGAGAAATGTTTATAAAAAAAATTTCCTTTTTCATTTCTTGAGTGTCATTTTATATGAACTTTCCAATTGCTTCTCGGAAGTTTGAAAATTACATTTTTACTATATTTGAATTTAAAACTTTTAAATGCATATTAGACCGTATAAAAAAAAAAAAGAATCGCCAAAAACTCCCAACATGAAGTATTTTTGCTAAAGAATTAAAAAAAATGGTTTGGTATTTTCCATATCATATCTTCGGCAATAATAAGACCTATATCGATGATTTAGTCTCCTCAAGAGAATATTTCAAGACTTAGCTGAATATGGCGAGTATGTGACAAGTATGTGACGAGAAGTACACAATTCGCTAAATTTTCTGCTTACCAACTAAGCAAATAACTTCTTATTAAGGAGAGAAAAAAATACATTCCCGCTCGCACCTTTTCCACAAAATAAATGAACTTTTTCCACTTATGCAACGTGAAAGCACATATTTTCACATTTATGCCGCTAGCTATGAAGGCTAAAGGCGCCTATGTGTGTGTCATGTTCGTCGCCGTAAATGATTTATGCCATTTAATTTATTGCAGTGAAACAAAAACAGAAATAAGAATAAATATACAGCTTGTAAGGAACATTACCCGAAGGCGCTTGCTCTGCACAAAAGCAACCTTTCTTTGGCAGAATTGCTGCTTAATTTATTGTATGTCACTGCAACTTGGCTAAATGCCTTTTGCCTCCACGCACTTGCACTTCCCTATGATACCATTTGTTGCATAAATTCTGGCACGCATACATACATACTTGGGATGTAATTTTTTGTCATTTTATTGATGCCGGGATTTGCGAGATTTGAAAACAAAATCCTGGGACAACCCCGGGATCCTGAATTTCATGAAATTTTCAATCGCAATTTTTTATTTGTAGTAAACATGTCTGTAATCGTCCTATTATAGTAGTACTCAAAATAATATCAAGAGAATATAACAGAGAATAACACTTTGTTTTAATTCATGTATATATGTATTTATTGGTATTTTCTATTCAAAAATAAATAAACGTAAAATTTTACCAACATACAAAGTAACATATTTCGTGCAGCAGCAAATGCATATACAGTAGAATTATTTTTAATCACTGTTTGAGATCAATACTTACAGCGCGATTTTTGGTCTTGATAAGTCATCATTTTTTTACACATATTCAAAATTGAAAATTCATGTATTCTAATCAGAAATACAACAATTTTAATTATTTATAGCCGTCATCTTTTGTAAGCGACTTGCAAAAGAACTCTAGCGTGGAAAGCAACAACAAAAATAAGCGAGTTAAGTTGAAAAAAGCGGGTTGAAATATACTCGCTTTAAAAATAGCCGACCTCATTGAAAGTGTTGAAAAGTGAGAAAGTGTTGCTATTGTGAATAATCATTGGAAAGTACCAAAGTTAGGTTAGGTAGAAGACGCTGCCAACGATCTCACCAGCATACTTAGTCCTTGTTAGGCCCATTGTAGAACCACGCGGATTAAGAACACCCTACTCGAACCAGCCAGTGGAATCTGCAAACTTTAATAGCATGCGTACCTCTATCCTGGCCAGGTCGGTTAGGTCGTTGAAAAACTCTGATCCTAAGAATTTCCTCCTCTTTGCCCATAGTGCGGGACATTCACATAGGAGGTGCCTTACCGTTTCAGGCTCCTCATCATTTCTGCAGCTGCTGCAGAAGTCATTGCAGGGGGCCGCTAGTCTCTGTGCGTGTCTACCTATCAGTAGATGACCTGTTATAATGCTTAAAGCTAAGGACAGGTCTCCTCTGCTCAGCAAGAGCAGACCTTGTGATTTTTTGACGTTCCACTCAGGACACAAGAGTTTGGAATTGATGCAGGTATTACCGTTGTGCCAGCGGATCCCTGCTTCCTTAAGTGATGAGTCCCTTAGAATGAGCTTACAGGTAGCGAGTGGCATAACTAGACCCTTCCAGCGTGGTGAAAGCGGAATGGATGTTCCACTTCTTGCAAGCTCGTCCGCTGTTTCATTTCCCAGTAAGATGCTGTGTTTTTAACATCGCTTTCATAGTAAGGCTCATTTTCTACTCAAGGAGGATATTCTCCAGCTCCTTTATAATGGCAGTAAAATTAGTAGCTTCGAAATGTCATATTTAAGATTACATACGTTATTTTGATTAATTACAAAGTGTACACATCTGACGAGATTCTCCTCTGTTGTTAGATTCTTGAAACAAGTTTATTAAAAAATGTATTACTCAAAGTAGATTTCTTAATTTGTATTTCCACAGCATAATATTTAAAGCGATGCCACATTTAAATAAGTCTATGTTGTGAGCATATTAAGTTTCAAGAGTAACTTTGACTGGGCGGAGCTGTTTTACCAAATAGTGTTACAAATAATGCTTTGTTTCGTTCATGAAAGGAAGATATTTATGATAAAAATGGTATAAATTTAAATTTCTGTTAAAATAATTGTATTCAACAATCCCGTGATTTGAATAGACTAATACCGGTATCATCGAGAGTTAAACAAGTTCGGGATTGACATTCCTAATACATACATATTTAATTGGTGGATGTTAGCCAATAAAAAGTGCCATTTTATTTACTTGAAGAAAATAAGAACAACAAGAAGAGCAAGAATCATTTTAGGAAATATGTACATAATTTCTTAAAAGTAAGTACGTACGTAAGTAAATACATATGTGTGCGTGTAAGTGAGTTAAGGCTATACATATGTATGTAGGTAGGTATGTATGTGTGAGGGAGCAGGGGGCGTATACGTAATCACAGCAATTAACAGCGTATTTCGCAGGCAATTTGTTAAATGATGAACTTTCGGCAAAACTTTAAATGAGCCCGACAAACATGCGTGTACCACACATACTTACGTACATACATATGTACATACAAGTTAACTTATAAAAATGATGTTCAAGTGGAGGAGGAAGTGTGAGGATGTGCGAAGTCATTTGATAGGAATCAACTTAGCCATTCCCCTTTCCACACACTTCAGCTGCCTATTTTTATTATGGTAGCCCTTACATACATACATATGTATGCTCATATGTGTAAATGTAACTGTCGTAATAAAAATATGTACTGCGACTTGCAGCCGCTGTCAATTCTTTTGTCGCACACTCCAACGGCTTACATACGAGTACACTCCGTCTACTTTATTGCCACCATCACCTAAATGCTAAGAGTCGTGCAAATATTTGCTTTGAATTTCCCTCTGTTATCGCGCTGCCATAGCATCTTTAAACAAAAATACAACATCCACCCTCAGTGAAATGCTCGTAAATGGCAAAATTACTTGTATCTGCTGTCAAATTGTAATAAAATTCTCTTTGAAGCAAATAATACTCGAGTATGTTGGGTTGTTAAAATATATTTGTTGGGCATGGCGCCAACTATGTTTTCGTCTACTATACACACATACATATAATTCAACAACTACAACACCCAAATGCATACGTAATCGTTGAGTTGGAAGTGAATGAGTTAAAACATAAATTTTGCTACTCCTCACCAATAGAGTCGTGACAAAGCCAATGAGATAAATTGTTGAAAGAATCATTTCTTTTATTCAAAATAAGCAACTTCGTCTAACACACTACCGAGTGTTAGCTCGTTCCGTTACATTTCAAATTGACTGGCATATTTGTTGATGCGCTTTTAAGCAGTTAAATTTTGTTTTTGCTTTTTTTTTAACTAGTCATGATATATTTGTCATAATATTTTTGGTTAAACTACTCACTGCACCGATTATAATTTTTAAGGCTTATCTGAAAATTAAGTTCCAATTAGAAAATAATATAAATTCCTGTCGGAAGGCATTTGGTACTACATTAAGTCACATAAGTTAAATAATACTTTGCATCGAAAAGTTTAATACCTTCTAACCAGCATGGTATTTTAATAGGTAATTTTCGTCTGGCTCCGAGCATATTGTACGGTTTGCTCTAAAACTTTTGACACTGAGTCCAAAAGAATTATCTTGGGCTCAATTGGTTTTCATCCGGTCTTCCTTTAGAAATGTTTTCAAGTCATTTAAACCAAATCTCGTATTATTCTACAATCGTCTTATTATATCTCTAATAATGTGCTTAAACCGGTGGATGAGATCAAAGGCCTTGGAATAATTTCTGACTCACATTTCATTTTCTCGAGTCACATCAATTTTGTGTTTGTAGGAGTAAACGCTTCAAACTTCTCAGATCCTAAAACAATTAAAATACTGTTTTCAGCAGGGAAAATAGCGATTATTTTCAAATTTTTAATGAAAAATATTAAAAGGTTCCAAATATCGGAGAACATTTTTAATTATATACATGTGCATAGTTGCTGAAGTCCTCCACGAATTTGTTACGATTTAAAATTTTTTGGTCAAAACATACAAAGATTATTTTTAATAATTATATTTCGATTTTTATTAATAGCTCAGAATAAATAGTCATATATCAAGTTATATTTTTAATTTTTCGCTATGATACCATCTGCTTAAGCCCTAGCAAATCATTAAAAGGTTACGTTTGAAATTTAACATTAGTTTAATTCCATTTTATTAATTTTGTCATAGTTTTGCTTTCTTTTCCGAACCACTTCGCAAATAGTTTAGGGCAATTTCGTGACTAGTTTCGAAAATCTTCAAAATTTTCACAAACTTAATAAAAAATGGTCCTGCAAAACCTCTGAAAAAGTCATGACCTTATCCCGAAATGATTTTGAACAAGTCTTGAAACGATTCCGGAATGGTACTCTTTGTGTTTTAAAAGGAACTCAAACTTATCCAGATTTTTAAAAAACTCTCTAACCCCTGATAACTATATTAATTATGTAAAGTTCCAAAAATATAATACCAAAATAGTCTAAAAAACTTGTCTGAAATGGTTTTTTTCGAAATTGTCCTAAAACGGTTCCAAAATTAGCCTTAACAGATCTTACCTCACAATATAATTAGTCACAAATCAGTCCTAAAAACGGTCTAAACTTAATGTTCACTTGTATTTAAAGGACCACTTTTGAGAAGGTAATGAAGCACCAATCACCAAGAATGGCGTCGGAATCGACGAGCTATTACCTAACCGTGATGTATCTTATAGCAAATCATTTACGGCTTTGTAAAACGACTTTGAGCAACACCTTCAGCTCTGTGAAAATTGCGAAGGACCTCTACGAGCCGCTTGTTACGAACAATGGTTACAAACAGGGTGACTCCTTGTCTTACGACTTCTTTAACCTGATGTTGGAGAAGATTATTCGAGCCACTCAACCAAATCGGTCAGGCAACATCTTTTTTAAGAGCGTTGAATTACTTGCGTTCGTCGATGACATGCATATTATCGGTCATTAAATAGACAGTCGGCACATGCACGGCTGTGGAACTCACATCACTGTTGACAGTTGTAACATTGAAAAAGTAGAGTTTACTTAGGAGCCAGCATTAATATCAATCACAATGCCAACCTAGAAATCCAACAGAGACTGCGTAGGCAATGGAGCAGTAAAGTCCTCTCTCGAAAGAATTTTCTAAAGAATAAACGCCTTTGCGATGGCAAATACCGCATACGACAGAACTAGGAACTGCACGAGCCTGCCTTCGCGATCACTAATAATAGAGCGATAAAATGCAAATGCGAAGTAGCTTAGTAGAGATTTACAGTTAATTTGTGTTTAATTTTTATTTGATGAAAATGTTGGCCATATTTCCATATAATGTGCATTTTTGCTAGGAGGAAAACTTTAAAAAAAATACAAAAAATCAACGGTACTCTTAGCAACTTCAAACTTGCACTTTATTGTATTGAAATTCAATGGGCTACAAAACTTTTTCTACAAAATTTTATTAATAAGTTAAAATATTTAATGAAAATTAGAAGAATTTTGTAAATTTTGTACAAAGTTTGGAATATACATACATATATATGCATATTCGTTCTATGAGAAAACATAAAATTAATTTATATAATTATTTTTGAGTTGTTGGGAAAATTATTAGGAAAAAACATTAATACTCAAAGATTCTGCCAAGAAGAAAGAAGTCTGATGAGTAAATGTGGTGATTTCCGATGATTACTTCTACCGCTATAAGTATTGTTGTTTATTTCCTAATAATTTTCCAAAAAACCGTCCCATCGGTAAAGCTCAAAAATATAAAAATAAAAAATTAATTATTCATTTATGTACTTAGCAGAATTAAATTGGAACAAATTAAATGGTGATATATTTTGACATGCACTTTATGTACATTTGTAATTTAGTCAATTTTAAATTTTCTAATTTTCAATTTGTGTTATTCCCATTAAAATTATACGGGAAACTTCGGGCTTTTTCCGCGGCTTCTAAATATTTTTTTTAGTTCAAAATAATAAAAATCAAGTATTCGATATTCATGGAACAATCCTAGGTTGCTGGCTAGTTTTAAGACTGCACTAAACCCATTATTGGACTTAGTAAAAAGTGTTGAAAACCATAGAGTTGGTTACAAAGGCAATAAATTATGTACACATATATATATATAATATCTTTCATAGAATTTACTCGTATATAGCTATGCGCCAAAAAATATATGTGTATGTTACATACGTGAGTGTGCAAGTGATTATTATCAAATAGTAAGGCATTGATGTCCTTTCGAAAGCTTACATATGAACATACATACATACCTAGAAACGTAACATTGGCGAACAGTTCATAAAATTTCAGACGCTGACAAATCAAAAGCAAAACAAAAGGGTCAGGATTTTATAGTCTTTATTTGCGACACACATGACTTTCCGGAGTTGATTTTTTTCTTGTATAGACTCTTCTGCTATCCCAAATTGCCGCAGTGAAATATTCTAAGGATAATGATACGCTTAAGGAAATGGAAATTGTAGTCGACAATATTTTTATTTATGTATCCAAATAACTAAAAATAAGCAGCAGCGGAAGGTCGCTGGCGAGACAAACTTTTTCAACGCACGTTTGCAAGGAAAGTGGAAAGATAAACGAATATATTTAATGTAACATAATGTTTTATGACTACCTAATGCTTCCTGCATTATTGCGTACAATAATTGTGGCCAAGAGTAGGAAAGTTTTGTAAAAGGCACACGAGCAAAGGACGAAGGGTGGAAAATTGCAGTGTGCCACTGAAAATGTATTCAATGCGAGAATTAATTTATGTATATTTATTTGTACTTAAAAGCACTTGAGAGCCAAGGAAAGACGAATGTTTTGCGTTGCGGTGATGAGCGCTTTTCGTGTTTTTTTTTTGGCAGTTTATTGGTGAACTTTTGTTGTTAAGCGTTTTTGTATTATTTTCGTGAGTTGCCAATGCAAGCGCATCTAATTACCGCAAAACTACAGTTTTTCGGCGTAAATTGCACAAATGTGCAACATTGCACAAATTCACTTTGCGTTCACTGCACAAAACGTTCAAATAGTTTGAAATTTTGGTTGCACGTTCCTTTTGCATTTTGGTTTAAATAAAAACTTTTCACCCTCATTCGACCGCCGCGCCGCGTCGTCACTCTCGGGCGTTGTAAAATGAGCAGTGAAGCGCAGCAACACCAACCGGCAAAGGCAGCGAATGCCACAAAATAAAGTAAACAAACCAAAACAAGAATTTGAAATAATAAAAGAAAGAAATGTATGTATGTATGTAGGTACATACAACAAAAATTTTTCAAGCGTCGCCTTACAGTAAAGACGCTAACATAAATGCGTTGCAAACAAAGCGACAAATTGCAAACGCTGCTGTTACAACAGCGACTCCCTGCCTCAATGCCGCGTATCGTGGGGCAGTCATCGCAATCAGCGGCGATGCGATGCATTGCAGCGTAAATTGCAATAGCAATGAACAGTGTGTCGTGGTGGTTAATAAACAAGATTACGCTTTTTTTTTTTAATTCCGGCATTACTTCAACTTTCACGGCGAACGCTGTGCTGCGACAATCGAATTCAAAATCATAGAAAAATCGTATCTAATAGCCGTTACCCCATGGAAGAAATGGCAAATCTACGAGGGTATTTTGGCCATGACAAATCTACTTATGCAATAAATTGGCCTTTTGGTGTCGGCATAAAAGTGTAGATCTTACCATACAGCCGCATACTACAAATGGTAGAAGAGCTCATTTTAAATGAATATATGAAATTAATTAAAAAAAAAATTAATTTTTACTTTTATTTTATTGAAATCATGACAGTTACCAAAGTATTTTATTTTTAAAAGTTAACGCGAAGAATTTGTACGAGAATTTTGTTAATAAACATCATTCACAATTTTCAAATCAAATAAAATCCGAGTAAACCGATGTATTAATGTACGTACATACATATATCTAAGTAAATGATATTACTTCTTTGAAAGAATATAAAATGTCTTTTATTGTCCGAGTTAAGTAAGCAGCCTAATGCCCGAATTCAGTAGCTTCGTATCATCTCAAGTCTCAAAATGAGCTAGATATTATTGCTTTTCCTTGCTTTCACGTTTTTTTCTATTGTTTGTATTTTAATTTTTTGTGACCTGTTCATCACCGGGTGACCTTTTAGAGACTTTATTTTAAGACAAGAGGCTTTATTTTGAAACTAATGGATGCCAACTGGTCTAAAATTTTGACTTTTGTCTCTATTAGAGATTGAGACTACTTACTGAATTCGGCTATTAGTCTCTAATAGAAACAAAAGTCACAATCAAATCAAATCAAGGTTTCTCAATTGTCATCAGGTGATAAGCCGGTCACAAAAATTAAGAGAAACACAAAAAATAAAAACGTGAAAGCGAGGAAAGGCAATAATCTTCAACTCAAACATAGTCTCAAATTTTAAAACTTAATATTATACCAAATTACTGAATTCCACATTGAGAGAGCTAGAAGGACTTATTTTCAGTAAGGCGTTTTAGAATTTTTCAAGGTTTTCTGTTTAGTTGATAAACATTTTGTGGTTGCAGTTTCAATAAAAACATAACATAACATTGATAGTTATAGCAAAGGCGGTATCTTCAAAACTACGAAAAACCGGGGTTGGAGAATAAAAAACCCGATTTATTCGTTTGTGTTTAGGCCACAGAGAAATTTGGAGAACGAATACATCCTAACAACTGGAACTATTGTATGTATGGTTTATATTCTGGTTGTAACAATGGTCATTATTTGCTCTATAGAATCTAAACGCATAACCTCTATACAATTTGGTACTTACCAGGCAGCTCGTGGAACTATCGCTTTGTTGCAAAAACAATTCGGTGAAAAGATCTTGCAGAATCACATCCCTTGACTTTTTTCTTTGGGGCTGCATTTAATTCAAAGTCCACACGGCTAAACCAGAAATAAATGGGGAGTTGCTTATATACATACAGGAAGTCAATAAGCAGTCTGTAGTATCTAATCCGTGGTAGTATTGGCCTCTGTAGATCTTGTAGTTCCAGCTGCATCTTCCTTAGCTTCTATTTTTAAGATATTTTTGTTACATTTAGTTAACTTTTGATAAGGTTGTGAGCAGGGCTTAAGACTCGCCACCATTTAGACTATAAAGAACCTCTTCAAGCTGTTTGATACAAAATAAGCTTTCAGACAGGATAACTTATTGTACAACATTTTCTTTAACCTCGATCTGTAGATATAAACTGGTCAGGTACCATATTTTTACTAAACATTGATGCTTTATGAATTTTCTAAAATGGATAGAAAAGCAACGCGAATTGGTTTCGATGTAAATGATGGCTAAGTTTCACAGTTGATAGTTACAATTTTGAACAAAAAACATAGAAATGTAACGAAGTCTCTAGCATGCCTGCAAATGTTGTATTCGATTGAGTGGGCATTTGAATTGCCTGGGAATTGTATTGTACCATTCTTCGGATGCGACTGCTTTTGGAGTATTCGAGATAAAGATTCTGCGGAAGATGTATGTCTCTTTGCGTCTGACCAACGGCAACCATGGTAGGAGATGGAACTTTTGGGTTGTACGATCTATAGACCACATTGACATAGGACATTCCATTGGATAGCACATTCCATATAAATAAACACAAGCGCAACAAACCTTCAGATGTTCTCCATCATACCAGCTTGTGATAAAGGAAGAAGATCAAGGCCTCCACTAAATAGAAAAGATCATGTACATAGTGCAAGGGTTCCCTTGACCTCGCTACTATGTTGAAATCGCTTAAGCGTTTTAATTAAGGTGGTCCACATTCGTAGGTTTCAAAAATTCGCATTGTTTTACTCTAAAACATGTTACAAATACACTCTTAAAAGATTTTAACGGAATACGCATTAGTATAGTTTTCCGGGAGCTTTGAACATTACTGCGCGCGGCCACCCACTTCAATCTTTAAAAGCGATTTCACAAAAGTCGTGTCTTTGCAAGATATCTCAAAGACTAATTTATAAATCGCCTTGGAACCACTTAAGAAACTCAACGAATTTTGGAAAAACCTTATGTAACACGATAGCCAAAGGGATACAAAATACATTTATTTTTAATTTTGGGTTTCAGATGAAACCGTTTAACTTTACATTTTTGAGGGCGGTGCATTCAAGGTCAAACAGAGGTCAAACAACATCAAAAAAAAATTTACAAAAATGTATGTCTAAAGTTTAAAAATAAACGATTCGAACCCAAAAATCTCATCCCATTCGCGTTCTCCCGCAATCCATCCTCAAAAATACCGTTATTTGTAGAGGACCTCCTTCATTTAATATATATTTTCGTTTCTCATCTTAATATCGCTTTTGCGATTTTATTATAACCCACAATTGATGAACTATTTAGACCTCATTAGAAGTGGTAGGTCGACCAGATATTTACATTAAGCCAGATCTTGAAAAACTAACAAGAAGGAAAAGTCGCCAAGTACCATCTTTTTGTCGCTTTCAGTATACATACTTTCCACAGCACTGAATGGTGCTTTCGCCGAGATGTATGAGACTAAATGAGGTTTAAGACATAGTGTACCTGTCTCATGCTTCTTTCTCAACCGTATGTTAGAGGAGATAATTCGAAACGCAGAATTTAATCGATCAGCCATCCGAAATGGACGTATTTCGAGAGCACTTTCACGCCTGGACAACCGCATCACTATTTGCAGTTAGAACCTGTCGCGGAGTTCGAAACTTAGCCAAAGCAATAGTGGTCACCCCTCGACAGGCAATAGCAAACCTCCGAGGGTATTTATGCTATAAAAAAGCTTCTCTCAAATACATCTGTCGATCTATATGGCTTTTATTATGTCTGTGCAACTGACAACATAACGTACTGGTTTCTCTTCTTTGAAGAGCACAGACGGTAAAAAAGTGTCTCCGATGAAGACGTACGTATAAGGCTCCAAAAAAATTTGTTTTTTGTAATTTTCCAATAGATTATATAAACATTATGGTAAAAAAAAAATAACAAAATGAAGCATATATACACTAGACATCCTTGTCTTGCACATGCATTACTAATATTTTCATTTTAAGAAAGGAACACAGAATTTTCTTACCTATTTGCATTTATTTTAGAATCCAACAACAAAAAAGAAGAGGGCTGTGAAAATGCAACTTTTTTGGTAGAAACGAAATCACCATAAGTAAAATAAAAGTCAATTTTGCGAAATATATAGAATCAACTTTTGAGCGGTGACCTGAAAATTAAGGCAATCGATTTCCAGCAATTATTATCTATTAAATAAATATGAAAAGAGTCGTACACATTTTCCACACTCTGGATGATGAAAGCTTGAAAAGTGAAGCTATTTACGGGAAATAGACTTTCTTCCACTCCAGGGATATCGAAGTAACTTTAGTGTTTCTAAAAACCTTTAAACCCTTTTAAAATCGAAAATTCGTTACACTGTGCATCGCAGAACTTACACACTCGGAGCTACCACCTGTGTATTTTTAAACACACACACACGCACACACAAGCATTTATGAGCGAGCACGTTGTAAGCGTATAATGTCACTACCGTTCAGGTGCGCTCACCAGGAAATGTGAATGCACCTTCAAGAGTACCAAGTAAAAATGCACTTGAATTTTTTGATTTGTTTGCCACATCCGCGCCTTTATTCTGCACACCCCACCGCCCAGAGTAGTGCAACAGCGCGGCAGCAATAAAACTGCAACAACACGCCCTTCAAACTCCAGCAAATACTAGCGCCTCGCTGTTGGGGGGAAAATATTATAGAGCAAACAAAATTCTAAAAACAAAAAATGGAAATGTTATAGTAAAATAAAAGCAAAAGCAAACAGTAAATTAAAATAAAAATCGGCAGCGACCAACGGAAAAAACAAACGCAAAAAGCAAAACGGCACATCAAAAAATCAAAAGGCAAAGCACAAGCCTGGGGAAAAATTTGCAAACAGTTCGTGGTATCAAACATTACTTGCGCTCACGTCATACACCTGGCAACATTTGGCTTCTATATCTTGCGCATGCTGCCACCCCCTCCCCCCACAAATACCTTTGAGAGCTTTGACAACCACACATATCGTAGTCAGGACGCGTCGCTTCGTACAGGTGACAAGGCTGCTTGTCCAAAAGCTCATACCAGGAGAGAGGCATTGGCAGCTGCAGCTTAAATTGCAGTTGAGCTGTTGTTGCTGGAGGCGTCGCTAAATATGTATGTACATACATTAGGGTGGTCCACTATTTTTTTTAAATTTGTTTACCCCAGGCCATTTACTATTGTTGTTACCCCAACCCATCACATTTTCTGTACAAAATTTCAGAGTTCTATTATTCATGAAAAACTGTGCTCAACGAGAATAAAAAAAATTATTTTTCTAAAAAAAAACAAATTGATTGATTTTATAAATTTTACTCTATTTCAAACCTCAAATATATTCGTTATACTTACTGTTTTTGTGATTTATTTAAGGAAATTGTATTGGAAAACTGCTCTTATCACGAGTAGCTTTTTAAAAAACTTTCCAGGAAACATAGCTTGATCGTCACTCACAATGACTGGCTTGTCGACATCATATGCTGGAAATAGTCCTGAAGAGTGTAGATTGTGCTTTTGACCTCTGATACTTTAGATAAAACAGATCTGACTACCATGAACTCATTGAACTTGCTTTGATCGTTTTAAATAAACTTCCACAGAACATTGATAGTCGAGCACCAAGTCCAATAGTAATGCTCGATGGATGGTCAAGCTACTGTATCCGTTCAACATATTATTATTTAAAAATCAAACCAACGAAGGAGAACAACAAACTTCACGTTTTGTTTATTTGGTGCAATGATTTATACCCAAGCGCCCTATTGTGACCTACAGTTATGAAAAAAATTTAAGGTATATAAAGCAATTGAAATTCTGCAAGAAGTGTTTTGAAACATCATTCATTATTCATCAGAAAGTCCCGAAATGTTAACTTCACAATCAACTTTTGGAGAATGCACTACAAAAAGAACAGCATAAACACTTTCCAAATTAAAACTTAAAGATTAATTTCTTCAATATTCTCCTGAAACATGCAATTACTTATGCGTTGTCAATGACATAGCAGAGAAAGATATAATATCATTCCAAGAGTTTAACAAAGCGCTAAAAAAAAACTAAGGTGTATAGCAATTTTGCTAAAAGTTTTTAAATTAAATCGTAAGCTCATATCAACGGATACAACTAAAAAATCCCTAATAGAGTTAGTTTCAAACAAAAACCCAAAAATTTGTTTGCTTCGAATAACACTAAATGAATTTTATATTACATTTTTTTCTATTCTAGTATAATAAAACCTTTTTTATTTCTACTTTGGAAACTAAGAGGCAATTTGCGATGATTTTTAAAAATACAACATCGATGAGCACCATTTGCTTTCCAACCAATTTACCTTAAATTTGAAATCTAAAGTGTGCTAAGTATGTGTAACAAAAAAATTGTGTGGCGTGAAATTTCAAGGAATATATATATTTTTTTTTCATATGAATGTGGACCACGCTAATATACAGACATGTGTATGCAGGTGCTCGCATTGCGCTAGCTCTGCGGTGACGTTGTCGTAGGCGCCTGCTTGACACAATCCAAGTCTGGTTGCTATTGTTATTGCGGTTGTTCTTGCTGTTGCTACAGCTGCTGCCTCTGCACCCATAGATTCCGTTAGATGGAAGAGAAGACTTTATTTGCACCGACTTGCAGAGGAAGAGTGTTTATTTTTGTGCTGCCTTTGTGCCACCTGTATCGGAAACTTTTCGTTAGCGCCCCTGCCTGTACACAAAAAAAAATCTAGAAATATTTAAGTTGTTTAATTTTTTTCGCGTATTCTCGGAAAATATAAAACAACAGCATAAATAAAAGCTACGAAACATACTTCAAATGCTTTTGCGATTGTGGGAAGATCAGTTGGTGGCGTCATCTCCCGGAGGTAAATCCGAAAGCTAGCAAGCCAAGGAGATAAAATGAACAGAGCATTGCCGTGACCATATCGCATACACCAGTGTGTTAGGGTTGGTTTGTTGGTTCCGCTTTGTGGCGACACTTCACGTCGTGAGAGCATTGACACAGACATTTCTTTTCCACGTGCCTCAGGTGGCATGCTTCATTGTTCATCGGAGTATGGTAAGTTTGATTTCAATCAAAACATGTGAGCATGCACAGTGCAACGAGTAGTTCATATTTACGGCCGCTTTTCTCAACTGCTTTAAATGGAAAACGAATTGAAAGAAATGAAATCCATTTTTCACTGAAATTGCCTTCTGAAATTTGCCATACAGCCACATGGAAAAAAGTTATTGAAAGTTACTTTACCTTAAAATAAATTTTAATTTAAAATATTTTGGAATTTATTTTGTATTCCATATTCCACACATCATTTCCATTTTTCTCAATTACACTGATGCTCTGATTCGTGCATGCAAGTTCCACGATTGACTAAATATGTAAATAAAAATTTGGCAGCGCACTCTTCAAGTAAGTGAAGTATTAGCTTGTTCTTTGAATTGAATTAATTTACGTAAAAATAATTTGTTCTCAAAGCACAGTGTCATCGTTGAGTTCATATTTCTGCAGCAACACCAGGAATTGAATAGTCTAAGGCAAATGCAACTCTTGATTGGGAATAAAGAAGTATTGGTTTTAGCCTTCTTTTATAATTTTCTGTTGCATAAACATTGAGTGTTTATTTTTGGCAATTTTTGTCTATACTTCTGAAAGTGATATATTAAGTCAGTCTTCGATACTCAGGATGAGCCTTAAAGTCCAACGACTGGTCGAAGACGCCTGCCATTGCCATTGCCATTGAGTGAGATTTTTTTAAATGTTTCAACAGATCTACTCTTCTCCAAACTCCTCACCAGAGTTCGTGTTTAGTAGCGTTGACAAGTGGTCCCTCCATACCTTAAGTGTGATCCGAACGTCCGTCACCATATTTCCATACTCGTCTTTTCAGGAACCTGCCCCGATTTTAAAACCACTTGTTTGAGTCCTTATTTTCTGATAGAATTTTCGGGCCGCATTCCTGCTTGCTAGCATATCAAGCTCTTCGCACTCACGCCTTTCCGCCTCTCGTTTCTTTCGGCGTCTCTCTTCACTCCTCCTCTCAACTTGAACATTTTGGTTTCGCGTTCTTTAATCACGGGACACCCAAGTGGCTTGGTGGATGCTTCGGTGTTGGAACCTGGTGCTATTTACTACCATGTATCGCGCCGCGGCGAAGTCGATCAGGCTCTCTCCGTTGCCGGAGGTATTTTAATGAAGGCTGAAGTTTCCTTGCCCACCTTAGCATTAAAATCACAATTTTAACATCGTGGTAGGGCAGCGCTCTTATCCTTCCTCCAAGCGCTCGTAGAACTCGTCCTTGGTCCCATCATCCTTCTCCTCCGTAGGGACGTGCGCACAAGTCAAGCTGATCTTATTAAATTTAACTTTAATGCGGATTGTGGCAATTTGTTCACTGATGGAGGTGAACCTGGAGACAAGATATTGCAGTCTCCACCCGTGTACCTTCCCTATTGCAGGTACATATCCGTAAATCGTAGTCCTTGTTTCGTTTAGTTGATATATCTCTCATATTATTTCCACTTAGCATCAGCAACGTATCATCAGCGAATAATTTGATATCGCAATATTTAGTGCAATAGTTAATATCATTGATGTAAATATTGAACAAAATCGGAACTAACACAGGCCTTAGTGGAAGGCCAACTGAAACATCTCTTTTTTTAAAGTATATTTATGTATATCTAAAAGCTACATGAAGTTTCACAAAAGAGAGATGTGCTAATTTTTCCCTGATTGGTTAAAGTAAACACAACTCTATTATGCAAAAAAATATATTTAAGTACATACATACGTCATTTATTTTTAACCACTTTCTGGTATAAAGAATAATGTAGTAATATATCAGTACATATGTACATAGAAATTGTGTCTTTCAATAGTTTGAGAGTGAAATCATATTCATTACATCAGTAATTAGAAGCATTTCATTAAAAATGTACCCTCTTCAAAGTGAGCGATAAATTACAGACTTTTTTTTTTTGTGGAAATATACTTTACGATTTTTTTAATTATATTACGTGGGAATTTGTAAAAAAATATCTCATTTTTACTTTTAAAAGAATATAAATAAACCAGCGCAAATTCTTTATTCTCATTCGCATACTTACGTGTTGGGTAATGATGAACCCTTTACACATTTTTAATCAAATGTTCAAGTATGTACATACGTATGTAAGAGTTTGTATGTATGTATGTATAAACTCGTATATAATATGTAGATTCTTTGGAGCAAAAAATATAAAAAGGGGTCGATTTTCAAAAAACCTTCCCAATGTCTGAATTCTATATGCTGCCATAGAAAAGACAGCAAAATATTAAATTAAAAAAAAAACGTTAACAAAAAGCTTAAGACGTGGTATTAATTTAGAATAAAGTCTCTATGTTATATATTCGAATAAAAAATTGTTTCATTTAGACAAAAAAAAAACCATTCACGAAACTGCGAATACGACTTATTTCCGAGAGTTCATTAGGACCATCGAATAGATGCGAAGCATCAGGGCGCTCGCTAGTTGACATGAGTCTTTCTACCCATTAAGGAAGAAAAGGTGGATAGAAAACAGTAGTAAATATTTATTTTATTTTTATTTATTTATCTATTGATTTATTTATTTATAGGAGGAACAATTATAAATAACAATTACACTATAATCTATTTACAAGAGCATTGGCTACTAAGGCCTTAGGCTCGAGTAGTAAATATATTTACACTAATGAAAAGCCTTAGGAAATTCAAAATGTGGTCATAAAATATCTATAATATATGTAGATAATTTTGGCGCTTACACTTTATAGCTTAGTGTTTGGCCGAGCTTCTCCTACCATTTATGGTGTGCGTCTTTATATTTTACTACAAATGGATTCGGCAGATGTATTTTATGGCAGAAATACCCTCAGAGGTTTGCCATTGCCTGCGGAGGGGTGATCGCTATTAGAAAAAACTTTTTTCTATAATTAAGATTTTGCTTGCCCTGACTGAGATTCGAACCTCGAAATCATATGGGTTAGAGACCACTTTACAGACTATTTCTAATTTAATACAGAGAATACATTTAGTTTAAATCTAGACATATTTACATTGAAATCTAGATGGTTCGCATAATTATTACTTAGACGTATACTTCTAGCAATTGGTTCATTATAACCAGAATTAGTTCTATAGACGTTTCGACTAGTAAACGATTATGCCTTAATTTACGCAATGTTGTACCAAAATTCAAAAAACTATATAAATCATTGCAATGAACTCTGTGATTAATTAGGTTGTAAATAAACATTAATGCGAAGTAAGTTCTTCGGTCCTGTAAGGACTGTAATCCTAAGAGTATCCGTCTCCCAATGTATGATGGTAGTCCGCTGGGCCAATGAAGTTTGCATAACGCCATATTTGTAAAAAATTTTGAACTCTTTCGATTTTATTAATATAATGAATAGTAGGGATTCCACACCAGACAGCAATAATCAAGGTGGCTACTTACTAATGAGTTGAAAAGAGAATTTAATGTGCAGGGGTCCTTGAATTCATTTGAATTTCTTCTAATGAATCCCAACATAAAATATGCTTTGGAAATAATAAAATCAACATGTCTATTAAAGGTTAATTTCATGTCAGAAATCACTCTCAAGTATTTAATTTAATTACTTAATTAAAATAACGTTACTTATAGAATAATTAAATATAATATGACTGGAAGCTTTAGAGTATGACACCACGTTGCATTTCTTGGTATTAAGGAACAAATGATTAAGAACAATTAAAATAGCAGAGGACCGGAATGAGTGCCTTGTGGTATTCCCGACCATGCATTGATGGTAACATCAGATTTTTTAGTACCCATTTTTACTAAAAGCTTTCGACCGGTTAAAAAACTTTTGAAAATCTTCAAAAGTGTACCTCTGATTCCGTATAAAGGGAGCTTTCGTAAAATAATAAATGGTTGACTTTCTCAAAAGCTTAGAGAAGTCAGTATATACGACATCAAGCTGATATTTTTGTTCGAAAGCCTTTACAATTTGATTTAAGATAATTAAAAGATTAGTGCATGTGGATCTACCAGGAAATATAATATGACTGGAAGCTTTAGAGTATGACACCATGTTGCATTTCTTTGTATTAAGGTTGACGTTTTGTTTAAGTTGTCTTTAGATCCGGTTTTGGTATAAACCGAAAAGGACGGACTCTTACATTAGCTGGCCAGAGTTCAGCGTTAAACATTTTCTCAAACCACGACTCACGAAAGCCTTATTTAAAATGTATGCGTTTTTTAGATTCAGGAGGAGTATATTTGTTTAGAAGACTGTAGCACATTAACAGATGTTTCACAATACCCTAATGTTTAGCTACATAATCTTATATGTTATCCGGTGTAACAGCAGTCGAAAACGATGAGATGTGCAACTATTTAGCATTAGCAATAACAGCAAGTCCAGAATTGGCCTTTGAACCAACAACTCGCCCATTTTTCATGCTCGCTTTCTTATTAGAGACAGTGAACCATTCCGAATTATGATGAACAAGCTGAGCATTGTTTACTTATTTATTAACTAGAATCACTGACCGAGTCGTTATGTTAGTAGCAGCATCGTAATAGCTATTATTATTGAACAGCGAAGACGCATCAGCAGCAGTAACTCGGATACTCTTTTCACGCCTAGCAAAGGTAGATTTGCAGGGAGCGAGAGCAGCAGCGTAGGACAGAGGAGTAGATACAGTGGCCCGAGTTGGCATTGCCATCGAAACGGCAATACCATCCGAAGGTAAAACTACATTAGAAGGCGAAGCGTGAGAGTTTGAGGCCGCAGTCGACGTTGGAAAAGTTAAGTTGCTATCTGCCGACTTATCGGGGCGAACTGATGGTAGAGATATTTGCTTATTTTAGTCTGAGATTTCATCGTACAGTGGTGCTTCTGGGTATGCGGTTACAGTTGCACGGATGTACTCAATTCCTACTCTTACGTCCACGTTCGTGCACCCTGGGCAACGTGAGCAACCCATGTGCGAGATACGGTAACCAACCCGTCGGTATAGGGGTCCACTAAAGTCCGCAGCGTCTGTTCACCAGGAGGTGCGGCTGCAAGCGGGCGTCTGTCTTGGAGCAAGCGGCTCGCTGTATAAACGAACTTAACATTTTCACGCCCAGCAATGGGTTGTGCGCTGGGCTTGGAATCCGCCACGTAAAAAACAACTTCCAATGAAAAGACACATAAAGCCTCGGATGAGACCCCCTATTTTTGATGACGACCACGGCAAACGTATTAAGGACAATGATATGAGGGCATGCACCTGGAATGTCCGAACCCTTAATTGGCAAGGTGCCTCTGCCCGGCTGGTTGATGTCCTCAGCAGCGAAAAGGCTGACATCACCGCCATCCAAGAGATGCGATGGACGGGGCAAGGGAGGAAAACGGTAGGCCCTTGCGACGTATACTACAGCTGCCATGTAAAGGAGCGCAAATTTGGTGTCGGATTTGTGGTGGGAGAGATATAAAAATCGTGCTTGGTGATTTTAATGCCAAGGTGGGCAAGGAGGGCATCTTTGGTTCCACAGTCGGAAAATTCAGTCTCCACGACGAAACGTCTGATAACGGATTGAGACTGATCGAATTCGCCGGGGCCCGAAACATGGTAGTCCGTAGTACCAGGTTCCAGCATAGGAGATTACATCAGGCTACGTGGCTGTCTCCAGATGGCAAGACACGAAACGAAATCGAACACGTTGTGATAGACGAAAGGCATGCTTCCAGTGTCCTAAATGTGCGCACGATCCGAGGAGCCAACATCGACTCGGATCATTTTCTTGTGGCAACTAAGATCCGCACGCGCCTCTGTGCAGCAAAAAGCGCACGCAAATGGACACAAGGACAGCTCGACGTCGGAAAGCTGCAATCGCAACAGACAGCTACCTACTTCTCAACTCGACTTGCACTCCTGCTCTCTGAGAGCAATAATCAATAGAACGATATTTCCGAGCAGTGGAACCATATTTCTCGCTGTCTACATACCGCCGCTGAAGAATCCATCGGATTTCAGCGAGCCCGAAAGAACAACTGGTATGACGAGGAATGTCGCGCTGCTACGGAACGTAAAGACGCTGCCTACAGGGCCACACTGCGATCGGGCGCAACGCGAGCTGTGCGGGAGCGTTATCGTGAGTTGAAGAAGGAAGCAAGATGCATTTCGTGAGCAGACGCCAATTCGTCGAAACGGAGCTTACTTTCCATCGCACGAACTTCTAGTTTCATAGATTCTGTAATTTTTATAAGATGTTTGTTACCATCACGCAGTACTTCAATGATAAAAGTAATGCGAGCATTTTCAGCACGAAGGTCGGCAACTTCATCAAGCAATGACTGCAGCACTATTTGTTGCTTAGTGTTATTGGAAGTCTCCTTATGTACGATTTCCTTCTCACTTTGCGGTTTTGGCAATTTTGGCACAATACCACCTTCACTGAGAACGGGAGGTAGTGAGCGAATTGAATTTCGCCGAGCAGCAGCACATGTTTTGCAATAGAAAGGCTTATCAGAGTTTAACAAGAACTCAACGTCAGCCGGTACACACCCAAGGTGAAAGAGGTAACTGCACTTTAGGCATTGCACCTTAGGCTGCGACCGATCTACTTTTTGGCCGCAGATGTACGGCATTATGATTATTACAAAAACAAAGCACAGTAATGATATAAATATTTTAGTGTGCTGATTTGATTTGAGTCTATATCTCAACAACGATATCATATGGAGCATCGCTCACCATTAGCTAAACATACATATCCATAGCCGATTGATGACGATACACAATTATTTTGGTTCATTAGCCGCATGAATTGGAAGTGCGTTGTGAACTTGGAGTCGGCGTTGATTTGGCTACTTACTAACAAAAGCATATCTATACGGGTCACCTGAGTCGTCAATCTCTCTTGCCCCCGAAGATAAAAGATCGGATTCGGTGTCGCTCAGCATTAATATGCGCTTGCGAGCAATCAAGATGTTAATTTTCCAGCTGTGCAGGTAGTTGGAAATGGCATACTCTCGCCTCTAATGTTGCAACAGTGGTTGGCGCTCTTACCTTTTAAATTGCAGGATCAGTCGGAACTGACATCTAAATGATTATGAAACGCGTCAATTTCGAACACCCTTCAAGGCAACGAATGGCGATAAGACGACGTTGAAGTACAGAGGGTATTTAAATATGATTTTTAATAGGAAAAAAAATTAAATCAATTTCAAGCGTGTACTAAACATAATGCAAACCTTATTTAAAAGAAACTCTGTTCCTGGAAAACGTAAATTCTGTTATGTTTATTGGAAGTATTCAGTAAAATGCACGACCAAAAGATATGGAGAAAGCACTCACTTTAGATCATCATCAAAAGCGAGGGGATAGCTTCGCCATAAATAAGCTTCCTACTGTATTTTTCGGTCAGACCAACGCTTTAGTGACACCACGCCAATTCTCAAAGAGGATGTTATGAGTAAGTAGTAAGGCTTTTCATTACTACTAAGCATACAACTACTGGATTTCCTTTCCATACATTATTTTTCGCATATTTTCAAAGTCGACGCAGTATGTAATATTTTTCGTTACGTTCTTTTTATGTATGTACTCTTTTCATTCCTTCTTTGTCCTTGCCACGCACTGCAAATTGGCCTCATCAGCATATTGCGTTCGCTTATTTGTCGCTACTGCTGCTGCTGCTGAGTTGCATAACTTTTACATCTTACTACTTACTATGAGTATTTTCCGCCGCCACCTCTGCTCTTTGCGAATTCATGCACTTCTTAAAGTTTACTGCATATTCTAGCTGAGCATCCCTGCGGTATGCCGCACCCTCCAACGGAAGTTTGTGCTTTTCTGTTGGGCGCGAATATTGAATTTGTTGCATTAATGCAAGCTCTTACGCGACTGCGCGTTTGTGTGGACGAGTGTTTGTGTGCGATGTTGCTTTATGCCACTGGAATACATTACCACCGCCTTCACCACTACCAAAAATAATAATGCAAAACAAAAAACAAAGTGCAGCGCTGAGCAGTTTTTGCTTTGTTGCATTTCATTTACTCTACTTTATGATAATTATATTTAAAATGAACACTATGTATGCATTACACGTGGGAAGCGTAAATTTGCTGAGGAGGGCACTGAGATAGTGGGGATGCACGCTACAATCTCCCTTAAATATTTGTACACAAATGTATATACAGTAGCCCATTAGACTAGATTTTATTTACAAAATAGTAATTACAAGAGAATTGGTAGACGTAATATATTCGCTGTTTTCTTTAGCACAAAATCCGAAAAGAGCACTTCTAGACGTTTGCAACTTTAATTTGTACGATATCTTGAATCGCGTATTGAAGAAAATAATGCGAGCGCCATAACTAAATCATTCGAGTACAATATTTTATAGTTGAATAAAAAAACCCTTCCGGTTTTATCGCGTTTTTTTAACTGTATATAGATACACACCACCTTTTTGTCGACTTCAATTCTTACTTTTTGCTTTGAGAAATCTTCGATGGGATTCGCCATACAATCTGCCGCCTTACACTAGACGTTTGAAACGTATTAATCTTCCTACTCTTTCGAGTCGCAGAGAAATGTTAGGTATAATATTTCTGGTAAAATTAGTCAATGGATGGATCTCAAGTCCATTTCTTCTAGAGCAAATTAATTTTAATGTACCCTCCCGTGCAACGAGAAACTTTAAACCACTTTTCTTGAAACTATGCCGAACTAACTTTGAGTTGAATGAACCGTTTCGGGGCTTATGCCGAGACTTTAACAATCATTCCAGCACCTTTGATGTATCGGACTCACTTTTTATAATTAAAAGAACTGTTCTATCCTCTCTTAATAACAGCTAACGATCCAATTTTCTTACTTTGCATTTCTCTAACTTTGTATTCGGATGATGAATTCTTATTTTGTAGCTAAGGAGCTTGGGATCTCGACGCTTAACAAACTTTCTTCTGTCACGACTCGGCACCAAAGATTTGTATATATAAAAAACATCCGTACGTTATGCGGATTGAGCCCCTCGTGTCGGTTGGGCAGGAAAGTGGGTTTCCGTTGGGTTATAATATTATAATAATAACAAAAGCACGATATTGCTGACATATGCGGATGGTATTGACATCGTTGGCCTTAACAAAAGGGCCGTCAGTACAGCATACCCTCTGTTTGGAGAAGGAGCAAAAGAGGTTGGTCTGATAGTGAACGAGAACAAAACAAAGTACATTGTGTCAACAAAACAAAATTCTCGCGTATTGGGACCTACGTCACTGTTTGCAGTTTCAACTTCGAAGTAGTTAAGGATTTTGCATACCTTGGATCCAGCAAAAATACCTCCAATAATGTCTGGCTCCTAATCAAGCGAAGAATAAAACTTGCCATAAGGTGCTTTTTTGGGCACTGGGCATTTAAAAAGCAGAGCCCATTCTCGAACGTTTAAGCAGAGCATTCGCTGCATGTTTGACTATAGAAGGATGGACCTCACGGGCCCAAGATAATTTTATTGCTGTCACAGTTCATTACATTGCTGATGAGATAATAATCGTATGTACATATGTCCTTAGAGTCGGATTTGTTGACCTGCGTGTCGTAAAAGCGGCAGTTCGTGGAGGACAGTGGCGGCATTGGAGATGTTTTGCACGTACCCTAAATTTAGTTGCACAGTCGGGTTTAAAAGAAGTGCATGGTATTTCAGACAAAGTTAAAGCGATCGTGCGTTTATTCAAAAAAAGCTCACATGCATACGCACAGTTAAAGAGCACCACGGCTCGAATGCACCTATCAGTTACCAAATTAATTAATGATGTTCCCTCGAGGTGGAAACCGACGTTCGATATGCAAGGAAGAATCCTAAAAATGAAAGATGCTTTGATTGCAACTGTAGTTGTTCTGGGCAAGATAAAGATGAAGTACTCACTAATATTGAGCTATTAAAAAATGAAGAGTGGCAGGCGGTGCAATAAACCATGCAACAGCGGCACGCACCACTACCCACTCGACCACAGCGGCCACAGTATACGTACGCCAATTGCACAAATATTTAAATTCTTATAAATTTGACGAGTTAACACCATTTGCGCAAAGACTAGTTCTGAAGTTCCTTTATGAACTAAATGTAAGGTTCAAAGATTTGGAGAAAAACGAACTGATTGCGCAAGTAACTATTTTAAATCCTAGAATATTGAAGAATTTTGAAGAAGCGTTGCGAGCACTTTACAGGAAGGTAGCAAACACTGTAATTCAAAATGAAATCAACTTAGAAACGAACATCAGTGAGCAGCAAAATCAGTCAATGAATATGCAAAATGAACAGTCGACTTCTTTGCTAGATGAGTGTGAAAAGTTTATATGGGACTCGATTGATACCGTTGCTCAAAATTATACACGTCCTAGTTGCCAACTTTCACAAATACATAAATGAACCTCTTTTACCGCGAAAAAATATTCAGTATGAGTTACGATATACTGCACTGGTGGAAAGAAAGAAAACTTACCTATCCTAGGTTATATCAAATTGTAAAAACCAGCCTTATATGAAATACCTTGGCGCATTATTTGACTCATTCGCCAAACGAGAATATAAAAAGGTGGAGCACGAGATAAACAAAAACGTTTAGAAGTGAAGGTGGATCCATCGACTCATTCCTAAGCTTGAAATATGGCTTAGCAGGAAGCATGGAGAGTTGGACCATACTTTGCGACCTAATGTTTCCCCAGTAAGTTAGGTGCAACGAATGATTGCGAACGAAGAGACGTGGTTGGCAGTATGTTTTGTATCAGCAGAAGTAATTTCGGTGAAGTGAACAGCAACTACGTTAACACGAACGAGAATTGCAAGCACATATAGAGACTATTCGACGTTCAAAGAGCGAACTGAGACTTAGGACGATAACCCCGACGTCTGTACTGAGAACACCGACAATGTTGACTGGGACACTTTTGAGCATTGCTAAATCCTATCAAAAATGTCTAAACGATTACTATTTCCTTGCAAGACTTCGCTTATCATATTAGCTTTAGCAAATTTAAAGATTTATAATTAATAACTTTCAAAAAAATGTATTAATTACTTTTATTTAACTTCATGGCCATAACTAATTTTTACTTATTTTTTTACTTTTCATTTACGCGAATAAGAAATTGATTGGATTATTTTCAGTTAGTTTTGATTTATTAAATTGCAAGATTTATAAATTTATTTGATTATTTCCCCTTTTTTTGTTTTTTTTATTGCTATGCAATATTTGTTATTTCTACTCGTTTACCTAAATCAAATCTCTTATAAAGTTTAACTCAAATAGAGTTTAATTTCTTTGCAAAAATATTTAAGAGTAATTAAATAGCTAAAAATAATATTTGTAATTAAATTTAATAAAACAATTAAAGACAATTAAAAAGTCAAAAATATCAACTAATTAAAAGCAATGATATGCTCAAAAATATACAAATAAATCAAAATAAGTGAATAATTTTAAATATATTTATATATATTTATTTTTGATTATTATTTTATTGGCAAATGATCGTGATCACTTTAATTATATTTAATGATAATTCAGTATTAATTTATGCGATATGTAAAAAAATTATAGCGGTAGTTCGAACCGGTACCTATTGAACAAATGAGGCTCAAAATCAGTTTTTCAGTTATTGTATCATAGCTTTCTCGAAAAATTACTTATTTTAAATGGCAATGATAATGAGTGGTAAAAAGTTTTTTCCTTTGGTGTCCAGCTATGATTTTCGAATAGTTAACATTTGTTAAGGAAAACAACTTTATCAGATAAAAATTTCACCAAACAGTTTTTATTTAAAAGCTTTTCATCGAATTTAGAGCGGCTGAACTCAAATTCAAAGCCTGATGCATATTTAAGAAACATTGTCCATAATTGGTTTGCGCAATTTAAAAGCGGACACAGCGGACACACTAGTCTCACTGATGAGTTTCGTGAAGATCGTCTACCAGTTTCTGTTGTTGCAGCATATGATGCTGTGTGAGATTAATCGATAGATTGCATAACGTGGGACAAAGACATACACGTTCTTCGGGGTTTTCATTAGTGATATACGACTTTGTGCTGGTACAAAGCTGAAAAGATTCTAAATTGTATTACTACTCCGAAGATAAGATGTTTTTATGAGAAGCTTAAGAGGCCGGAAATAGACGCACAAATATGACTATCTCTGTCAAAGGGAGTTCGCTGTTAGAAAAATATGTTCATCGATTTTGATTTTACTTACCGCTAAGGATTCACTTTCTGAACTGTGATGAACTTAAAATACATAGAACATAAAAATAGTTCACGGCTGTCTTGTTGTCATGTTAAAGAAAGTTGTGTTCTCAAATTCAACTCAAATTCTGCTAATACTCTAAAAAAAATTTTTATTAAAAGCTATAAAGTTTTATTTATTATAATCTGCAGAAATTTTTTTATATATATTTTTTTCTGGGTATAAGTTAACAAATGAGACAAATTGACTTCTGTTTTTGTTGCACTGAGGCTCCTTTAACACGCTGTTAAATGTCAAATGGCTGACACCATTTGACCATTCTTCACAAAATACTGTGAAAAAAATCCTAGAATTTTAAAGTTGATGATTGTCCAGTGGCCCTATAAAAGTACTAATTTGGTTAAAGTTAAGTCATATTTTATATTTATTTTTATTTTTTTATGAAACAAATCGCCGTTTTGGTGACACGCCTCTTTTAACATCAGTATTTTGAGGTTATAATTGTATCGTCTATGAAAAACCAAACGGCTTCAACAACTAAACATAAATGCAGAGGAAAATTAACAGCGGTTGGCTAAGGTTTGTAAGACTAGCATTCAAATATTTAGCAAATTTACAGTCGTTTGTCGGGGCGTATAAGTAACATATTGGCATTCAATTAAAAGTTGTACGTTTTCTGTATAATGGAACGATTTTCCGTCATCCCTTGTCAAATTTGATTTTGTGACATACCGATTTCGGCGTTGTAGGGTTTTCTTTCTGAGAAGAAAATTAAGATATTGTATGTTTTTCACTAAATCAATATGGTTTCTATTTATTAAGTTTACCAAAATAATGGTGATATATATTTATGGTTGTCAAGCTGGTGAGTTTTAAGCAAGCTTTAAATAAAAAACATGAATGAAAACAAAAATGAATTATTACAGTATAAGCACTATTAGAAAAGCTTAAAAAAAATTTAAAAAATCAAAGTTTTGTTAAAGTTTGAGTGAAAAGGTTGTTAAGTAACCGAAAAACGTAGAATATGAGTGTCGGATGAAAGAGGCCGAATAAAATCGTTATAGGAAATTAGAAAAAGAGGTTGCCACCTATATGAAAAGCCGAATTTTATTTTAACAAAATACCTAACTACAGACATAGTGTGTTACATATGCAAGTTTTTGGTGGAAACAAATTGTTTGCTTTCTCGGAAATTGCTTTTAACGTATCTGTGGAATGTTACCTTCATCTTCAAGCATATCCATGTTCACAAAACACGTATTCATCAATTTTAAATTTATTTAGAGCAGATTTCCCAAGTTGCACTTGATTTTTGTGTTGCTTGAATTATTCGCGTTGCTTACCGGTAACAATTGTTTCATATTTATTTTTATTTATTCCATAACTACTATTGATTGTTTTTAGTATATTTTTAAAACTTCGAATTACAAAAGTCATCAAGTCAAAATAAAATTTTCAGTAACTTTTGTGTCGTAATAGGATAATTGATTACTTCAAAAATTCCTCGAAACTTACAGAATAATTAGAAAACCAAATTCTTCCTTAGTAAGTAATCGCAAGTGACTTTTAAAAGTACGAGGCAAGTATATAATTGTTTTATATAAATTCAAATTCTGTTGGTAAGACATATTGACGGAACGTATGCTTCCAGTGTCTTTGATCTATGCACAATTCGAGAAGCTCACATCGACTTGGATCATTATCTTGTAGCAATCTGACCAGATAGGCACACGACTTGCACTCCTACTCTCTAAGAGCAATAATCAGCATAATATTTCTCGCTCTCTACTTATTGCTGCTTAGCAATCCATCGGATTTCAGCGAGCTCAAAAAAATAATTGGTATGACAAATGAGAAATGCCGCACCGTTACAGAATTTAAAGACGCTACCTACAGTGCACGTTGCGATCGGATGAAAAATTTCCGAAAATTCTTTCAGAAAGTAAGACGGCTTACAAAAGATTTCAAGACTGGGGCGAATTCCTGCAGGACATTAAATTATGGAGGGAACACTTCTCCAAACTACTTAATGGTAGTAGCTGCAACCATGCGTCATGCGACCTCTGTAACCTAATGAAGGAGAAGGTAACTCGAGCCGCAAAACTTAATCGGTCAGTCACGACCTTCTATAAGAGTATGCAGCTGCTGGCGTATGCCGTAATCGGCCTTAACCAGCTTTGATAACCCTATTGAAAGTTGCTCAGAAGACAACCATACGTCTGAAAGACGTATCACGGTTTTCTTGGTGTAATTTTATGATAATAACTAATTTAATAAATATGTTTGTACTCACGTGGAGTCTTTGAATATTTCCTTATTGTTTAAATGCATTTACATAGGTTTCATTAAATTTTTATTAAAAAAAAACATTTACCATTTCATCATTTCTATTCGCGAGAGAGAGAGCGAAAAATTAAAAAAGCATACGTCTCGCAGACGTAGGTTATCAAAGCAGGGTTAACAACCGCGCAGTTAGTTCTGCCTTCTACAAGCTGGATAGAGAAGTTATGAAATAAATCCGTCAAGTAAGGTAAACGAGTACAAGTTATAATTCCATTTTCATGTGCTAATCACGTATTGAATTTTTTTGAAAACAATTTTATTTTCTAAAAATTGGCTTTACTTTCTTTACGTCACTCGAATACATCCAAAATATGAAGTAACAACAGCTGGTACCTATTATAGAGAGTTGCCACAATCTTAGCAAATGTTCGGTGGAAAAAGCCAACAAATTGTGGGTCCTGAAAATTGCTTTTGTCTAGACTAGAAACGAAAAAGACTTATAATCTCTTAGTAAAAGCATCCAACGCTCAAAGTCAAGAAGTGAAAATTGGGTTTTCATGAATACATAATTATTTGAACCACGAAAAGCGACGAACCAAGAACACCTATGAAAGATTTTGGTTAGTGAAAATTTTACATCTGAGCAGGGACCGTAACAGTTACAATTTTTTATTATTAAAATCGCTCTTTAATGATTATTTTGAAACTTGTTTTTAATTACACTTTAAATAGCAGTTATTTTTGAATGCTATTTTATAAATCCATAATAATAATTATTTTTGAATTTTACTTTAAATATCTTATGGTAACAGTGATTGAAGACTTTTATTTATAAAAATCATCAATAAAAGTCAGTCGGTGACTTTTTAGCAAAAGTTTTTGTAAATGATAGTTATCAGAAGAAAGAGTAGATCCGAAGTCAGTTAAAATTAAATTTAGTGCAGAAAATCCACTTTCAAGACTATGTTGAGTAACGGTCACGCTGTGAACAGCCATAGCCAATTGGTATAGATGAGAGAGTAGAGTATATTTTTTTTCTTCCTATTAATTCATTATATGGTTTTCTATGCGAATGCACTTGATATTGTAGTTGAATATTTCGGTCATTGCTATTTGAAATAAGTCGTCTTCCTATGATTATACAAAAGACTTTTATAAGTATGACTTAAAAAATAAAAGTTAATGACTGATTTATATTGATGACATCTACAAATAAAAGTCTTCAATAACTGTTATCATAAGAAATATAAAATAAAAATCAAAAATACCTTTTATTGGTAGATTATTTTAATAAAAATTAAAAATAATTGTTATTTTGGATTTATAAAATAAAAATAAAAACTGTATTGTAAAATTTGATGCTCGGTGAAAAAAGAAATTGATTGGGATATTTCACTTCGCTGTAGAACTTTTCCTTCATAGTGAAATTTTTAATGACAGTTTTCATAAATAACTGTTCAGCATCTGTCCCTGCATCTGAGATATGTTTTGGTAGTCTAATTTGATAATTATATAAAAAACATACATATGCAAAGCTTCTCTCAGATCCAGGCCTATGCTGATGATGTATGTACACTAGCAAAAGGAATGTCCCTCAGGGAAGTCTGTGAAAAAACACAAAGAATCCTGAATACCAACAATGACTGGTGCACTCTTCAGGGTCTTTCTTTTAACAAAACAACACTGGTACTATTTACGGTGGCGCAGTACTGACTCCTGTAAAATCACCAAGTATTTCGTGAAAAAACCAGACAGGTCGGGCTGATTACAGTACTCAATCGATGGGGGCAACACATGGTCACCATTGGTATCATTGAGGATGCAATGTGCGCATCTTGTCTGGAGGAGGAGGATGGTACAGAGCATTTTCTCTGCGTCTGTCTGGCCTTCTCCAGGTTGAGATGGCGCATATTCGGGTGAGATGTATTGAGAGTGCGCACGTTACATTCTTTATCCCTTGACAAACTCCTTAGGTTCCTTAGAGAATCTGGTATGTTTGCGGAGGAGTAAACTTACCCCCTCTCCCCTGCCTTCCGCCCCTTTCCCAAACCCCTCATATCTCCTATCTTCAGGCCTTAAGCACAATGGGCAAACATACCTGAGTACTTGGGTAACTCCCGGCCTGCCACAATTTCATTCTATTTCATTCAAGTACATATTTGAAATGCATAGTAGGTAAATGAAAGTAAATTTTGTCCGACGAAAATCTAACTCGAACTGATCTACTGTTCGAAACTGTTGTGTATTTGTTGGTGTTGTAATTAAAATTAATGTGCATTGTGCGGTAACTTGCGACTTTTAGCATTTTACTGTGATATATTTTTTATTTGGTGCACAAATTGTGTGCAGCTTAAAAGTTATGCAAAAAATCCGATTTTAATTTCTTAGTGTATTTAGCAGTATGTGTGTGATAATGAAAACATGTTTTAAAAACTGTATAGGCAAATACTCGTATGTACATATATGTGTAGAAACATGCATTCTTTTTACAAAAAACTTTACTGGTATGCTGACAAAGCAAAAACTTTCAAAGGCTCCAAACATCCAAACTAGTTCAAAATGGTTGTTTAATGAGGCATCGTGGCAATAATCATTTATAGGACCTTTTGACATACACATATTCATACAAATGTAGGTATCTTCATACATACATACATACATACGTGAAAGTCCAAACGGAAATATGAATGCCCCTTTTACGGAAATATTCACGGAAAAATTTTAATTTTCTAATGAAAAATTTTAAAATCATTTTTCTTGGCTTTACGAAAGAACACATTTTTTAGCGATTTTGTTAAAATTCGTGAGCACTCCTTTTTAATGTAAAAAGCTCCAAGAAGCTGCTCTTATGATTCTAGCGTATTCTAGAATTTGCGACTAGTTCTGCTGCTAACACTCTAGTTTTAATAAAAATAATAATAATAATTTGGAGCTTACACTTTACTGCTCGGTGTTTGGCCGAGCTTCCCTACAATTTGTGGCGTGCAGATGTATTTTATCAGAAGCTATTTCATGGCAGAAATATCCTCGGAGGTTGGCTATTGCCTGCCGAGGGGTGACCGCAATTAGAAATAAACCCTGTCTATGATTTAGACATCACTTGCCTTGGTCGAAATTCGAACTTCGAATTCCGCGGCATATCGAGTTACAGCACGCACCCCTACCGACTCGACCACAGCTATGTAGCTGTTTTAGTACATCTTTAATCAATAAAAAAGTAAGGAAATTTGTGAAAAGAATTAAGATTGGTATATGAATTTTTCAATTCCTGAGTCAGTTCCATATACATATTTGTATAACTTTTATTTCTTTATAACCAACGGCGAAACTAACGGCGAACCGTGAATTTTTCAAGTCCTTAATCAGTTCTATATTCATACATATACATTTAATTTTGAATAACTTTTATTTTTCTTTATAACCAACGGCATAATTCGTTATTTCCGAGCCGTGTGTAAACAATAATAAATTTTGCCCCATAAAGTTAAATCCTTGTAGGGTTCACACTAGGAACAGCTAATATATATGTATGTGCTTAGACCAGTGTTTTGACATATTACATTTTACATTCCAGCCGAAAGATTTTAAAGTAAAAGGGTAATTGATTACTCTGTAAGGGCTCGATACATTTTTTGGGAATTAAAGTTGATACAAAGATGATATTTAAAGATCACATAAAGCACATTTGTGAAAGACAGCCAATTCACAAACAGAATGTAAGGAAACTGCTGACTAGTGGCTTCGATTTTGGGGCAAAAGATTGTGACATGCCGTCATAGATCAAGAATTTGCGATCAGTATACATATATGTACATATGCCTTGTTTATACGAGATATTCGCCGAGATCGTATCGACTCAATACACTTTATTTTCTTCTGTTTATACATACATTCGACTTTGAAGCATGTACAGTGAAACCGCAATGTAAGCATATCAGCTGATTTTAATTTTGCATCGATATATTTTACCGTTTATAAGCTCCTTATAACCGAAGGAAGAAATAAAATACCGATTTAAAAATAAGTTTGAGCCACTTCACTGAAGCATATGAAAGCATATTCAAAATCAATTTATACATTCGTTCCGATGCCACCGTATAAACGCATTAGTAGACTGTGCGCATTAAGATCATGTTCTGCCTTTCGTACAATGTCTGAGGGTGATGATGAAAGTTTCGAGAGGCCTTGCAAAGCGTCAAACAATGGCGCATTAGTAGGATCGACCATGGCTGTTTGAGAAATGGTATCCACGCCTGGGCGAGAGCAACAGGGGTTGCGCCATTCGAGCATGGCTAATCCGCTCTTTGTCAATTCCATAGCATCTACTCATTCGCTGGCCGACGTTAAACTATACCTTTCAACAATGGGTCACATTAATCCTTTTATGAGCAACAGTCTCAGTCATGTCTGTAGGGTTTATAATTAATCTACTTTGTTATTTAAAACTTGTTTTAATATTTTTATTTTTATATACAAATTTGTCTTTCAATAATTTTCAATTGAAAAAAATAATTATAAAATGTTCTCACACCAAATTTCAATCCGCTGCGTCTTGTGAGTCAAAGGATATGACTCATTGAACACATCACGTCTGTAGGTGATACCACGTCTACTTAACATACTTCCTAAGCTCTAAGCGTTCACCTGAAAAACATTTTTTAAATACCTAGGAGTTCTCTTCGACTCTAAAACGACATCGAAAGAACACCTAAGGACGGCGAGTGCAAACGCCGCTAGAGAAAACACAGCTCTATCGCGAATAATATTGGTGTCCCTCTAGAGAGCAGATGGCAGCTACCTTCAAAGGTGAAAAGTTTAATTGTCCTTTATGCAGATTCAGTGTGGGCGAACGGAAAGGAGTAAAGTGACAAAGCGTCTTTATATAACCTACCGAAAGAGCGAACGCCCCGTGAGGCAAAACATATCCCAAATTTCTAACTAGTAATTTCTAAACCGATAATTACACTGTTCAACAGGCAAAAAATCCCACTGGACCTCCCCACGGTTTCAAAAGCTTTTGGGTCTGATGAATCCAAATCTGAAATCAGAATTTTCGAGTCACCCTAGGTTTTCTCTACAGTTCGTAGATTGTACAGAAACCGGCATTTGCAAAAAAAAACAAAGAAACATTCTAAAATTTAATTTTTAATCCTTAAACAAGTGCATTTAAAGGATTTGGGTCAAGGAATCATAATATTATATTTATTTTTAGATTTGACTGCATACATGTGTTGCTGTAGTTCGAAAAATTGAAGTTTAAGTTTATTTTCTACTCATTTAAATTTTTTTTTATATTAAGTAAAAATCAGTAACAGTTTGCACCGGGCATCGATAGACAATTTGGTTGATGACCAACTACTCACAATTTCCTCGGCCATCAAGGTGGGAATTCGAATCTTTGTTATGGAAAGAAGTCTGACGATGGTGAAGTGATATTCACCAAAATAGCTAACACTTCTACCTCAGCTGATTGTAGCTGATTTTGGGTGGTTGTTGTTTTTTTCCAACTCAATAAAAATTGTTCCAAATTTGTGCAATTTTTGCATTCCAATTTTGTGTATGAACTATAGTGACATCTGTATGCTGTCAAATATAAAAATAAATATTATACTATGATTCTTTGACCCCAAACATCTTTAGCTTTACTTGTACATTGATAAAAGAAAAACTTTGCAGTTTTGTTTTTACAAACCTGTAGAGAAAACCTAGGATGACCCAAAAATTCTGACTTCAGATTCGGTTTCAGCAAAAGCTTTAGGAACCGTTGATAAACCCGTGGGGATTATTAAAATGTTAAATTTTGTTGTACCGTATTATTTCAGTATGCGAGAATTACCCATATTAACCCTCTTTCTCGGCAGAAATGGAGAATGCGGAACATATGATACGTATATTACACTTAGGACGTTTCCACAAAGAGAGGACAACTATGAATAGGAAAATAAGAGAGGCTGCCACGAAGCCGAATTTATCGCAACTTATATACATATGAGCAAAACTGTAAGGCGTAGAGGTGCGGTGAGAAAAAGAAAATTTATTTTTTTAATTTGAATAAGATCGCATCATGAGCAAATTTTTCTACATGTATCTAGTCTGCAGCGCCATTTACCGAATGAATTATTTGCTTACAGTTAGCTTCTGGTGCCGTATAGCCATAGATAATATGATACGAAACTCTCTTTTGCTGATACTGAATTAGTATCAGTGCAATTTTATTTGGATAAAAATAGAGTTGGTGTTGTTATTTTACGAAATGGGTGTTAAAATCTTTAAGTAAAAAGATACATTTCATAGTTTAGTGATAAAAAAAAGTACTTAGCTTTACTTGAAAATATGTTTTTTTATTAAAAAAAAAAAACATATCATGAAAATATTGTTTTAAAGGGAACTGGTCATTGAATGCATTTTAAATATCCGCAATATATGTACATCAATATTTATAAAAAAATACGCACTTTGTTTTGAGTTCATATTTTTGGCTATGAGATAGCGCATTGTATGTACATATGTATGTATCAGAGAACGGCATTGAGTGCGCTCGAGTGTGCATATTCATCATCCCTAAAATTTGATACAAGCAAGCACAGCCGTCTGCTGCTGTGCGCTCATTCATGCTCACTCATAAACATAAGGCTGACATGTGCGGGATATATCATTACATTTTCGAGTGCGGTAGTTCACATGATTGGCCGTGCATGTGAAGGCGCAAACTTGCGCATGTACACACTTGAGTGCACTCGGGCATCTACTAATGGCGATTTCTTTTCTATGTACAAAAAATGTTGCACTTCATTGCCCCGCTCTTGTGTGTACGTGCGCAGAGGGCAATGTTAAGGCAAAATTTATCCTATTATTTACAGATAAAACCAACGACTTAGTTAATTTTAATTAATATGTATTGTATACATTTATTTAACAAAAACATTTCATGAGATCCAACATGTAGGGTTAGTATTTAAAAAATGTTTATATAGTAGGAGTTAAATTTAAAATAAAAATAAACATTTTATAAGACTTAATTTAATTTCAAAGTTCTTAATCTGCTAGATAGAAAATTAAAGTTATAGGAACAAAAATCACATTTCAAAAACTCTCTTACAATATGTAGACTTAGGTCATAAAAATGCCAAATACCAAACAATGAATGCAAGTTTGAAGTTGTTTATCGCTAATCAACTACTGCTTGCAAAGAAAAATATTGTTACGGGTAACCCGAGTGGCTCGCAAACAACACTCGATTGTCGCGAGCGTTTGTCGCCGGCGAGTGTGGTACATACAAATTGGGGATTTTGAAATTAAAACTAAAGTTTTTATGTTTCAACCGAACCCGGACACTTTGAGATGAAGACTAAAAATTTGAATTTATTCTTTCGATTAAATAAGCTAATGCCTTACGTTAATGGCAACAACAAAGCTACGCTATTTCTAAAGCTGAAGTGTGCCAGACGCAAGCGTCAGCATTTCACAATAAGCAAAGGCATTGCAGCGGATGCGCGTGCAATGGGTTTGCTGACAGAATTTAATTCGCTGTGCTAATTCTTGGAATTAGCGCACCTCGATTTTGAAATAAATATTCATGTTACATTAAAATTTAAATGGAATTTTACTTTATTGTGGGAGCCAAAGGAAAATATTCGTATTTCTTTATAATTACTTGGAATTGGCTTTTTTGTATGAATGCAAAGAAAAGCATAAAATTACTATGTAACGAGTCAAAAGGTAAGTAAACATATTATGTGTTAACTCCTCCGCCCTTAAATTCGAGCGTCCTCGTTCGAATGAGTTACGCAAAGTTTTGGTAAATCTTTAATCCCGATCTCAATGGTGTCTTGGTTACGTTTTCCGTTTATTTTGTTTCTTTTAATTTTTAACAATATTACAATTATAAGTATTATGACTCCTATAGATATTATATTAACTGAAATATAAATATAATTGCGAGTTTTTAAGAGAGTTATTTCTTCTAACTCATTTAACTGAAATTCTTTAATTGAATTTAAGGACAATACTTCCTCTATTTTACTATGGGCTGCCATTGGCTGTAATATAGCCGGCAATGGTTTCTTTTCCGTTATTTCTTTTGCGAAATATGTCTTATCATCTAATTCTATACTCGTGTTAGAGTGTCTTATTAAGTATGTTCCTTTGAGCTTCATAGACTCATTTTCAAATTTTATAAAACCATTGTATTCATTTAAAAATAGTATATCATTTGATATTTCCTCAACTGTTTTTACATGTTGGGTATTTATTTTGGTACAATTATCAATTTTACTTTTTAGCAGATGTGCTATGCAAGTGCCATTCGTAATGTCTTCGATTATATTATTTGAACATATTGATAAATTATCGTATGTTTTACAATCCTTGATTTTTCCGTAAATTTTGTTTTTACAAGTTAAAATTGACTTAAATTCTATTTTGTTTATAAGTTCTCCTTTTTTTATTGGTCTTATTTCTAAGCTTCTGCAATCATCTTTTTCCGTTGTTGGCAGATTTATTATATAAACTAAGCTTTCCTTATTGGAAGCAATTTTAATTTCAGCAAATTCTAATGCTTCATTTATATTTATAAAAGGTATGTTCTCGTTTTCTAAGAAATTTTTTGTAATTTCCATTTCTTTATCAGATAAAATATATGAATTTATTATATTCGACTTTGCCCAATGAACGGCGTAAGCTATATTAATAAGTTCTTCTTTTATTATTTCCAATTTAAATTTAATTTGCATTATTAAATCGTTATCAATTTCTCTTTTTTCCTCTACTAATTTAGAGATTTTATTAGTCTTTTCGACTATTTCGTTCATTTTCTCACTTGTTAATTTGTTTAATACAACTTGTCTGTTGTTGTTATCTAAAACGTGATTCATTTTCTCAATTAAAATATTGTAGTCGCTATGGTCTGGATTTCCGGCAATCCATTTCCATGCGGAGCCTATAAAATCTAACGATCTTTTAGCGTTATGTTTATTTATCCTAACTCTATTTAGGTAATTTTTGGATTGATTGACCAGCGATGAAAGGATAGGATTTAAGGGGTGGTTTGGTATTCTTTCGTTTATTGTTGTCTCCAAGCGGCTTATGGCGTCGTCATAGTCTTGTAGTTCTATCAAATGAATAATTTTAAACGTTCCTATTTGTAATTTTGTCGGTCCTGAGTCTACTGTAATGAGTTGGGATGAGGAGTAGTCCAAGATCTGGACATTTGCAGTAACCGCTGTTATTAGCGCAATCAATATATCTAGATGAATCTCCATCTCACGTCGGCCTGGTCCCGGCGGATTGTTCCCTTTCCCTCGATGTACTTAGGTCCTTCCTAGGACACTGGGCTCGATAATGTCCGGTGCTGGTTGTCCTTATCCCTTTTTGTTTTTAGTGATGTTTTGGTGGAATTTTTTGTATATTTTTCTTTATGAATAATATTTGTGGCACTTTATTATTGTAGTGGCACTAATGTTATTATTGTATTGACGCTTATTTATTAGTTCATTTATTTAGTTTTAGTTCTTGTTATCGTTACAGCTTCCTCTTTTTTTTATTTGAGTGGCACTTTTTTTTTTCAGGAATTTTATTATTATTAATGTCTGTTGCTTGATGGCTCGATTATTATAATTGTAGTGGCACTTTTTTTTTTCAGGAATTTTATTATTATTAATGTCTGTTGCTTGATGGCTCGATTATTATAATTGTAGTGGCACTTATAGTGGCACTTTTTTTTAAAAGTTTATTTTTAACTTTCACTTGTTTAGTGGTACTTATAGTAGCACTTTTTTTCAAAAGTTTATTTTTAACTTTCACTTGTTTAGTGGTACTTATAGTAGCACTTTTTTTCAAAAGTTTTATTTTTAACTTTCACTTGTTTAGTGGTACTTATAGTAGCACTTTAACTTTTTGCACGGGTAGTTTTATAACTGTCGGGCGCCAATTGGGGATTTTGAAATTAAAACTAAAGTTTTTATGTTTCAACCGAACCCGGACACTTTGAGATGAAGACTAAAAATTTGAATTTATTCTTTCGATTAAATAAGCTAATGCCTTACGTTAATGGCAACAACAAAGCTACGCTATTTCTAAAGCTGAAGTGTGCCAGACGCAAGCGTCAGCATTTCACAATAAGCAAAGGCATTGCAGCGGATGCGCGTGCAATGGGTTTGCTGACAGAATTTAATTCGCTGTGCTAATTCTTGGAATTAGCGCACCTCGATTTTGAAATAAATATTCATGTTACATTAAAATTTAAATGGAATTTTACTTTATTGTGGGAGCCAAAGGAAAATATTCGTATTTCTTTATAATTACTTGGAATTGGCTTTTTTGTATGAATGCAAAGAAAAGCATAAAATTACTATGTAACGAGTCAAAAGGTAAGTAAACATATTATGTGTTAACTTACATGCAACTTTGTATGCTGACGCAAATTTGTCCGACGGACAATGTAGCGAGCATGTATGCATCGTCATGATCGTATTGATCTATGAGCAAACAGACAAGCGACGGTTTGTACACGAAAACAACAAAGCATGCAAAATACGGCTACATGCGCGAGTATACACACAATTTCTGCACTCGTTGCAGTTCTCTGGTATGTATATGAATTTCTGTCATTTTATATTGTTTTCATGTTGATTTCAATAGTTTGTGATTATTTGGTAAGAAAGTAGATGATATTTCTTATATTCATAGCATTTGCATTTATTCTATTTACATACTTCAACGATGGTGTGGAAACTGCAAAATCCCCAAAAAAAAAATTGAATTCTCCCAAACAAAATTTGTTACTGTTGGAAAATGTTATAAAAAATGCGGATTTTGGCAGCGCTTTCACGAAGCAAAAAGTTTTGTATCTGGTCATCTTTGATATAGCGTTCACAATTGTTGCAAGCCAAACTTATCTAATCAAGTTAATAATATTAATGTAGGTGTGAACAAATCTATTTAAAAATATGGCGTTTATAAATTACTCCATACCAGCGCCAAATACCGAATTTTCTGTTAAACTCCAACCGTTTACATATGTGTATTTTCTAGCGTGGTCGATTATTCGAATTTTTTGTAAAACCGCTTTTCGAATTTTTCGAAAAAATGGCATTTTGAAAAAAACCGATTCCTGATTTTTAAATCAAGAAAAAAATCGTATAAACCGGTTATTGTTCTAAGTACTGTGGTCGAGTTGGTAGCGGTGCGTGCTATAACTCGATATGCCTGTGAGTTCGAGGTTCGAATCTCAGTCAGGGCAAGCAAAATCTTAATCATAGAAACAGTTTTTTCTAATAGCGGTCACCCCTCGGCAGGCAATGGCAAACCTCCGAGGGTATTTCTGCCATGAAAAAGCTTCTCATTAAATACATCTGCCGTTCGAAGTCGGCACAAAACTGTAGGTCCCTCCATTTTGTGGTTCAATGTTAAGACGCACACCACAAATGGTAGGAGAAGCTCGGCCAAACACTTAGCTATATAGTGTAAGCGCCAAAATTATATTATATTATATAATATAATGGATGTAAAATTAGTCGATATGCTGTGAAAGGCTTAAAATTTACAACTATGTAGGTAAAAAGCCGTGTTTGGAGATTAAAAAACCTATTTATTGGATATTAGAAGAAAATCGGTAAAAAAAACGAAGTCAATCACCCTAGTATATCCCTACGAAGATTTAAATTTTATTTAAATCAGATTGGTAGTTTTTAAGTGATGCGTGTACACAGAAAACAGCAACCGATTTTTTTTAAATACATACACACATCTCTATGAGCGCCGCCACGCCCACTTATAAAAAACCATTTTTTTTGTAGTCTTCCATAGAATTAGTTGGCTTGAGAATGATTTGGAAAATTTGCGCAAAATACTTACAAACACATGTCAACGCGATTATTTCTTGCATGTATGTGAGCTTCTTTTTCTCCTAAAAATAAAGTTTCTCCCATTAATTTTAATAAAACTATTTATGCGAATGTGACACACACACACTTACACTGGGTTTGTGAGCTACACATTTTTATAAGCGAAGAAAGTTTATGTATTTCTAACAGTGGTTATCTATTCAATCTAATGATGTCACTGGGTAAAAGAAAGTCTTGCTTTTCAGCATAAAATGAATTGCATTCAAAATTACAGATTTTATCGCTGTTGCATTCATAAATGCCGAGAGCGCTAAAGCAAAAAAAAAATAAATAAATGTTTGTTTTTCACGCCCAAGAAGTTTAGTCACTGAAAAGCCTGATTTTAAATTTATTCAAATGTTTATAGATACATACAGTAGCCCAAAGCGAAACTCGTACGGGTCATAAAAATAATTTAATTCTCAAAAATCATAAATAAAAGAAGCGGTTCTAGTTTTAACAAGCCTTTCACAAAAGCTGCACTAAATTTTTTGCCAATCGTCCTGGAGGATCCTCTTCAAGTCGTCCTTCGAACTTATAGCACGCTGGTAAACTTTTGCATAGAGATAGCTCCACAAGTTCTCAATGAGGTTTAAATCTGAACTTCTGGATAGGTGTATCAATGACATGCGGACCACGATCGCACATTACAGGCCTTATATGTACTTTGGTTCATTGCCCTGGTAAAAATGCAAATCTTCGCCTAGACCAAGTTTTTTTTACAAAGTGGAAATTTTTTTTTTTTAAATGTTAAGATACATACCCTCAATAAAATGCAGCTCTCCAGGTCCGTGTGCAGAAAATTAACCCCACACCATTGCCGATCTGCCATCGTGCTTTACAGTGGGCTTCATATTTTTGGCAAGAAGTGCATCAAGTTCCTTGGAAAATCGTAGTCTTACTTTTTGATTATGTTCGTTGAAAAGGGACTTTCGCTTTGCTCTTCAGCCGTTATAATCAGCCTTATTCAATATATTTTTTATGGTTTGTGAGCAACACTTTTTCGCCAAATCATTTTCGGCGATTGTTACGAACTTCGGTGCACTTATAAATTGATCTTTTATGACTTGGTATAGAATATATTGTTCATCAGTAGCGGAGGAAATTTTGTTATTTGCAACTTTTGATCTATTTTAAAAGGTTATATCTTCTTTGTACCATTTTACTATGTACTTTACGGTCGAACGGATTCGATCTACAATTTCAAATATTTCCCGAAGCTATTTTTTTTTGTGGTTTTCGTAATGATGAATTACTAGATAGTTCTCCCACTTCAACACTGATGTGCCCCATTTGTCTGCCCATTGTACTTTTTTATTATCCTTTTTCGATATATGTATGTCTCGATATTCAAAATTTTCCAAAGAAGTTTAATGTTTTGGACTTTCCCGAATAACACTTTAAAAATTACTTGAAGTTAGATGTGCGTGCAAATAGTTTTGCCTGATAAATTAAAATTGTAAAAATTTGCCTTTTGCATTAAAAATAACGACTTTGTTAGATAACATGTTTTTATTTTTACAAATAAAGGATTATTTAAAAAAATTGTTTTTGCCGATGAAAAAAAACATATTAACTTTAATCGCAATAGTAATTCCCCGTATTTTAAGTAAAACCAAATATATTAGTGGCTGTACGAATTACGCTTGGAGCTACTGTAGAACATGCAAACCGGTGTACTGGCACTGCTTAAACGAAAGTGCTGCAAATGCTGATTCCTTCCGGGGCCTGTCAATGCACTGTATAGCGCAGATAACCGTGCACTCGCCTTTTGCGCCTACTATTTAGGGCGTGAAAAGTGACTAGATCTCTTATCTGTAATTGCTTTCTGCAAGCGCTGTTGTCGGCTGTGCGACTTTTTACTTTACTGGGCTTGGAAGTGGTGTATACATATGTACATGTAAATATTTTGCTTTCTCCACCATCAAACATCACCATACAAAAAACGTGTTCATACACACAGACATACAGGTGTATTTATGTATGTACATATATCCTCTGGTGAATGCATCTTTTTATATGCAAACTGCAATTGCAGTTACTTTTTGCATACAATACTTAAAATATCTGCATATTTTTTTCCATGTACTCCTTTAAGAGTTTGTGTGTGTTTGTATTTCTCAAGGAAATTGTTGCTTACATGACCTAATTTTCAAATCCACTGCATTTGAAGGGGCCACAAGAAACGTGCTGGTGAAACCGACCTACGTTAGAAGACGACACGTTCTCTGCGGGCGCATACAAGTGCTTGTAATAAATTTTTGAACTGCACGCCTTGAACGACAAATTTCCGCAAATTATCTACTCGTACCTAAATATCTATGTATGGATGTACCTATGACTTGCAAGCAGCACACAAAGTACTTATGCGCACCGAAGTACTAAGGTGAAGAGTCTCATCTTAAATATCACTCTGAGTGCATATGTAAAAGTGTATATTACACATACTTGTATGTGCATATGTATGTATGTAAATAGTTTACTGTGAGCGACTGCTTCCTTGATGATGTCAATCCGAAAATCATGAAAATATGCTGCGGGCCAAGCACCCATTTTAAGCTACATTGAAATGCTTCTCAAAAGTGTTTATCAACATCAAAATCTGCAGGCGTACGAACAATCACAACTAAAGGTTGTGGCGAATTCGTATAACGAAGGAAGTCATCCTCTAGGAATATGCTGACAAAATCAGTTTATAAGTGATTCGCAATAAATTCACTAATTTAACTGGAATTCAGTTAACAAAAAAATACGGCCTTCTAAATTATTGACCAACGTGTTGTTCTACTTTTGGGTACTGCTTGTGATGCTCAGATGTTGTGGAGGTAATTTTAAAATCTGACAAAAATACTAACAGAACGTGGCGCTGACGCTGACGATCTCCCACAGTTTCTGGCATATAACGCATGCTCAGAAATAAAGGAGAATGTTTAGCCACTTGCCACTTGTACATTACTATACTAATGGTGTTTTCTTTTCTCGAAATAATGTCGGCCCGTTTGTTTTTCTCAGTCCTTTCAAGGCGTAGCCCTCTCAAAAATTTAGTTTCTTAAGTTCGAGTTTTGAATGAAATTTGAAGAGTTTGCTGGCTAACCTTTGTTTTCCAAACGAATCGCCTTAGCGAAAATTGTGAGAAATTATTGTTTGCCACTTTATTCGGTTTCTGACAGAAATCTTGAAGATGATTAAACTTACAATATATAATAATTTGTACACAGATCGAAAGTTGCACTCCTCTTTCTGAGGATTTACATATTGAGCTCGTCGTGAAAAAATTCCAGATTTTCAATTGCTGCTATTGACATCAAATACACAAATACAATGTTTATATAGATTATTATATACCCTATAATTGTTATTTGATATCAAATAACAATTAGGCTAGTTCAAAGACGAATGAGAAAAAACTAAGTTTGGAATTTTATCGCCCGCACCCTCAAGGTATGTTCGTTATCGTATAAAATATATATGCCCTATTTTGATATTGAAATCAAAAGATATTGAGAGGTCGCTCAAAGTGGTCAAAGTTTTCCATGTACTTTATAAGGAGAAAAGTATTTTTTCGTAGAAATGGTATGGAAAAAACATTTTTTTCTTCAGAAGAGTGCAAAATATATGTTTAACACATTTTTTTTATGTTTAATATTTAATCTTATTCAAAATTAACGATAATTTGTTTCGAGAAATGCTAATATAAAAAAAAATTTAAATAAACTATTGGCTATTATTTAGTCCTTGAACGCTGCGGAAGAAAAATAAATTGCCGATTGAAAAAAATATTGATTAACAGGGATTCTACTTAAATACCATTCCTGCGTAAATTTGGGTATATTTTTTGATAAAAGGTAGTCCCAGTCCTAATATTAACTCACAAAATACGCTGGGTAAGGGTAACATTTATGCGTTTGTCTAATTTTACACTTTATAAAATGTATATTTTTGAATCAAACTCGAAACCAAAACGAATAATTTAAGAGTTCCTTATCAAAACGAAATAATTCCATTTTCTATATTTCTTAACTGTTTGATTGAATTTTATTGTAGCTAATAAAGTCTATCTAGACATATCTATGAATTCTAAAAAATGCAATATCTCGCATTTTACCTGTTTCTGAAAATAGTGTTTTGGACGAAACAGCAAAATTTCCTAATCAGTTTTTTTCTAATCGAAATCATATTTTCTCGTTTAACTAAAAAAATTGAAAAATTGAACGATACGAAATAGTTGCTTTGATTGTCTTTTGATTTCCCATTTATCAAGAATCGTTCACAACAAAGAAGTTGCATCGCATTTCATTCACTGTGGCAAGTTACATCGACACATTTCACCAAACTAAAATCAATGGGATCGAAAAAGATTTTATTATCAGGGGGAGATACGTGCCTTTATAAATGAACTGCGTAATATTATCAAACGTAATTTTTCGAAATATTGAATTTCCCCCAAAAAAGGCTCTGGTACCAAATGAATAACTTGACTTAGAAACGAAAACGATTCACCTACCACTGGTTTGGTATATATTTCATGCGTAATTTTTGGGGCATAAATACAATTGAGAATGAAATGGATTATTAAAAATTCTATACACAAAAAACAAAATAAAGTTAAATTTTACCATAAAAAATGTTATATCTATTTGTATTTTTAACTGCATCCATTTGTATTATCTGTACCTATCTATTCGTATTATCTAACCGCAATTGCAGTAAAAACGAAATTTTACAAAAGCAGAAGAATTAGCCGAAGATTTGAGTATAGAGGTAAAGAAATCAAGAACTTGTGGTAGGCAAGCAAGACGAGAAAATGACGGAACGTCTAATTGTGAAGATTACTTCAGAGTATCCTTAACATTCCTCTGTTGGATAATATTGTAGAAGATTTGAAAATTCGATTTTCTCAGGTAAATCTGGATCGCTTCCAACAAAGTTCATTGCTCCCTAAGAAAGACATCAAATTAATTACAGATCTACTCGACTCTTTGATACTTCGATTTGGCAATCTTTTGAATAACTCGAAGAAACTCCTGTATCTTAGACTCATGGGAGAAATTACCCATTGGCAACTGCATTGGAAACGCAAGTCAATCCAGATTATTCAGGAGAAATCTGCATTACCAGCTAGAGCATTGGAAACCTTGGAAAGTTGTGACAAAGATGTTTATCCAACCATTCACACTTTACTAAGGCTTTTTCAACACTGCGTTGTCCATATTCATCATAATATTGTAGTGAAACCAGAAGATATTGTCGAACGGTTTGCAATCTTTGGAGCACATCGAATAGTTTTGTAATTCGTGTTTCAGTAGTCAGATATATTTCATAGTCAATTAATATATAATAATATAATTTTGACGCGTACACTATATAGCTCAGTGTTTGGCCGAGCTTCTCCTACCATTTGTGGTGTGCGTCTTTATATTATAATATATGTACATATATATTCTATATATATTGAATAAGATATACCAAAAATAAAGTTTGAAAAATTGTATCTTATAGCTTGAAAGATGATTTAAAAAAATACAAAATATGTGTAAAAGGTGTTTGAACTAAAATAAAATATGATAGCTATCATATCTAGACCCGATAAAGCTTACGTTCCGCCCCTCCTATTATCGAGATATTTGGTATACGGAACGGTTTGGGACTTTTAATTTCTTTGTTATAGAGGCTCTTTGCCTTTATTTCGACTATGTTCCTTACGTATTCTAATACCTTCTGGCATTTATTTTCTTTTTATATTCCTATTTCTCGCCACAGGTATCACTAAGTAAGTTCCAATTCCATTTCCATTCCATTCCACTCCATAACTTCTCTTGCCACATCATTTAAAATTTCGTATTTCATTTCATCTCGTTGCACGCAACGCAAAAAAATTTCTTACCCATATCGGCAAACTCATAGCGGCATCTATCCCATGCGTTGTTCACTTTTGGCCCAGGGCTTTGATCACAGTTTGACTCTTGATTTCTAAATGTGACTTGCATTTTTGATTGCAACTGCCAATAGCGATTTTTTCACGCTCACATACACACCTACATACGTACATAGATATGTATGTCTATGTATCAAAGGTGAATATTGCACGTACAGTGGATATGCTTTTTTTGTGAGCATTAACAAATCAACTTATTTACTACAAATTGCATCGTGAAAAAAATCAGCAATTTTTTTATAATTCCTTGTGTGTTTGTGTGTGTTTAAAATTTTTAACATATGTATGTACATTTATATACTTGTAATTTGCACATTAATTTATATGAATATACATGTACATATGTATGTATGTAAGTATACTCCAATTGCCACAGGCTGCCCTGCTTTGGTCAAGCACAAATGTATTCAACTCAAGTGTTCAGTTGGTGGTGGTAATTTTTTCATGTTATTAGCGATTTATGCGTGAACTATTTTCAAAGCCTATTTTAATTAATCAAATGCTGGCCTTTTTGTTTGCTTTTACCCCGCGTTGCGAACATCATTGTGCCTGGCTTTTGAGCAATTTTTTCCTCGCTAATATTTATTCTCCGCTTTGGCTATTAACCCCATCCGATTATTGCTCGATAACTCATCCTCTGCTATTGTTGATATGTACGTATGTACATGTGTATGTAAGAGCTCGTAATGAATCAATTTGAAATTTATGCAAATAGAATTAGAAATAAATCAGCGTGGGTACTCATACAGTTACTAAATTTATATATATATGTATGTACATATGTACATAGTTTACCACTTCAAAAACTTTTCTAAACTGAGGCTAATTTGAAAAATTCCCGTTGCTTAATTTTTTGTTTGCAGACACTTTATCGTTGCAATTACCACATTTAATTGAGTTCAATATTAATTTAAATCGCCACTGAGCTGATTTTGAATATTAAGATACATTTTATTTAGCAACTCGCTTAATTGTGTCGATAATTTTGTTTAAAATTACGAAGTGCACTAAGTAGATATCGTGAGTTATGTACATCCTTACATAAGTGCATATGTACGTAGATATGAATAATGGATTTTAGGTAAAAAAAAATATTTGCGTAGTCATATTTTTCTTCAATTTATGGTGTCATCATAAAACTTTCACCTTCAATATCAGTCGTTTTAAGGAAATATAACCATAAGGTTATACATAATACCAGTTCGATTATGGTGTTTAACCGTCAAAGCCCCGTTATTTTGGTCCTTGGTATTTTTCGCAATGAATTTTAAAAAATATTCACAAAAAATCAAGGATTCACAAGGAGTTTATATATCTCGTTGTCGCTCAATTTTCGGTGAAGAATTTTAAATGTCGTCAGCAGATGAAACCTGTAAGAACATTCAGAAGTTTTCTAAGTAACCAATTCTTCTTCATCCAAGCACAATATAAAATATGGTTACAATCTGACTTGTTTTCAACGGTGCATTCAGGGTTCCAAGTACTTACATTGCGATCAGGTTGATTAGATGCATTTTGATCATCAGCGTTAGCAATTTGTGGGTGTTTAGCTGTTTGACACTCACCCGATCGGCTTTTACGAACTGCAATGGTAATGCAGCTTCAGCCGCCGGAAAAACTGCATTTTTCGGTTTGAAAAAATTCGTTATTTTCAATTTTCATAGAAGGCATAGCGCGAGTAACATTATACGCATCGGTTATATTTCTAAATAACGTACGCACTATTCAGAAACTGGAAATACTTATAGAAGGAATTTCACACAGACATTTTCACCGACTCTATTTTCACCGCTTCTCGCGCGCCATCTACTGGCTGGCGGTAAATATCGCTACAGTATATTTGTATTTAAAATTTTAAAATTTTTAAATTTTGTTTCCACGACGAACACTCAGGCATCTTATCTAACTTTAAAGAGACAGCTTAGAAGCTCTCAACCGCTTAACGAGTTATTCTTTAGTTTCCAACAATTATATCTTAGTGTAGAAATAAATAATTATTAAGCAATACACACGGAGAAGAAGAAATATAAAAATGATCTAATAACTAAATAAATTACTATAATCTCGGTGAAAGCGCGATAACCAGCAAACACGAAAAATATTATGACAATTATGGTACAAACGGTTGCGTTTGATTGTTTGTTTCTAACATGGTTCCACCAAAAAATATAAATCACATAATTTTTCTTGAAACCGTGATGAAAACCTATGGTCGACTGTGGAAATTTTCACCATAATTCAAATAACTTTTCTGATGTTTGGTGGTAATCACGCCTTTACCAAGATATTCTGGTTTTTTTGGTGATTTTTTCTACTCCTTTTCTCCGTGCGGAATATACAATAACTGTTTGAATCCCCAAGCCCCTTGCTGTGTTCGCCCCTGAAATACACATACGCACTTACACGCAAAGAAGCAAAATATTCAATTTAAGCGCGATCAAAACATTTATTTTTTTATACTTTATTAAACGATGCGTCTAACTTTTCGTAATATGTGTGAAAAATATCAAAATATCCAAATATTAAAGGAGTTACAGTGTTTTGAACCAGACAGGGTCGGGCGAGAGCAAGGGGTAAGTAAGAACTATGGAGCGCGTATTCTCGAAACCATGTTTTTGAAACTTACGGGCGGCATTAAAAGAAAACTATTTAACATATTGAAGTGCTTCACCTTATTTTTGCAGCTTATAAAACCACAAAAATTGTATAAAAACTTTGTTTTCGAATATTTTTATAACACAAATAATATTTAAAATCATATTTTGTCTTTGCACCGTAAAAAATCAATATTCTCAATTTTGTTGAGGTTTTTGAAGTTCAAAGAATAGATGAGGTTAGGTTAGATTAGGGTGGTAGAACCTAAGAGCCCATTTAAACTTCAGTTTATACTTCATTGTGATACCACTATACAAGTTTCCTTCCCTAAACAGAAAACGATACCCCCCGGTAGAATGTACTTATTAAGAGAAACGTCGAGTATTCTTTATGAAGGAGCGTACCCTTTCGATGGATACACCAGAGAGCCTCTCGGAAGTAACGAAGAAGTATGAGCCAAGGTGTCTGGCATCTAAGCCTTGCGAAAGCAGGGCCGCTTAGAAGGTAATGTTGAGATGACTACATCATCATCCTTCATACAGCACTCACACCTTCGATCAGAAATTATGCCTAGCCTAACGGCGTGGGTCCCCATCGGGCACTTGCAGCTTTGCAAGTCGGGGTTTCCGCCCAGCGTTTGCCGAGCCGACTGAAGGCCAATTTTTCCAAGAGCAGACCACATGTGGACAGGAGAACTTCAATGCCATTTCTCCCGGTGTTGATTTCTTCTATTGTGCATGGTGAGCTAGCTCATCGGCGGGACAGTTTCCGGCAATAGCCCATTCTCAAATGTATATAGGCGTTACTGAAAAGTCTAATGTGCATTTAAAAAAAAAATAACTGAATAAAAATAGTTCAAATTGAAAAAAAATTATTTGTAAAAAAAAGGAGCAGAACAAATTCTACGTATTTTTTATTGGGAAGCTGAGAAAATAAAGGAAAATTTAGGCCTGCTGGTTATTTTTAGAATAAAAGTCTTTTTATACAAAGAAAATATTTAAAGAACACCAAAAAAATGTTTCGCAAGACAAAAATGTTGAATGTAAATTTTGAATGGAATGACCCATATGTAAATTTATAACCATTATAGCCTTGCATGAGCATTATCGTGAGTTAAATGAGGAAGCAAGAAATTTTTTTTTATAAGAATATGGTAACGTCCGAAAGGCGTGAATGCGAAGAGCTTGAGATGCTGGCCGACAAGAAAAACACCTGAAAATGCTTTGATGACGGTGCGATGGTTTCAATATCAATATCCTTGTATTGACTACCGTCAAGAATATATTTACTTAGTAAGTATATGGAGGGAGAACTTTTTACGTTACTTACCACTTTGAAGGAGGTGATGAACCCGAATCCCCAATCAATGATGATGGACGATATTCGGAAAGCGATAGCAAGGCTGACGAACGAAGCGGAGGGGTGGAGCTGGTTAATTGCATGCACGGTGACTTCTCTAGAATATGGTCCAAAGATCGCTTAACTGTACTCTGCCCCATCCACAAAAAGTTTGTGTCAACTATCGCGGGATTAGTCTTCTTAATATCGTTATAAGGTTCTGTCCATCGATCAGATATTCACAGAAGCCTAGATCTTGGAAAATACCCGAAAAAGAAGAATTGAAGCGCACCATATTTTTAGCAACTTCAAAGCCTTTTTCGACAACACAAGAAGAAGTTGGCTTTATGCCGCAATGTCTGAATTTGCTATCCCTGAAAAACTAATACAGCTTCAACGTGTAGTAGTTGGTTATCTTTAGATTTAGAGACTTATCACTGTGATGAAGTTAGGGCCCCTTCTTCCTCCCCGCTCGAACACATAAATGTTAAAGATTTTATGTATGACTCGATTCGTAACGTAACACAAAGTCAAATGTAGGATAAAGCCAAAAATGTTATAAAAATCTAGCATATGCATCAGTGTACTGGCAACATCTCAAAAGTCGATTTACCCTTTTTATCTTTTTACAATTCACTTTCTTATTTCATATTTGTGTATGTTAAATAATACATATTATTTTTACATATAGCATACATATGTATATGTGAACTGAACACCTTTAAATCATATTTGGCTTTCTTCTACATTGGTGATTTTAATAATTAGAGCTTTTAATAATTTCTGTTAAATAATTAAAAAATTTAAAACTGTCAATATGTCGTTTGAATCGTACCATCTATTGGTAAATAGCAAACAACCATTAAAACTTTCTGTTCGCACAATTTGACAGATTTTAAAAGCTTAAAGCTTGTTGTGCTTTTAGCAGAGTTTTAAATGTGTAGAGAGGGCCACATTTCTGAGCTATTAATGATATCTGAAACGTTTTAACAGAGAACTTGTCTTACGCGAGCAGAGAACTTGTAAGAAATGAGAAGGCGCAAATGTTACTGTTAAATTATTTTAGTACATTTGACTTCTGAAAGATTTCAGATTAAGGGATTCACCACTTCGACATGAAGATACCACAGTAAGAACGAAAACACAACATCCACCACCAAAAGTTACCAACCACAGTCTAAAAATAGAATTCAGTTATGAAAAAGTAAAGGGCAGATATTTTGAAGTTTCATGGAATTATTATTTATTATGATCCCACTAATATCGATTATTAGTAGTTATGAATTGTTAGTAGAAGTGTATTTATTACATAGTTAATATTAGTTGTTGGTAGTTACTAAAAAATAGTAGCAATAGTATTTAAAGTTATACACATTAAGTAGTTATGCAGTTAGTATTGTAGGTAATTACTTATAACAGGTACCTACCCAGTTGTTAGTTCGCAGGTACCTAGTAAAACCATTCACACGCATGCGTGTTATAAATAAATATTGACAATTTCTAATTAAAGGCAATTGATATTATTTTATATAGATTTTTAAGAGTAATGAACCTCATTGGTACTTTTAAGGTAATGAAAAAAAATTACTAAGAGATTGAATTTATTTAATTTGTATTTGGCTAGTCACAATGCAAATTCGTAAATTCGTGCTCATGCTCGTTTCCCTATTTTACTTTTAAATATGAATTATATAATAATTTAGTCTAAAATTATTGTTCTTGCACACACTTGTTAGACGATTACAATTTTAAGACGTTTTGTGAGAATTTGTATTCGGTTTGTCAAAATGCAAATTCGCGAAAAGTTTCCATATAATGCCCTTTTATTTATTTTCAAACTGCTTAAAACCGCAATTAAGATCAACCGACAGTAAGAAGCTCTGTGGTGTGATGAATAGAGTTGAAACAATAATCAAACGTTTTTGTTTTGGCACGAGTTCGATGCCAGCAGCCATCGAATTTGCAAATTTGGTGTTTGATTTATATTTGTCTTTTTCAATTTTTGTCTTCATGCAAGAGAAGAAGAAGAATGATTATGGAGCAAGGGCGGGTAGAAGCGCAAGTGAAACTATTTGCTTGATTCGAGCTGCGCACTTTTGTTCAACTCGCGCAAATTTACTTTTTGCTTGCGACGATAGACAAGACAACTTCAAGGGAAAGGGGTTTATGCGCTTTGTTGTCGATCTTGAACTAGCGAAGAGAATTTCAGACTTCATAATTTTTGTGTGGACAATGCAAGTGTGGGAAGGGAAAGAGGTTTCAGCACTTTGTTGCCAATTTTCATTTCGACATCAGCGGATGGTCAAATTGAAGATTTTATAATTTTTGTCATCGTCGCGAACAAGAATGGTTTGTGGACGGCACATGCGCGTAGCGGGGAAAGTGTGCAAGGTGCGCACAAATTATGAATGAAGCCAATTTATATGAATGAAATAGTTTAATGGGCATGTGCAAATGATGACATACATGTGTATGTATTTATTAATATTTATGCATTGTATGTACATTAGGGTGACAATTAAATGTATGGAGTATTTTTTTTTTCTTTATTGTTTTGGTCTCAGTGTTTTTTTGTGTGTAGTTTTATTTAAAAAAAATTCTAGTAAAATTTCAAGGTCGTAGGAAGAGGATTAGGGGGCGCGTCGGCCCCCCAAAGTTACACAAAATACGTTTTTTCACGCAAATTCTTACTTTGACTGCTTGTAACTTTCTCTGTGTTTTTTTTTTTTAAACATTACTGGCGAAAGATGTTCATTAATATGTCTACAATAACATCTGTCAATAACATTTTTGTCTAATGTTAATATTTAATGAAAAAAACTTAAATATAGGAGAAAAAGTACGCCTCAATGTCGATTTATTATACTTAAATAAAATTACTTATATGATTCAAATTTTGGATTTTGTTCAGATTTATTTAATTAAAGATTCATATAGAAAATTCCTTATGATTTACGTAAGAGTAGCTTCAACAATTATATACAGTAAGACCTCGCTTTTACAACAAGTGGAGCGGAATAATCGTGAAATTGCATTAATTGGTTCGTTGTATGTTATTGTTTATTTTCTATTTTCTTTAAATTAAGTCGTTTTTATTAGATGAAACTGCAGAGTTGCTGTCAATTGAATCTTCAGAGAATGATAACAGTTTTCCAGATATGGAATGTGACCCACGTTGTAGTCAACCTCCAGCCAAAAAATGTAGGGGAACAAATAAAATACTAACACCAAAACTGGCGGCCGCACTCGATGTCTGTAAAATCAGTGACAGACATGCGGTTCATCTAATAAGCGCAGTCGTTGAAGCTCTGGGTAATAATGTTGAAGATTATATTTTAAACCGAACGTCTGTACACCAGGAAAGGGAACAAATCCGTGAAGAAAGAATTTCAGCATTAAAAAATAAATTAAAATTAAATGAGCTCGACGCTATCTGCCTTCATTGGGATGGTAAACTTTTGCCGGCGCTGACGGGAAATGATAAAGTTGATAGGTTGCCTATAATAATATCGAGCGGTAAAGTTGAACAGCTTCTTGAAATACCTGCACTTGATTCCGGTACTGGAAAAGAACAGGCATCCGCTGTATGCGATGCTATTTATGAATATGGTCTGCAAAATCACATCAAAGCTTTATTGTTTGATACAACAGCGGTCAATACTGGGCGTTTCAATGGTACCTGTACGTTAATTGAAAATAATTTACAAAGACAACTTTTATGGTTACCATGCCGTCATAATATATACATACGAGATTGTTTTAAGATGCGTTTTCGAAGAAAAAATAAGCTGTTATGGAAGTCCAAACGTTAAAATGTTTGAGAAATTTAAAAATGCTTGGGCTAAGATTGATGCTAAAAACTATGAGTATGGCATCAACGATCCAACTGTCAAGACGTACATGAAAGAGTCTGCTGTTCGCATTATCGGTGCAGTAAATAATATCTTGGAAGAAAAACAACCCAGGTAAGACTATAAAGAATTCTTGGAACTCACTTTGCTCTTCCTGGGTCAAAAACCAGAAAAGACACATCCAAACAGCCTAATGTTTCGATCGCCAGGAGTTGTTCACAATGCAAGGTGGATTGCAAAAGCGATTTACTGTCTAAAAATATTTTTATTCCGTAACGAGTTCCAGCTTTCAGCAACTGAATTAAATGGGCTTCGTCAAATTTGTGTTTTTATTGCTGAAGTCTATGTCGAAGCGTGGTTTTCTGCTCCTTTGGCCATTAAAGCGCCATATCAAGATTTTTTATTTTTACAAAAACTTGAAAACTTCAAAAAAATTGATGCTGCTATATCTTATGTTGCTCTTAAAAAGTTCAGGAACCACTTGTGGTATTTAAGCCCTGAGGCGGTTGGTCTTGCATTTTTTGACAGCAACGTATCCCTTTTTTCAAAACAAAAAATGGTGGCGGCTTTGGAAAATGATTTCGAACAAGAGCAAAACACAAAGCGAGCTACAATAAATGATAGAGAAATCGTTGAAATATTCCATGACGGAATTGAACAGTTCGTCTCTGCCGAAACAAAAGCATTATTTGAAAGATTTCAAATAAATACTGATTTTTTTAAATTAAACCCAGACAAATGGGAGCAGGACCAATCTTATTGTAAAGCGGCTGAACTGATGAAAAAATTAAATGTTACAAATGACACTGCCGAAAGGGGGGTTAAATTGATGGAAGAGTATAATAAACTATTTACCAAAAATGAACGCCAAAAACAATTTGTTTTAAAAATTGTTAGCGATTACCGCCATCGGTTTCCGGACTGTAATAAAAAGACATTGTCTCAAGTGCTTTAAACAATATTAATAAAAAGAGAAATCATATACATAAGTAGTTTTATTTAAGTATAATAAATCGACATTGAGGCGTACTTTTTCTCCTATATTTAAGTTTTTTTCATTAAATATTAACATTAGACAAAAATGTTATTGACAGATGTTATTGTAGACATATTAATGAACATCTTTCGCCAGTAATGTTTAAAAAAAAAACACAGAGAAAGTTACAAGCAGTTAAAGTAAGAATTTGCGTGAAAAAACGTATTTTGTGTAACTTTGGGGGGCCGACGCGCCCCCTAATCCTCTTCCTACGACCTTGAAATTTTACTAGAATTTTTTTTAAATAAAACTACACACAAAAAAATACTGAGACCAAAGAAAATATCACTTTCGAAATTAACTGTCACCCTAATGTAGATATGTACAAGATGTTGTATTTACTTTTATTTCATTACATACATATGTATGTACCTACCTACTTACATACATACATATGTATAACTATGCATGTACATACATATGTTCATATGTATGTATGTACAAATATTAATATGCATATATGTAAGTAGGTATATACATATGTATAAGTAGATGAGTTACATATGTGGAGCATGTAAGTAGATGAATATGTCATAGAAAGTACCTATGTATGTACATAAATACGTGCTACATATGTACTTCCCTATGCAAATTGAAGCAAAAACACATTTACATTTATTTGTTCAATTAAAGTATGAATTTAATCAGTAAAATAAACCAATATTCTGAATATTATATTCACTGGCATAAAATGAAGACGCAAACAGATACATATGTTCAACGATTTCGCTTTTTTTTTCTTACAAGTTCTCTGGTTCTATGTTTAAATGAATGCTTGTATGTACATATGCATGTAGAAACGTATATATACATATATGTATAGTAAATTGAATATTTTTTTTTGCACGCCTACATACTCAGCATCAAAAGAATTCATAACTTAAGAAAGTAACGCGTTGATATTCGGTTGCAGATCAAGAAACAAAATAAGTTTCGTTTTAAAATCGTTGTTTCCATTTTTAAATGATTGTTCGAATCAGAATTTCGTAAAACATTGTTGTGTTAAAATTTAGCGATGAATTCAGCGTAAGATACTGTGGCGACCTTTTGGTAAATGTAAGAGAATCCCTATTATAACATGCAATGTAGTGTGGACATTTGATATGATAAAAATGTATATTTGAACGATTTTAATATCATTTTAAAATTATTTCAACTCAAAATATTTTATTTCTTATTAAATCATTTACATCAGGAATACAATAAAAATGTATAGGTGAACCAGTGAAACATTTTATTTACATTTTTTCAAGAAAATTATGTTTTAACCCTAGGATGGATATAAGGCGGAATATCGACTTAGTTGGATAAAGTTAAAGAATTAAACTTATACGTATATATGTATGTTTAAAGTTCCTTTAGAGATAAAATGATTGGGGTACCACTATTATACATACTATGTTATATGGCTGAATTTTTCTTTCCAAAGATTTTCGTATATTTTCTTTTCGAATCATCCTCATATTATTTATTCAGTTTAAGTTATGATGATTTTAATACAGCGTTTAACAGCTTCATTACAATGCAGTCTCTGGAATCTTAAGAAGCTTAAATTAGTAATGTAAAATAAATTTAATTTTTGTAGAATAAACATACTTTCAACGACATCCGAACACAGCGACTGAAATCTTCATTTTTGCGGCATCAACTGGTTGCTCGATATCTTCTACCCGGGCGAAAATATTGACGTCTTCCGAATTCAATTAAATAGGCATCATTTTAAATACTTTAAAAATGTATCAGCCATGGCGGAATTATACAGGTGATGTTTTTAGAACAGCTGATTCGTTCTCTTTTTCGCCGCGGTACATACATAAATGCCAAATTGATCTGTTTTCTGATTGGCTTAATTTGTTTGGTAAACTGGCCGCTGTGGTCGAGTGGGTAGCGGTGCGTGCTATTATTCGATATGCCGTTGGGTTCGAGGCTCGTTTTTTTTTCTAATAGTGGTCACCCCTCGGCAGGCAATGGCAAACCTCCGAGGGTATTTCTGCCATGAAAAAGCTTCTCATAAAATACATCTGCCGTTCGGAGTCGGCACAAAATTGTAGGTCCCTCTATTTGTGGTAGAATATAAAGACGCACACCACAAATAGTAGGAGAAGCTCGGCCAAACACTGAGCTATAAAGTGTAAGCGCCAAATTATTATTATTTTAAACTGTTGTCAAAACAATAAGAGTGTTCGCGGTGCTGATAATTGTTACGAATTGTTACAAAATTCCACGATTTTTGTCAAATCGCGTTCGCGGTGACTAAAAAATTTGCAAGAAAGGGGAAATTGAGAGCGCAAAATTACATTTCATTTTGAGGGGAAGTTGCAAATTCTGGCTGGAGAAATATTACCCAGCACAAGAAAACAGCTGATCAAACGCAGCTGATTGCAATTTGGATAAATACCAAATTTTTGTTTAAGAGTTATAAAATATGTGTATTAAACATGCAATAAGCAAGTAAAAGTTCGTTTGGTTAAGTTTCGTTAGTGGAATGTTTCAGAAAAACACTAAAGCAACGTTTATTATTTTGCATATTTGAATGCGGACAAAAATTCAATCAGCTGTTCGTTAAACTTGCAAGTTTCTGCAAATTTTGAAAGATTAGAAATTGAAAAGATGGGCAAATGTGTGTTATGAGCAAAAAGATTGGAAGGGGAAAAAGTCCCCTTTTCAAATTTGTTTAAGTGCCGAAAAAGGAGGATAAAGTGTGCCAAAGTATGTGGTATCAAAGAACATAAATGTATAAGAAGGGACAACACGTTACTTTTAGCAACGAGTGAATATCCAGGGGCATGCTTTCTTACTCTAGCCAATCAAAAAATTCATTTGAGCAAAAGAGAAAGCATGCCCCTGGAGATTCACTCGTTGCTAAAAGTAACGTGTTGTCCCTTCTTATACATTTATGTTCTTTGGTGGTATAGAGCGTAAGTTGAAGGACAGGATATATGCGGATTACTTTTGCCCTTCGGATATACAAAATAAAAGCTACGATTTAATGAAGTGAAAGAAAATTAAGTTTGTAAGCAAACATTGTAAGTAATTTAAAAATACTTGCTTGAGTTTGGTAATAACCGGTTTTTATTAAAGCGCGCACCAATTTAATTGTTTTTATAACTTTTTACCAGACTGCAATTAAACAATTTTTCGTTTTCATCAATGGTGAATAAATGTCAATTACAATTCGCCTGAGCTTATTTTAACAAAAGCCAATTCATTTAATTCGCCTTAATTTTGACAAATATGTACCAAAAGCAAAAACAAAGCACACGTTGTTTTTGGTATCAGCAAAACGCGTGCGTACAACAAACGCATGCCGACACGAAAAGACGCGACCCTACGTTCGTATTATTAAGTCCGTAAGCAAAATACGATCACTAAAAGAGAATAACAAGAAAAAATAAACGAACGCGCAAAACCAATTTTTAGTCCGAAGAATGACAACAAAAAAAACTAATGTCAAATAAAACTGTCATTTTGTTTTGATCGTTGTGCAGCTTTGGTACGTTATTTTTTAAAATAAAAATGAATAATTTACCGATAAATGTAACTTGTTCGCCAGGAAGTTTTTTGCGCATTCAAAATGGTAAGTTTTTTTTATAGAAACCAAAGCAATTTATGGCTTTACATACATGCATATGTACTTTTTCCAGATGACGTATACCGGCAACAGTTGGCCACCCAAGTGCTTGGAAGTGGGGGTAATTGCAATGAGGTAATCTTCTTACCGCAGGAAGTGAGCGTCATGCAAGAGGCTCAAAATGCAGTTTATACGGAAGAGATGCTAAATGTTCAACAGGTGCAAAATCCAGTGGAAGCACTGGAAATGCAAAGCCCGCAACGAAAGGTGGAAACGCTCCCAGCTGAGGAAAACTTCGGTTCGACAGAGAAGCAGGCATGGGTTGAAGCCCCAGTAAAATTTATGCTTACTCTAATTGAGGAGCTACGGCCTAAGGTAGGGAAGAGCGCATCAGTGAAAAACAAGACGAAAATGTGGAAAATAATTACTGAGCGTATGGTAGCGGAAGGATACAACTTCACAACAGCGCAGATTGAGAACAAATTTCGAACTATGGAGCGCAATTTTAAGAGGACGAATCTGCACAACAAACAAACAGGCAGAAATAGGCAGACGTGTCCATACCAGAAGTAAGCAATTGTAAATTAACTGTTTTTTCCTTTAGTTTATTTAAATGTTTTGCAGTGAATTGGAGAAAGTGCTTAAAGAGGAGAGAGGAATAAATCCCGACTTCATGCTGGACAGTGAAGAGCTTGAAGGGACTTCCAGAAATGCAGCTCCCCCACCAGAAAACATTTTTGATGTTGATCAATCTACGAATGGTATTGCAGCAATACCCATAAAATTCTACAAACAGAGAATTTTTTAAATTTTTTTACAGATGATGTTCCAAGTTGTGCCCCTAAGCGAAGAAAGGTTGATCACACGAACGAAAAACTCGATGAAATGGCAAGAGAAAGGAAAGCTTACCATTCCAAGTTCTTGGAGCTCTTGCAAAAAAAGGAAGAGCGCGCACAGAGAAAGGAGGAGATGGCTCAGAGGAAGGAGGAGATGCCGCAAAAGAAGTTGGAGTTGCTTGAGGCGCTTGTCAACCAACATAAGCCTTAATTTTCCTTCTATTTATACCTGTTTGCATGCCTCCTTGCAATTGCCCCCACTTCCAAGTACTTGGGTGGCCAACTGTTGCCGGTATACTTAATGTATTTATAAGAAGTACAAGCAAATTGAATTATTTTTTGTTATAGGTTAAGGTTTCTTTTTACTATAATTTACTGTATTTTGAACTAAATATTCAATAAAAGTTTGAAGAAAATACTGAAAAAAGAGCCTATTCTGTGCACCTGTGTCTGAAATAATAGCAGTGTTTCTATTTAATTTTATTTCATTTCAATCGTTTATTTTTTTATTATTATTATTAAATCTAATCTTAAAATTAATCTTAATCTTAAACTAAATCTTAATCTCAATTTTAATTTTAAAGTACATGTTATTCCTTATTTTAAAATTAAGCAATATTTCCTGATTGTTGCTTCGGTAACAAATCTCTACAAATTACATCCCGGACGGAGTTTCCTCTGGATGTTTCACCACACTCACGATCGCCTCTTTCTTCAATTGAAGTTTCTGGCGAAAACTCTAAATCCGTCTCGTTCGCAATATTGTGCAAGACACAACACGCCCTTATAAAGTGGCACAACTTTCTACTACCCCTTAGTTTGCAGTAGTACAACTGCCTAAACCGCTGCTTTAGAATACCAAATGTATGCTCTATAGCAATGCGACCGGAGCTTAGCTTTACATTAAAGTTCTTCTGCGCGGTAGTTAAGTGACCATTATCCTTATAAGGTGTTATTAGATATTGAGTCTCCTAGTAAGTAGTAATCTGTAAGGTTAAAAACAATAGGGTGTATTACGTTATATGCTAATCTAAATTTAAATTACTTTAACAAATTAAACTACATACATATGTCACAGTGAAATTATATTTTCTACATAGTTCTGAATTTCTACATACATACATACATATGTATGTAGTTCTTTTTTAAATACTTTTATGTATACACTGCTTAAAACGTTATGTCATGCAATTCTGTCTTATCACACTGTTATTACCTCCACAATACGACGCAAATTTTTGGTATATAGGCGAGTTCTGCAAAACCCAACTATCGTGGCTCGATCCGGGAAATCCAACAAATATATTAATAAATTTTTTATTTTCATCACAAATGGCCTGCAAAGTAAGCGTAATGTTGCCTTTTCTATCAATATAGTCAACTTTCCGTTCAGCTGGAGAATCGATGATGATATGCGTCCCATCAATGCAGCCTATAATTTGGAAACGATATAGAATTCCTACATTAATTTTGGTTTTTACTACTTACCTATTGCTTTTGCAAAGCCGCATTTTCCGCCAAAAAAAAGTGCCGATTCCCGTTTTTTCTCCTCGGTGGACCATCGTATTACCTCTGGGCTCAAACTGCAAATGAACATTGTAACTATTAACAATGCGAGAAACGCTCGACAGTGATATATTGAAGCGGTCAGACAAGTCATGAAAGCTACATGCCTCATGACCGGCGAACCATAAAAAAATTGCCATGTTTGTCTTCCCTGCTAGCCGCTTATCGGCGCGAAGGTTTTTGTAGATCTCGCTTTCCTCAAATTTTGCAGACAAATTTAGATATAATTCCTTGGATATACGAAAGTGCATCTTGAATTCTTCCTCCGTATAAGTAAGCACTACTTCCTCCAAGTAATTTTTAATCCTATTCCTCTTCTCCCTCTCCATCTCTCTCAATAGTGCCTCTAATAAACCCTCATCTTCGCTGTTAGAATCATCCAAAATCATTTCATAAATGTCGTCATTATCAGAATCACTTGAATCAGTTGATGAATCCATCAGCTCCGCCACTAAAGTGTTAAAAACGTCGCCATCTTCAGAATAACAAGCACTAGCGGTATTTACCTAGAAAATAAATGCTTATTAGAACTCATTTTCATTTTTTTATGTATTGGCCCTTGGTGAAACTTTGCTTACCACGTCCGTTTGATCAGCCATGTTAACTGCGTCGCCTGCCGAGTCTGCCGCTGGATTATTGGAATCAGAAATTATCAAAACATTCACCTATAAACAATTTTCTTATAATTTGTATACCACAAAATGTATGCAATATATTTACTTCACCACGTCCAGCTGAAGTTGTTGCCAAGGAATGCGTTGTAGCTGCACCAGAAGCACCACAAACTCTTTCATCACTAATCTGCAAGAAATATTGACAAATGTACATATGTATAAAATACATGCACACAAGCATAACCACGATAAACACTTACGATTTCAATTATTTTCTTGCCACCTTCCATTTCAATTTATGTATGTACGTTTTAATGTTTTTATATTATTTTCATTTTTTGTTTAGGTATATTTTCTAACAAAAGTCAGCTGTCAGTTGAGTTTTAAACTTTTCATGATTTTGCCAGCAAAAATTCTTCGGACTAAATCTTGCAACTTCTGACAAAAGAGAGTCACATTTTACTCTCTCATTTTTGCTCTCATCTACAGGATTTTCAAGTTAAGGAACGCTTTTTGGACTAAATCTGACTACTTCGCACTATTTCTGGGAGATAAGGAACGGACCTAATGTAAAATAAAAAAAAAAAGTTAGTATTTTTGGCATTTAAGTTTGATATTGCAATGTAGTACATACAAATAACATTCAAAAATGTTAATTTTACATCAAGAAATCAAGCCGGACGAAAAAAAGCTTGTGATAATTAATAATTTATGATACATTTTGGCAATAAAACTTAGATAAATCTAAAAAAAAGATTTTCATTTTCTAATGTATAATAAAATTTTTAAAACAGAGATGCTTTCTTGTTAATGATCGATTATTATTCCACCACAACTAAAAACCAGAGCGATTAATTAAATAATTTTTTTTTCTTTCTGTGAAGGGGTGAGGTGAGTTGCCATAAATATCTGGTTAAATATTAACTAAAAAAAACAATTACACTTTTTTTGTTGTTAAATCCACACTTTATTGGCAACTAAGAAAACTTGTGAACTTTGCGATAACTTTTTTAGTAAGCAGATGCTTGTGTCCATTTCAAAAGTTAGCCAAGAGCAAGTCCAGTGCAGAAAAAAGTTGTGATGCTTTTCAAAAACAGCCTGACACACTATGCAGGAAAATATGCAGAGCTGAATAAATGATTTATTATTTGTGTACTTTGTCTTTCTAAGTACATACATAGTTGTTCACTAGAAGTAAATATAGCTTTTATTTGTGTACGTGGCGTAAACGTAACAATTAATTGTGTGAAACTTTGGTGAGCAAACTTTTACCTTTTTATATTTCCTATGTAGCAGAAGTTAAAAAACTTTTTTTTTTCAACTTTAACATTTACTTTGTGGTTAGCGTATAAATTGCTTAATCCAAAAAAAAAAACAATTACAAAAGCAAATGAAATGCTAGAGAGATTCCCGCTCTCATTTAGCATTGCTATATTTCTTTGGAAAATTCGTATCTGTGGAAATTTAACAAAATTTGTAATCGCGAAATATGTACATACATACATACATATGTATATGAATAAAATCCATGAAAACGAACTGTAGAGTGCCCTATGTTATTTTATTACTTCTATTTTGAAATAAAAAGCAAATGGTAAGAATGATGCCTGCCGTCTCCTTGCCACAATCGTTGTATTTGTTTTTTAAGAGATTTGCATTAAATTGGTTTTAAAATCTCTTAAAGTATTTTAAAATTTCTCTGTATTGATGTTGGAAAAATATTATTTGCAAAAGGAGTAACTTTATGTTAAATAAGAAACAAAGCGTATCCTAGATTCCACTAAGTCCCGGCCAGTCAAATAATATACTTATGTCTACATAAAAGGCTTACATTGACCTTTAAAGTATTGCTGTCGAGACTTCTACGAAAGGAATAGTGACAGTTTTGGTTGACTTTTGCAATTTTCACAATTTACGTGTACTACCACCTTCTTAGATGCTCAAAGGTATATACTCCGGATAGACCACAGAAACAGTGGCGACTTTATCTCGTTTGGTATCAAACCAAAAGCATGGAAAAACAACAATGACGAATGATTTTTTTCACCTTTGATGCTGTGTTTGCACACAATACAAAGAAATTTTCTCCAATTAAAAAGCTTGTTCTGCAACGTCTATTAAGACAACAAAAAGCACATTTCAAAATTATTAAAAAAATATGTTAATTGGTTTAGTTAGCAGCATTTATTTCACTACTCTATGTTAAAAATATTACGTAAAATAATTATGTCGCCATAAATGAATGAAATTTCTCAATAGCATTGAAGCCAAGTAAATTTTTTTAAGCTCAGAACCATGACAACAAAACTCTTGTAAATTGTCTGCTTATAACTGTTTAAGAAGATATTCCCTTTTCATTAAATTTGTTTTGTTTGACAGTCGAACCATGAACGGAACAATTAAATGGGATAATTTAAGGAAGCTGAGAGAAATAAAAGCTTTAATTTGTCATGACATTTAAAACTAAAGACGTCTTATTGTAAAACATTTAACTTAATTGTGTATTCCGTATAAGAAATAACGAAGCAGAAATTATACGAGTTAAGAGAAAAGTATTTTATTTGAATGGAAAGAGTTCACATAACTTTAGTAAGCATTAATTTATATGTACATTAATCTCGCTGAAGTCTTTAACTAGTAAATTTAATGAGGAGATTTGGAGTTCTCTGCTATCTGCAAAATATTTTTAAATATTTACAATAAAATGTTAGCCGTTTTCATTGCTGAATTCAGTTCGGAAACCGATCACGCGATTACAATTATAATTATCCTGTCAATCAAAATACTCTTCTATATGAAATTAAAGCAAAGGCAAATCATAGTTAAACGTTGATTGTTATTGTATGTGAACTTAACGAAATCAAATTAAAGAATTTGTTGTTAAATTATAAAATCCAAAGTGTTGAGAATTAATCGAATATTCAGCAAAAGTGGTGAGTGCGAAGTAGTCCTTCGCAGCCAACATTGGCACAACTATTATTGGAAAAAATAATACATTTAATCAAAAATATAAGTCATCTAAAGCGAAAAAACTTGTTCTTGCACAAAAAATATTCTATGAACATTAAACATAACAACCGCTAAAAACAAAGTGTTCTAATGCTACAAAAAGACAAAAAAAATGAAGATATTTTACAAAAAGTTGATGGAAAAAAATGTTTTTCTTGGCTAAACATAAATTTTACAAAAAGTGTCGAGTGTTACTAAACAGATATTTTACAAAAACTTGTAGAACAATGAAAAAAGAAGTTGTTTTGGCAACAGTTATACAAAAAGTTTCGAGCGCTACAAAAAGAATTTCACAAAACATATATTTTACAAAAAAAAAAAACAAAATACATAAGCAGCAACACGGTTCAGCTCCACTCTTATTTGTACGGTGAAACATCTGACGCAGCAACAGCTTTAACCTCATCTCCAGCGAGAGCTTAGGTGGAAGCGGGGACAGGAGCCACAGAATTTGTGCGACATGAAGAAAAATAAAAAGGGAAACAAAAAGTTGTAGGTAGGCAAATTTTTAAGTCCATTGTGTCGTGTTCTAAAATTATATTTTCTTACCGCGAAAACTTTCATTTTGGCAATTCGCCGCTAATATTTAATAAAAATACAAAAAAAAATTTGGGAAAAATAATCCGTTCTACCCATAAAGTAGTATATATGTACATATATAATCACTTACACATACATATTTAAATATATGTATATATGTACACACATATATGCGCGTATATGCAGGGTACAATATTCCGTTGCATTTTTAAATGCCTACTGTCCCACTTTGTATAATAAAATATCAGCAGATTACTTTCCCCACTTACCAATTTCTGCCGTTGTCCGCAAAGGTCGTTGAACTTAGCCAAAGTGCCTAAAAACATAAGAGCATTTTTGCATATGCCAATTAAACATATACGCACATACATATGTACATTCACTCGTGCTAATTGCATTACCTGCTAATATTCGCTTAGCACCAAACACTCAGAAACGAAGAGAGTGGCTATAATGTTTTAACTAATTCAGCCACCACTTAGCCAAAGCTCTTTTTTCTACCTTGGCTTCTCTTTTTCAAGGTTTATATATGTATATTGTATAGATCGGGAGTTTTTCGCAAACAAATCTTGAAATTTAGCAATATCTTTTAGATGTTCAATTTTATTATATAAATTAGTATTGCGCGGAAAACAAAACAACGATTTTTTACGGAGATGTTCCCGTCTGTTTATTTTGTAATCTAAAAAGCAACTGAAAATCTTGTTCTAATTATTATGTGCCTAAAGCTTAATTCTAAAGCTTCGCTGCAGCTGTGGTTCGCCGGAACTGTCAACATTCCATTCCCACGGGAGCGCCGTCAGCACATTTGGCTTGCGCGTGCAGTACGGCTTTCAAGTAAAGTGTCGGCTTACCTGCATTCATCTGCCATGGAGTTGTTGTTGTTGTCGTTGTCAGTGGCTAGCGTATTACGTGCTCACTTATACACACATTATACAATTTACATACATACATACGTATATTTCCACTACATATATAAAACTAAAAGTATTTGTGGTTTTTTTTTTGAGTGGCTCACATTAAATAAAATCCCAATTCGCGGAATTTTGTTTGGCTGTCCCATTTTCCAAGCTTACAAAGCCAATATCAACACAAAAAACAAAAAAAAAACGCAAACACCGCCACAAAACGTTATTCATTTTCCAGGTTCTCTGTGGCACTAAGCGCAACATTTTCTATTAATTAGGGGTTTAGATTATATAAACATCTACGAAATATTATCGTTTCCATATTTTCTTACGAATAACTTTTTTCCGCTTATTCCAAATGTCACTTGCACACAGTCCACCAAAAATGTTGGACATTGAGACACGGTGAAAAACCAAAACCAAAACTTTTGACCAGGGCTGCTCAACAAACGAAACGATACCATTTTGTTTTGATAACGAGCAAAATTAACTTAACGAAATGAGTTTGTTGCGTTTCGGCGCCATGTTATCAAAACGAAATCAAATCGTTAATGTTGCAACGTTATAAAATTTCCGTTTTCGTTAATTTTAATGTGCCTAAAAGTATGCAGCGCTTCTGTTTGCACCTGTTTGCGCTTCTGTTTGCGACGAGTGAATCTCCAGCGTTTTTATTAGCGTTTTTCTTAACGTTTTAACGTTAACGCCAGCATTTCGTTTCGGTTAAAACCGTAATGAAATTTATTATGATAATTGCTTTAACGATAATATTTTGAAATGTTTCAACCGAAACAAGAGAAAACATTTCGGAACAGTTAAATTTAAAGTTAAAATGCATCCTTGCTTTTGACCCATCCGCGTAAAAGTTCATAGCGGAAAGTGACAGTCTCATGAGATACTGTGCACGATTCATTGATGCACCAATTCAAAACCACACAGAATCGTATCTCATGAATAAAGGCAAATCAATAGACGATTGCTGGCACGGCTTCAATTGGTTTATGATCTGGTCTTTTCAAAACCAGATGATATCCTCCCAGATAATTTTAAGATTTATTTCGAAGGCAAATACTATCCTTGCCTTGAACAATTTGAGATGACCAAAGCAAGAATTGCTGATCAATTAACGTTCAAAACTCATCCAAAGTTTGTCCTCTCACACTAGTTGCACCCAAAAATGGACAAGACATATGCCAACCTTCCCCATTAGACCTGAACACTGGCAGCAGTTCAAATTCCTTGAACTCGCTGACCCAAATTGCCACATACTACCACAAACTGACATGGTCATTGGTAGCGTTACACTTCCACTCATCCTGCTGAAAGGTATACAAAAAATTTGCGATACCATACTTGCGCAAAAACAATGCTTCCAAAACATTTGGTTCAGGAATGTCCCTGAATGACGTACTGCACACCGGTCCTTCACTCCAACCAGATCTCATGCTACTTATTCTGTAATGGCGCATGCATAGATTCGTCTTCAAAGAAGACATTGAGAAAATGTATCGTCAAATCTTCATCCACGATAACGACACACATTTTCAGTGTATTGTATTTCGCAAATCGTCTCATTCTCCTGTATCCGATTACAATCTTAAAACCGTCACGTTTGGCGTCAATTGTGCACCCTACCTCGCTATCCGTACATTGCATGAATTAGCTGATGATACGAGAGCGATATTTCCATTGGCTGCACCAATTCTCAGAAACCAGACGTATGTGGATACATTCTCTCCGTAAGTCAGCACATTTTCGACGCCACCGAATCCATTACTCAAGTCAATTGGTTTCGTAATAAAGAAACTAACAGCCAATCATCTGGCCATTTTAGATCAGTTTCCAAAGGAGGATCTTCTCGATTCCAACTTTTTAAAATTTGAGAGCGCTCCACAACTAAAACTCTGGGCATTTGCTGGAACGCGCTTACAGATTCGTACACGGTTCTGCTAACTCCCACAAACAGTGCCGTCACAAAACGACAAATTTTGTCGTCTGTCGCTCGACTTTTTAACCCGGCAGGATGGCTGGCGCCAGTGATGATTCAGGCAAAGATTCTTCTTCAAGAATTTTGGCTGGATGGCTTTGATTGGGACGAATCTGCAAAGCCTAGAGTGTTATTAAAATGGCAATAGTTCGCAGAAAATCTGCCAGCCATCTGTCACATCGAAATTCCTCAATGGTTTAATTTTTCTCTGGGCATAACACTTAAATCCATGGGTTCTGTGACGCCTCCAAAAAAAGCTTATTGCGCGGCGATCTACATCCGCGTACATACTTGCAACCAAACATAATATTCTCTAAAGGCAAGGTTGCACCAATTAAGACGATTAGCTTGCCGCGCCTAGAACTTTGTGGCACAGTTTTACTGGCAAAGCTTGTTAAGACTGTACGAAGCAAACGTAACTTAGAAGCATGCGCCACTTTCTTATGGTCTGATTCAGAAATTGTGCTAGCTTGGCTGGAAAAGCCATCTTGCACCTGGAAGACCTATGTATCCAACCGTACCTTTCAATTCTGAGAGTACCTTTCGAACGGCACATGGCGCCATGTTGCTAGTGCTGACAATCCAGCGGACGTCGGCACCCGCGGGTGCAAACCCCAAGATGTGGCGATGTCATCCCTCTGGTGGCATGGGCCAAAAGGCTTTCTTGCCACACAAAATCAAAAGCAGTCACCACTTCTCCTCCAGAAAAGCGTAAGGTCTATCACTCGCTCGAGGAAGAAGTTGATTTTCTCAACCATTTTTCATCTTTTTTGTGAGCGATCCGCGTGACTGCGTACATGTTCCGCTTTGTGAACGATTCACGCAACAAAGCATAAAAGTAGTCCATAATCACCAGTCCTTGTCTCACGCATGATGAGTTTCAACTAGCAAAAACGCCGATGCAGCCCATTCACGCTATTTTCCGAACGGAAAATGCGCTTTGCAAAATAAAAACCCCATCAGCAAGAAAGAGCCCTCTTCTAGTTCTCAATCCGATAATGGACAAAGACGGGCTTCTTCGGGTTAATGGGAGATTAGCGCATTCAACGTTGAGATACAATGGCCGTCCTCACAATCATTGTCCCACAAAATCGCAGTTCTGCTAGCTGTATTTGGAGTTTCAACATTCGCTGCTTCTTTATGCAGAAATACGATGGTAAGGCCCAAACTAAAACCTTTAGTAAAACGATGCATTTCCAATGCAAAGTGTGCACGCTTTATAAGTAACGAACACGCACACAAATAATGCCCGCTCTGTCCTCTGAGCATTGTAATTTTGCATTACCATTTTCTACCACTGGCGTAGATTTTGCAGGGCCATTCCAAATTAAGGCGTCGAAATTAAGGTCTACTACGCTTCTCAAAGGGTGTGTAGCAGTATTCGTCTCTTTTGCCACAAAGGCAATTCACCTTGAGTTGTGCTCTGATCTCACAACCGACGCTTTTCGAGCAGCGTTTGCCCGCTTCGTCGATAGGCGAGGTTTCCCCTCTATAATTATTAGTGACTGAATGCGACTTTGTTAAATTTCTTAACGAATGCTTCACAGACATTGTACAAAAATATGCTCCTCAAGGCATCAATTGGCAATATATTCCACCCGGAGCTCCACACATGGGAGGCTTGTGCGAATCCGCAGTAAAAAGCTTTAAAATCCACCTAAAGAAAATCGCTGCATCGCACAAGCTATTGGCCATTCCCGAGCCTAACGCCGAATACATCTCTCTACTTAACCGCTGGGAGAAAGTCAAAGCGCTTCACCATCAATTGAGCCATAGATAGAAAGAAATATCTTAAGGATTTGCAAAAAAGATATTAGTGGAAAAATCCAAACCACAATCCTCAAACAGGTGATCTCTATGTGATAAAAGAAGATTTGCTCCCTCCCTACGAGTGGAGACTGGGACGAATCGAAAGGATTCGCAACGGGTCTGATAACCATCTACGTGTAGTGGAGATCCGCATGCAAAACGGGGTTGTCACGCGACCTCTGGAAAAGTGTACTTCATTCCACAAGCGCCATCTTCGCGCGAATCACAGTAACAAAACGAAAAAAAACCATCCCTAGCTATCAACCCTATGCTATATTTTTATATTTAATATAGTACAGCTTTAAACTTCCCGTTTAAAAAGTACTTCTCGTTTAAGCTGCCGCCGCCAATTAAACCAAGCGGCCGTGCGTCCTTTTGGGACATCCGCTCGGCTTTTCGGAGTTGCCCCCCGATTGGGGCGTACGACCGGCCGTCTATTACAGCAGCTTGCCGCCGACCATGCTGAATTCAGTTGCAATTATCCTGTCAATCAAAATACTCTTGTATATGAAATTAAAGCAAAAGCAAATTAAAAAAATCAAATTAAAGAATTTGTCATAAATTATAAAATCCAAAGTGTTGAGGATTAATCGAATATTCAGCCAAAGTGGTGAGTGCGAAAGGCGACCAGTACTTTGTAGACAGCGTAAGGTCCTTTATACTTTGGGACAAACTTTTTATTGGTTCCAACGGCAGTGTCTACATTTCGGATAACGACAAAACCCCCAACGTTTTATTCCTTGGTCTGTCGACTATGTTTTGAAAAGTAACTTTGGCTATAGTCCTGGGTGGTTTGTATTGATTTAGCAGCGCGAGACCGGAGGGTGTCCAAATCCCGACTGCTTTCGTCAATTAATTTTTCCTGAAAGTATTCGGAAAATCGTCGATGGTCTCCTTTGTTCCACGCCGAATAGTAACATACTCGGAGTCTGTTTTGTACTACTGTGAACAGAATTGTTGATTGCGTACGTGCCTACTTGCAATAGCTTACTCGACCAATCAGCATGATCTATTGAATCACTAACCTTTCCCAACATTGCCTTGATTACCCTGTTGACTCGTTCAACCTGACCATTAGCCTGGGGAGAGGCAACGGCAACCTTCACGTGATTTATATTTCGTTTGATTAGGAATTCGTCAAAGACAAGTGAGGTGAAACAGCTACCTCTATCTGAGATAATTCGTCTAGGTCGGCTATAGTAGTTAAAGTATTTTTCAAGAGCTGCAGTCACTTCGCGTGTGCTGATTGAATTCGTCGGATATAGCTTAACCAACTTTGTGAAAGAGTCAACCACCACTAGGATATGCTTTCTTTTAGATTTAATTGACGGCAGAGGACCAAAATGGTCGAGGTGTAAAGTGACAAACGGAATCGGAATTTTCGGAATGTTATACAAATTTCTCTCTTTGGATGAGATAGGCATAGCATACATAACACATTTTAAACAATTTTTTATAAAGTGTTCCACTTTCTGGCGCAAACTCGGAAACCAATAATACTGGCATATTTTATCGAAAGTTTTGTCTACTGCTTGATGACCGGTTTTCTCGTGCATTAACCTTATTCTATTATTTTCTAATTTTTGTGGGACGTACATACATATGTATAAGACTTTCCGACCATTCTTACATATTTTACATACAAGGCCATCTACGAGGTCAAACCCCACAACGTTTTCTTTTTCCAACAGTACTCGCGTGCTTTTGATTTTCTCATCCCGCTCTTGTAAGACATGTATTTGGAAATCAATTTCGTTTGTATCTACTGCAGCTATTTCACAACGACTTAGTGCGTCAACATGTCCCATGGAAGTACCACTGCGATGGATAACCTTATAGTTATAATTTTTTAATTCAAGAGCCCATTTCGCGATCCGGCTGTTTATTTGCTTTTTCTGCAGAGTCATGGCAAGGGAATTGCAATCTGTAACGGTCCTGAATGGGATTCCTTCTAAATAAACCCTAAATCTTCGTAAGGCATATATAATGGCGAGTGTTTCCAGCTCGCAGCTGTGGTAATAATATAGCGCCGAAACCGATTGCACTCGCATCACAGTGTATTTCGGTTTCCCTCATCGGGTTATAAATGGCAAGTACGGGGGGTTTTATTAATTTGTCTTTTAATTCGTCGAATGCCGATCTACAAGTTTCGTCGAATTTGTATTCTGTATTTTTTTTCAAAAAGTTTAATAGCGGTCTGGCAATTTTAGAAAACGACGGAACAAATCGCCTAAAGTACGAGAACAATCCTATACATGAGTGTAATTGGTAGGCATGGGATATTTTCTGATATCTTTGATATGGGACTCGCTCAAGGTAATACTACTAGTAGATACGGAATATCCTAAGTATTATATTTCGTAATAGCCAAACTTGCATTTTGATAGGTTTAACTTTAACCCGCGAGACCTAATTCGTTTCAAAATGTCTTTTAAAATGACTTTATATTCCTCGATATATTTTGTAACAATCAGTATGTCGTCCATATATACGATTATTTTTTTTTCGTCGATTAAATCTTTAAAAATATTAGTTATAAAGCGTTGGAAAACGGCAGGAGCACTTTTAAGACCAAACGGCATTTTTAAATATTCTTACTGGCCGCTAGGCGTTACGAACGCGGTATAAGAAATTGATTCCGGCAATATATCGACCTGGAGGACGTATGTACGTACATATATAGGAAAAAAATACGGCTAATGAATGTTTTTATTTCCTTTGTACATATTTAGTACTGAAAATATCATATTTTTTTTTATATTTAAGGTGAACACTTTGAAAGGTTCCCTACATTAAGAATAACTTTTAATTTTGAAAAAGATGACTGAATAATTTTGGAAACAAGCAAATTTTTATGTGATACTTATACATACCTCAATGTATGGAAAAAATTAAGTGCCTTGAAGGATGAAATATATTTTAAAATAAAAGCGAATTGAATTATTATATACATATTTCGTAAAAACCCAGATTGTATTTTTAACTTATTAAAACAAAATTCGCAAGATTGGGGCAAAAAATTGTATATGTAGTCACGTTCACATTGAACTTCTTAGTGAATTTTCACCTTGAGCTTATTTAAAATTGCCTGATGAAATCCAAATGTCCCAGTGCGAATGGAATTCAGAAAATGAATGGATATACAGTCAAAAGAATCTCTTAATACCTAAACGCTGCTCCGTATGCTTTTCCAAAGTTTGATGAATGTGGCTTTATGGTTTTATCATTTGACATACATATGTAGCTGTTATTCCACGGACAGGGTAATCCATTTCAAAGACTGCAGATTGTTTATGTTGTTTCTATTTACTTGTATTTCATAACGTTATTCAGTAAAAAAAAAACCACTTACGAACTTGCCGTTTCTAACTCAACACGTAACCTTTTGAATATTGATCGAAATCTGGATTTAAGTTGCCATTTCGATTTTCATTCGCCATTGTGCTGCATTTGCTCTAATTAAGTTTTCAATTGGCAATTATCCCATATTCTGTCTTGAACTTTTGGATCTTGTCTCAATATCTAGTATTTTAAAATCGGCAGCGCAAAAGATCTAAGTATATAGATGTAAGTGCTATATAACTGCATTCAAACATTGTTAAAGCTTAAGAAATACCTGAACATTTATTGAATAAAATCCTTTCCTCTTAAGAAAATGTCCTGCCATCAAAGGGCCTACGCTCTTCGTGGAACATTTAATTCGCACGTGGGTGCAATCGATAGCTCCAATAGCCGTAGGAAATATTGCTACTTTGTAAAATAAAATTTTTACTTTATTCAAATTGGAAAACGAATGAAATGAGGTAGCAATAAGGCAATTCGTTAATATTGTTTGTCAAATTTAGCGCCGGTGTTGGTAACAGCTCTTCGATACTCTAATTTTAGAGCCAACTTTAAATGAAAAATTCGATACTATATCGACAACGATTAAGATAAAATGCACTTTTAGGTAAAGGACACTCTAACTTACTTAGAGCCTAAATGAAAAAGCAATTGTATAGACAAACCGTGGTCGGAACCAAGATATATATAACTTTTATAGACTGTTGCACTGTGTCATTAGTCAATAAACTTGATATGGAACTCAACAACATCTCATTTTAAAATTATTCCATTATTTTGCGAACACCGAAGCATTATAAAGGATCGTTAAGGAAACAAATTCTTAGCACCCTTGAACACAAAGTTGAGTTGAGTATCCAAAAACGAATTGCATGGGCATTGGCCACTGGAGAAGGCATTAAGGGAATTCTGTGAAATTAACCAAGCGTAATAGTTATTACACCACCACAATGTATTTACTATTATAATTTGGTTTTCAATTAAAATTATGTTATTCTCTAACAAAAACCATACAAATTTAAGCACATTATAGTTCACTTCATTCGAAGCAGCTTTATCGTTAAATTATTTGGAGGAATTAATGTATTTAAATTTCGAATCTATGAAATTTTTTTTTTGTTAATTCGCTGAAAGTTTATTATAAAATTTTAAAGGTTCTTGAATCTATGATCAAATTTTTTTTTATATAGACCAAAATTTAATAATAAATAATAAAAGATTTCAGATATTTGGTCAAGTAGAATGAAATTTCTTTATCCACGTCAAGATTTTATTTAGGCGACAAAATATAGACAGAGGAACTAATGATCTTCTTTCATTTTTCAGGTTTAAAATATGGAATCGCATCAAGCGGAGATTCTTCAACATCTCCCTGATTTGTGCCTACGCCCCCACGAAAGAGAAGGACGATAGGACCAAAGATTGCTCTACGATCTTCTTGGCCAATCGTGCTTTGCGATTTCAATGCCAAGGTGGGCATTAGTTCCATCGTCGGAAAATTAAGTCTCCACGACGAAACGTCCGATAACGGATTGAGACTGCTCAACTTCGCCGCCCGACTTGCACTCCTGCTCTCTGAGAGCAATAATCATCAAAATGATATTTCTGATCAGTGGCACCAAATGTATCGCTGTTTACATACCGCCGCTGAAGAATCCATCGGATTTCAGCGAGCACGAAAGAACAACTGGTATGACGGGGAATGTACCGCCCAACTGCGATCAGGCTCAACGCGAGCTGTGCGGGAGCGTTTTTCAAAAAGTTCGACGGCTAACAGAAGGTTTCAAGACCGGGGCAAATACCTGTAAGAATGACCACGGCGTCCTGGTGACTGATGTCCACAGCATACTTAAGTTATGGAGGGACACTTCTCCACACTGCTTAATGAAAGCAGCTGCAACAACCTTGTGAAGACGTTGAACCCGAATTTACCTTTTTTAATTTTTTCTTGCCCATTTCAAAAAACCGTTAAGACTTTTTTCGAATTTTCAAAGTAACATTTTAATCATAGAAATTTTTTTTTCTAAAACGGTTACCCCTCGGCAGGCAATGGCAAACCTCCGAGGGTATTTCTGCCATGAAATACATCTGCCGTTCGGAGTCGGCACAAAACTGTAGTTCCCTCCATTTGTGGTATAAGGAAACACGGACACTACAAATGGTAGGAGAGGCTTGCCCAAACACTGAGCTATGTATATAGTGTAAGCATCAAATTATTAATATCATTATTATATTGATTTTAGAGTTGACTTATGCTGGAATTCAGTAAGCAGTCTCAGTCTCAATTTAAGACCAGTTGGCATTCATTAGACTTAAAATAAAGTATCTAAATTGTGACCTGGTGAAAAAAAAACGTGGAAGCAACGAGAAGCAATACATCTCTAGCTCATTTTAAGACTTGAGATTATACCAAGTTAATGAGTTTTGCGTATGCAGTTTTATAGTACATGCAATTTTAGTTCAATAAATTAAAATTTCAAAAAGGCCACATTTTGCGTTAGTAATTTTAGATGAACGAAGCAAATGACAAGGTGACGCGTGACTTCAAAAAGTTGGAAAGTAAGAAGCACTCTTAAAAATATTATAACATACTCGTTCATCCCACACACACAATATAAAATGAGAAGATGACAGCCAATTTTACCCACCCAACTAAATTTTCAGTGTTTAAAATATGACAACAAACAAAAAACAAACTCAATATATTTCTTATAGGCAGTTGACTAAATTTCGCCTCTTAAACCATTCAGGCGATCAACTTCAGTAGTCGAGAGTACGCACAGTTGTCCATACTCACTTACTTACTTATTAAGATACACAATAATGGAACTTGAAAAGCATTTACTTTAATACGGATAAGCGGATGAGAATCAAAAGTGGAAATAAACAAAAAAGTTATGTTAAAAACGTGCGTCACTTTGTGTTGTAAGATATGAAAGTATTATTATTATTATTTATTTGGAAAAATATATCAATATTAAACCTAATTACATAAAGGAGTGCAAGCTACTGTGGCCATCGACTCCGAAAACTTATAGCGAAAGAAATTATATTTTATAACACAAATTACATTCTTTTAGAAAATTATAGATAATTATAATATTTGCATAAGAAGGTGTTGTTAACAATTTTTTATACTGAGTACCATTTAAAATTTAAATCTTTGAATGTATGTATTTTAATGCAACTGCTCTAGTTTCTCACAACTCTTGGCATTATCCAAGCTACTCAATTTATTCCTTGATGGCAGTCACTATCAGCAGAATTAGAAGTTTAACATGAAATATAGAAAACCCAGCCTTCATATGAAATAATTATCAATAAAAAAGTAAACAAATTGCCTCAGCTTTCTTCAAATAAGGTTCATAATTCTAAATGGGTTCGTATTTAACTCGAAATTACTTTGTTACACTTCGCACATTTTTATTTAAAATAACCTCGAAGACCCAAATTACAAACAGTCTTACAAAATATTGAGGAGTATCGTTAGCAATTTTGGCTGATATAACATTCTTTTAAAAATGGTATTTTAATTTAAAAAAAAGCAATGTTAAAACTGCTCAATGATGAAGCTCACTTCGCCATATATTGTTTATATGATTTAGGTCCATTCTCATGTTTTATACCAATGACATAACTATTATGCTGTCGAAGCTGATCATGCAGAATCTGAATAAAGCCTAGCTGAATAGCGGTAGACCGATGAAGATGCTTTGGTAAAAGTTAAACTTGGTCGTTAGTCGATCTTCCACTTTGCGAAAAAGCCATTGGCTGTATATGGGATTTTGCCGTGATGTACATATCTCGCGATTTCGTCAAGCTCAGATAATTTGCATTTCGTATGTAAACTGGCCCAGCGTAAGACTAATCCTCGCATTGAATACAAAATTGGAGCAAACCCCATGCGTCGATATTTAAGGAGGCCTTTTTTCATTGGAGTCGAAAAACGAAAACATCGTTGCGCTAAGCAGTACTGAAGCAGAGTACTTCACTTATGGTTTTGAATAGCCATAGCCATTGTGCTCAGCAGTTAGTTAAGAATGATAATTTTCATACAAGAAGTAAACATATTGATATTAAGTATCATCATATAAGATTTTTGTTTAAAAATAATGAAAATGCTTTAAAATTTTTAAGTACAAATGAGATGCTTTTAGACATTGTTACGAGAAATTTGCAAAAAACTTTCAAAATTTACTAAAGAAATGGGACTGGATTAACTTTTTTTAAAACTTCATCAATAAATATTAATTATTTTGTGTCACAGGTCTATACTGTGTATACAGTACTCTTATAATATTGACTAGTTACAAACATGGAACTTTCAGTTTCAATTTAAAAAAGTTTCATCACACGGCAGAGGTTAAAAACAAATTTAAAAGTTTCTGAATATGTCGTCTTGTAGCTCATTAAATTAAAAGCAATAAATTCGCACTTTTTCTACTCTATATGGAACGAAATGCGAAAGAGCTTCAGTAAAAAATTATTACAAAAATGAGTGGTTATTTGAAAAGACTTTACACATGCACCTTATTACTTTAAACTTAAAAAGTCGACAAAGTTACAGCGTTATTTGTAACCCAAACTTGTGAGAAATGAGGTTACCGCTCGCAAAGGTTTAAATAATTTAAATCGTTACGCAGTACCATAATTTCTTATTCATTGGGTTTCGCAAAACATACATACATACATAGGCACATACTTTAGTAAATGTAAGTCTGCTTGTTTTATTTATTCGCCTACAACTGGTGTAACTTAGATTATTTATTTTCCACTTGAATTGTATACATAAACGTGAATTTAAAAAAAAGCATTTGACAAGACGACCAAGAATGATCGAAAAAAAAAAAAAAAATGGAACTAAGTAACTGTGAATATGTATCAACAATCAAACACATACATAGATATGCACATACATATGTAGATACTTCTAAAGGTTGGAGAATTCCTAATTCAAAGCTGGCTGAGCTCACGAAAAGCGAATTTAAAATTCAAGAAGGTAAAGTGATTGTTCTCAGAATGTGTGTACATACAATAAGCTCAGTTCTATTTATGTGTGTTAGTGTGTACACACTGTGTATACATTAAGGTGCACACAAAAATCTCTCACAATCTAAATGGCAATAATAAATAGTCTTGTAGTGACCACTTTAACTTAATCAAGGTTAAAGGTTTTCATTTTAATAACCGCGTTTAAAATATTTACACTTAATTAAATAAAAAAAAGTCCATTTAAACTCATGAAAATAATAAAGTGTTATAAAATACAATTAAAAATTTCAACTTAAAAAACTAATACTTTATTTTAATTAATTTGCCCAGTCAATTTTGTATACTATTTTTAAGAAATATTTCAATTTTACAGTTGGAATCTATAATGAAAAAAGAAAATATTCAACACCGGATATTCAGTGGAAAACTAATTGCATCGATCAAATAAATCGAAAATTATGAAATGTATTTTTTTTTATTATTCATAATTGCATTTTTTATAATAATATGTACAGTTTTAATTAAATTACCATCAGCAACTAAATTCTATTTAAATAGATTTATATAAAATCGAGCACAATTGAAAGTTAGTGACTTTATAATAAAATATATATGTATGTATATGTACGTATGGAATCCAAATGCTAGGATTGTAGACTTTGATTTCAAAAGACTTGAGATCTTGGCGAAAGAGAATCCTGACAGGCTTTCTGACAGGACCCAGGTTAGAAGAGCAAATGCACCGAATGGGGATCTGGTCTGAAGACCTATGTCGCTTTTGCGACAAATCCAGAGTGACCCCTTGCCACCTACTCCTGGAGTGCGACGCAATAGGCCCTCTGGTCGCAGTGCATATATCGAACAATATCTAACTATCTAACCCCATCAAATATGGCTAGCGACGTGGGACGAGTAGTTGAAGATGCCAAACACTGTTTTTTCGTATGTCCGTGGTTTTCAATTGAAATGACTCGCGCACGAATTTGGGGAGATCACTTTAGGTTAAAAACCTTGTAGATACTATGTTTGGGTCTGAAGAAAATCGGTCCGTTGTTTGCAATAAATCGAACACAAATCAACAACAGAAATTCATATAAAGGCAAAAGGCCGTGAGCCCTCCGGTAGTTCCACGGAGCAAGCACACTTCGGCTTTCAATGCATTGCGCCACTCCTAAAAAAAACATGACCGGAGCTCATACTATGCAAGTTTTTAGACCAGTCTTATATTGGGCCAGACATGAAGCAAAGGTGATAGATCAAGGGATTTTGATTCGATGGTCTTACCAATTTACTTTATAGATGGTTCCCAATGGTTGACACGATACGAGCTAGGTAAAAGTGAAAACTCTCTTCTTCTAAATTTATTAAGAAAATACGACTTCAGTGTATTGAAAATTGAATGTCAATGATACGGCAAATTATGTAAACGCCAGTTAAACTCGCTGCATGAATTTTTATTATTTTTTTAGAAAATCAGAACTGTGAAATTGAAGAATGCATGGTGTGACCAGGAATTGAATGAAATCAAGATGACTTGCAAATGCATGTAATATCTGCGGGTGGCTTCACTGATTACAATAACATTGATAAGTATAAGAAGCGAATAATAAATAAAAATGAATGAAACATATGGAAGACAATATTGAGTTAAATATATGTATGTATATGTTAGTAAATAAAAGCGAAAGTAAATTTCTTAAGGCAAGAATGAGAGGACGATAGACATAGAAAATAAAATTAAGTTGATAAGTTTGCCCAATCATTGAACGCGTCAGAAAATATGTAATCATGGTTTTATTTCATTGCCGACTTATTAAAATTAATCATTTCAATTAACAGATTGCGCTAGTAAGATGCAGGAACGAGTTTGTGAACTCCACAATTTTAAACAGCATACTGAATACACAATCAATCCTTAGACAACAAAGATAATTATAATAGTGAAAAAATTCAACTTCAAAGAGAGTAATAAAAGATTCAATAAAATTTATTGAACAGAAGTATGCAAACTGGTATAGTACTTAACTCGCGGAAAGAAAAATGTATTGATTAAAAAGGTGTAGAAAGACAAAAAACTAAGACCAACTAACACAAAAACTGTTATTACTAGCGATTATCGAATCAACTTGTTAATTATCTAGAAAAGAAATACACAACCGAAAAAAGAATCGGTTAAACACAGCTCTAAATTAGATCATATCAAACTGAAACGAAAATCTCAATACAAAAAAAAAACCTTAGCTTATTTCATAGATCTAAAGGGAGCAAACGAAACAATGTACAGTGGTTTGAGAATAAACTAAAAACAATAATATAGTCACAGTAAAAGGATTACCCTAAGGATTGGTGTTAACATCAATCCTTGCGGACAGTGCATTACTAGAAATAAAGGAAACGAATGTACATAGTATTAGAAGGGAACAAAATTCAAGAAGATTAAATGATTGGCTTTGCAACAATTTTAGATTAAATTACTGGAAAAAATTATCAGAAAATTGGATTTATATACATATATGTATATGAAGGTTCAAAAGTTGGCATCTAGAGTAATATCAAGTATCAGGATCAAGTAATTAAATCGAAAAGTATTTGCCATTGCTGTTTTCACTACGAACGTAGTTTTTCAATTCACTTTAATGGCCATCACTTCTGCACTTCCTCTTTAACAATATCACTACGATATTATTTTATATACAACACTATGTATGTAGGCAAATTAAGAAGATAGTGAATTTCAAAGACAGCATTTTAACTTCTTTAAGGCATTGTTTATTTCCATTAATTAAATTCTTCCCCTACCTTATTGAGGACAATTTTATCGACGACCTCGACAGTGAATGGCGTCTTTTGATTTTGAGTGATTTTTCAACTGAAAAAAATAAAATTTTGAATAGTTTTGCTCTTATGTGTTTTAATTAGAAAAATCATTTGCGAACTCATGTACCTAAACATATGTAAGTTTACTCCATAGAAGTGCCACGACTGAAGGGGTTTTCTCTCAACTGCAATTAATAAAAATTTCAAAACGAAATAAATTAAACGTAAGCACCGTTAACTCTCTAAAGCTAATAAAATAATATTTAATAACGAAAATTTATTGTATTGTATTCCATCTAAAGAAGTATTTTCTTATATCAGCCCTATCGCTGTGACCGTCGTAGAAAAGTTACGAACGCATCCCTCCGCTGCGAATACAAAACTTTGCTATCGATGAATCCATGTGAAACTCAAAAAAGAAAAAGTGATATCAAACTCAAATGCCAAATTTTAGTAAACTTATGTATTTTTATAGCACTAATTTGGATTTATTTTACAAAATGAATTTACAGTTAAAATGCAGCGGAAAACGTTTAGATATGCCTTTAATCCTTTAGACTAGGATGACACTGTGTTTGAAATGGTTTCGATTACCAGTTTTAAATTACAGATTTGTTAAAAGTTTTTTATTGAATAAAATAGCATTAACGAATGTGGTTGAGGTACTAAAAGATGGCATCTGAAGTGTTCCGAGACCGTCGTCAATGAATAAAACCCATAATATGTCTTTTGTGCTAAGACTTTCGAGGAAGGTGGTTACCAGCATGGCGTTTGAAAGGACTTTGATATACTAATGGCCCAATCAAAATTTTTTGAAAGAAAAGAAATGCGAAAATGGACTTCCATGCAAGTTTCCGGGTGTAATTTGAGTTGTCCAAAAGTTGTGCACCTCCTCCTTTTGAGTTTTGATGTAACTTTCTCCAAATTCTGGATTTTTCTGCAACAGTTTTAGTAACCTAGCGAAGAAAATTGCTTTAAACAAAAACATTTCTATCAAATTTAATACTGGCATTTCACTATGTTTCCGAATTATGTAATAATATAATTTTGGCGCTTACACTTTATAGCTCAGTGTTTGGCCAGAGAACTTATAAGAAATGAGAAGGAGCGAAATGACTCCGGCTTTCATTGTGAATAAAATTTGCGATTCTACTCGGGGGAACATACCTCAGCTCGGAGGTACACACCACGAGCAGACTCGCAGCCACCACAAGTCGGGGGTACACACCACAAAAACTTGCAGCCACAGCGGCTGCAAAGACTATTTCCACCATAGTTTGAGGGTACTTACCATAGCGAAAATGAGAAAAATATAAATTTCACAAATGTGCAGCGGGATGCTTGCGGAGGCAGGCGGCTGCATATGATCGACGAAGACGAAAACAAAACAAGAATTAGAGTTAGCCGAAAAACGAACGGTAAATCCAGCAACGAATAAGAAAAATGCTGGAAATATAAGAAAATAATTCTTTCGCCAATTCGGCACATTATTTATGAAGAATGTTCATATGAATGCTTTTATTTTTCAGCTAATATTTCAATTATTTAAACAAATATGAGAATTAATAAGTAGTATAAATACCTACATATTTTAATATAAAATTATAATTTGCAGTTGCATATTTTTGATATCGAATTGCCGTCGGCATTTTGCATCTCAAAAATGAATTCAATATCATACATAATTATATGTACATATATATGTACTTATGCATGTATGTATGTATGTATGCATGGACTATGTATAAGATAGTCGATCAAACTAATGAATTCCTAAAAGTAATCTTATGTGCAAGCTAAAGCCAAACGCATGTTTATGTGAACACAAATATGTGCGTACATACATATGTAGGTATGTACATACATATTAAAATACAAATGCACACTTGTTCATAGTTTTTTAGTAAATAATGGTTCGTAATGATTAAATATTGATGTATTAGATATGAATTTAGTAAAGGAATCTCGTATTAAGTGAGGAATGCCTAATATACATATTTTAAATAATTTTTCAACTACTTATTTGTCGGACTGGGCCAAAAAATGCGAACGCCCCTGTATTTGCAAAGCTGAAGACGAAAATGTTGAAATTTATAAATTTTTGCAAGATCGCGAAAAATGTGCTTCGCTGGCAGATTTTAAGTTGTGCTTAAATTTATGAATGAATTGCTAGAAATACGCATGCGCACTTTATGAATGAAATAATTTAGGATTCATGGCGCCGGCGTGCTGGTCGATTTCTGGGGGTTAGCGGGAAGTGAGGAAAGAAGTGTGCGCATGTTGCGGACATATGAACAAGTGTGCATTTGTATTTTAATATGTACATACCTACATATGTATGTACGCACATATTTGTGTTCACATAAACATGCGTTTGGCTTTAGCTTGCACATAAGATTAATTTTAGGAATTCATTAGTTTGATCGACTATCTTATACATAGTCCATGCATACATACATACATACATGCATAAGTATATATGTACATATACAATGTAAATAATGTATGATATTGAATTCATTTTTGAGATGCAAAATGCCGACGGCAATTCGATATCAAAAATATGCAACTGCAAATTATAATTTTATATTAAAATAGGTATTTATACTACTTATTAATTCTCATATTTGTTTAAATAATTGAAATATTAGCTGAAAAATAAAAGCATTCATATGAACATTCTTCATAAATAATGTGCCGAATTGGCGAAAGAATTATTTTCTTATATTCCCAGCATTTTTCTTATTCGTTGCTGGATTTACCGTTCGTTTTTCGGCTAACTCTAATTCTTGTTTTGTTTTCGTCTTCGTCGATCATATGCAGCCGCCTGCCTCCGCAAGCATCCCGCTGCACATTTGTGAAATTTATATTTTTCTCATTTTCGCTATGGTAAGTACCCTCGAGCTATGGTGGAAATAGTCTTTGCAGCCGCTGTGGCTGCAAGTTTTTATGGTGTGTACCCCCGACTTGTGGTGGCAGCGAGTCTGCTCGTGGTGTGTCCCTCCGAGCTGAGGTATGTTCCCCCGAGTAGAATCGCAAATTTTATTCACAGTAAAAGCCGGAGTCATTTTGCTCCTTCTCATTTCTTATAAGTTCTCTGGTTTGGCCGAGCTTCTCCTACCATTTGTGGTGTGCGTCTTTAATGTTGTACCACAAATGAAGGGACCTACAGTTTTGTGCCGACTCCGAACGGCAAATGTATTCATGGCAGAACTACCCTCGGAGATTTGCCATTGTCTGCCGAGTGGTGACCGCTATTAGAAAAAAACTTTTTTTATGATTTAGATTTTGCTTGCCGTGACTGAGATTCGAACCTCGAACTCACCGTCATATCGAGTTATAGCATGCACCGCTACCAACTCAACCACAGCGGCCGCCATGTTTCCGAATACTAAATTATAAATGATTTATAAAAAAATATATTCTTTTCTATATATCCGTGCGTCATACGGATGCGTCCCTCGCGTTGGTCGGGCGAATTAGCTCACTGATGCCATTCTACGCACATCAAATCTACGACGTAGTAATTCGAACTCAGTTATGCCTTTTTCGAAGAATCTATGAAAGTCGTACTACGATGGTCTCGTAGCAAACAGTGATTTGCATTTTTTGTTCTTTTTGAAACTCATTTTCTAGAGTTTTGATATACCGTATCTCCGGTACTTAACTTTATTTCGGAATTATTTTATAATAAAAACTGAATTATACTAATTAAAGTAAGGCATAAACAAGAATCTAACAAAATTTTGCTTAATTTGCTACATTTCGATACATAAATGCCATCTCTGCGTACCTGTAATATGCAACATATACATGCTTATTTGTTAAAAGAAATGTTAGTAAAATAAATTTTTTTATTAGTAAAAAAAATAATACAGCAAATAAAGCAATTTAAGGATATTTCACTTTGATCAGCTTCGAAATACTACGATTTTTCAGTCGTTTCACTACGCTCGGTAGCACTGGCACTGGAACAAAACTTTCTAATTTCGATTTATTGGTGGGCGGATGATGTCCTTGGCAAGAGTAAACCTTCGTGTTTCATCGCATACATACGTCAGCGGACTATTGCAATTTTGTAGAACTCTTCTTTTTCCTCTTTTTAGCTCGTCGTACATACTTCTGTCTAATTAGGCTCTTGATGTGAGCTTTTTTAGTGTATTGGTATTTTTTAAGTACATTGGTGGAGGGTCTAGCTCGATAAACATTAAAATTTCAAAAGAGTAACCGTAGATTTTGCAGAAATTTATTAATTTTGTTTTCAAATTTCAAAGCAATGTGTTAGCTCATTTCTAACTCTTAGTTTCTTGAACTAATTTTTACGTTGCTATTAAAATATTAATCAATAAATAATTATTATTGAAAATGAAAACGGAAATCTTAGATTATTATTTAAATGCAAAGACGAATAATTTCAATTATTGATAATTGATGTTTTAAAAAAGTCATCAAATTTTTCAAAATTTTCGAAAAAAATTCTCATTATAATACATTTTAGTATGCAAAATTTTTTAAATCATCATTGAGTATTATTTTAAAACTTATTTTGTAATAATTATCAGCGAGATAATTATTTGGCAGACCTCCCAAAACTTTTATATTAAAATAATTGTATCAGATTATAAAAATGTTCTCATTACAATTATGAGTGAGAAGCAATTTTTTGAGGCTTGAAGGACGAGGGTTATTATTATTTGGATTTTGTCCGACCAGGATCATATTTTCAAAGCACAGACGAAGGTTGCCCACGCAGCAAGGAATTATCTGCAAAAATAAGAGTATATTCAATTTGATCGGTCTAACCTCTTAAGTTTTTCAAATTTACTTTTTTTTCTCAAATATTACTTTCAACGTCAGTTAAGCATCAGTAAACCCTCTCTACCAAGGTAACAGCAGTATAGCAATATTATGCTTTTTGATGTCTCTTATGAAAATAGTTATCTTTATTTATGAATGCACAAAAAATTTATGAAAAAATTCACAATATTATATGATGCTTAAATCAAGGAAAGCTTTTAGTTTATTTTATGAATAAAATATGTTGTACATAAGTATAAGGAAACTTAAATGTATACAAAGTGTCAGGGATCTGAAACAAAAACTTCTGGGTATCCTTTACAACTGCTTGTCTAATGCAATGCGTATTCAAACATGTGCTAAGTAATGACGGAATGCTTATTATGTCAAAACGGCAACTTTCCCAAATAAAAATTCGGAGTAAACAATAAATTCATATACATACGTACGAGTACATATTTATTTATTTGTTTATGCAGTCAATGAAAGCCTATTTTAAAGGCTACACGTACATATTAGATAAAAGTATTACATATTATTATAAAATATTACTGACATTACTTAAATAAGATTCAAGTCGCTTATAGAAAATATTATTTGATCTATCTATGCATGTCAAGCTCTAGAGAACTCGAAATTATATTGAATTCTTGCAAAGTTCTATTTAAAGGAGCATTTTGCTGTAGAGAGTTTTGCTGGAAGCGAAACAAATCAAAATGCCGCAGAATTCAGCTGGCAACATTGAAATATATTCTGCTAAGCAATAAGGGAAATCAACATTACCGGATATTACATCAAAAATGAGAAATCAACATGAAGATTCTTTAATTCTTAATATACATGCATATACATATGTTTGTTTACGAAAGCGCAAATAAAAAATAGCTAAAACGTCAACAGGGTAATCATTCAAGCTAGTCCATGGAATGAAAAAATTTAAATGTTTGTAAGTTATAACTTTAGGCATTTTTTGGCCTTTAAATGTTTATTAAAATTAAGCTGTTCTGGAGCAGGAGAAAGTCGGCTTCAGTGAAATGTTTCTCACATGCTCTCACCGAATTGAAAAAAATGTATTTGGCATAGATGGATCGAAGCTCTTCTTCTTTTGGGCACTGCCATAGTTTTCGTTATATTTAAAATTATTTGCTGACATTTTTTTAAATCTTTGCATGTATACATTTACGTAAATATATGTGTATAATTTTTCAACAAAACTTTTTGTTTAAATTTTTTTTTTTTAACTCAGTTAGGGGTTAAAAAATTGCATAAGGTTTGACATAATAACGCCCCGGAATTTAGGCGCTGTCAGTACTTAACACACTTTGTTAAATACACTTTGGTCTAATGTAGTTATCTACTATTTTCAAACATAACTTTGAAATTGATATGCAAATGCTACATTTTGCCATTTGCACTAGATTTCTTTTGACTGGGATACAGAACGCAGAAAAAAAAGAGAATTTATAAGGTGGGTTTCAACAGAGTAACTAGGATAACGAGTATCAAAAAATTTTTTAAGGCATATACTGAAATTAGTAATTTTGTTAGATTTCGTTTAAATTTTGGGCGCCCTAATAGCCGCATGCATAGCACAACACACGTTAACTTGCAAAATTGTATTGTTTTTTTTTGCCTTTTTATAAAGACTGATGAAAAATTGGACTTTCTAAAAATATATTCGTTTACAAACACATACTGAATCAAATCCACAACAGATTTTGTTGAATTTTTTATAAACCTTCGTAACACTCAATTCAACGGCAAACGTTTCCCATAACTACTCGGTTTTGAGGAGACGTGTTAAATAAGTAAATAGAAAATAATGAAACAATCAAATTTGGACTCGCTGTGCACTCGTGTTATGAATATTAAATTTTATTGGAATATTTGCGTATGCAGTGAAATGTAAATTGGGCATCACCTAGCGTACACGTGTACATACTCGTATTTCACACCAGAAACAGATAAGTATGTACGTATAAAAATTTAAACGCTATTTCAAATGTAAAAATGCAGGCGTTGATAGATACTCATATGCCACTTCCACCAAAGAACATGAACATATACATATATACAATATGAAATATATACATATGTATATGTATGCAGGGCCGCAAAGAGAAAACCCGGGCACGGGAATTATAACGCGGGACTCCCTTCAAAATCTTTTCTTTATAATATTTCCTAATTTGTACTCTCTGAGTGAAATGTAACAAACAGAAATACTCATAATCATGCTTACAAATTATCTGTAGTATATTGTTATGAAGGTAATGCGTTGTTTTGAAAAATAATGTTCCTATAATATACTGTCGAACCAATCATACATTCAGTTGCACGCGCACTATGACTTCGTTATGTTTGATTTAATGTGGTTCTAGTTTTCTACTGGACTTATCTAAATTTTCATAAAGAGACTCTTACAAACAGTTTGTACAGACAACAACATTCACAGATTGAGTTCTCGAAATGCGCTAGGTCGAAGAATTAAGACGAAACGAAAATTCGGGCCCGGGGGAAATCACCACCGAAACTTAACTCTTTTTTAATAGAAAAATTATGAAAAATAAAAGAATTACGAAAAAAATAAAAATACGAGTGTATTGCCAATTGTTAACATGCGTAAGTACCAAATTTCCTTCGGGGAATGTCCTTATGTGCTATTTGAACTTTTGAGAAGCACATTTGACTGATATGAATTTTTTTTTAACTTTAATTTCATAATCTCGCCTTGATTAAAGAGATTGAAAATGCATGACCTTTTAAGAGCACATTTACTAACGAATCAATTGAATATATTTATGGCGTCAGAAATATATATACACCCAAAAATTTTTGGAATAACTGACGCAGTTATGTATGCATGAAAATTGTATTAGTACAAGCTTTTCACAAAGTTCAGTTATTTTCAATAGGAAAGAACATCAGGCGAACGAAGAAAGCAAAGCGTACTGGGAAGGCATACAAGCCGTAAATTGATCTCTTGTGTTTGAGAAAAAGATACGAAAGTGTAATTAGATGAAAGCTCTCCAGTTCTGAAGGTATTCAAAGCGGTAAACACAGATGTAAGTTTAGGAATGTCTGATCTGCGTTGGAAAGACCAAGGGGTAAACTACTATTCTCAATACTGCTTGTCTCTAATTGCGTGCATCCCTTATTTTTACAAAAATGTATTCAAGGCTGTTTAAGTCGATTGTCTCGATTGTTGAAACATCTCGATAGTTCTCTATGTTTTCTTTCGTAGACGAATTTGCGATGAATTGTCAGTCGAGAAAATTAATGCTTAAATTAGCTAACAATCGAAACAATCGCCCCGAACATCTCGGACTCGCTCCTGACCAGCGATTCTTAAAACATCTCGATGGTTCTCTCTCGCAGTCTTAGGCAACGAATTGGCAGTCGCGATTAACATAAGATAAAAATCGGCCAAAATATCTCGCACTAGCTTGTTACCCATGGAAACTTTATTTGCACAAGCAATAACTTTTTATAAAATTAAGAAAAAACAAAAAAGGATATCCTTGTTGGTTGGTAAAAAATAAATGAGATAAATTATAGTAAATATTGGTATTCAGTAAGTTGAATGGGATCCTTCGTTTTGAGGTGGTCATGGAAGTTAGTTATATTTCCAAAATATTTGTAGCTCGTATATCCGACGTTGCCTTGCCACAATCCGTAATACGAAAATATATTTAAAATAACGCCCGAATACCTACTCCTTCAATATTATCAATTTTAAAAAACCATCAATACACACCTGCGCAAGTCTACGAAACCTTTTGATTGAGTTGACACGACGTCGTCGATCATAAGCCAGTCGACTTGAAGCAATCGAAAAACATCTCGATTGTACAGTTGGACAGGGCGTCGATTGTTAACTTGATTGTTCTTTTGCAACGATGGCGATTCTTTCGATCGTTTAAACATCTCGGAATCGCCCATTACTAACATAAATCTCCCTAGTGTTTGTATAGCTGCCATTCTTAATTAAGCTGTTCAAACGAAAAATAACGTTTTTCCGAATACCTAATCAAGCGGATGCAGCTTTTATATTTAGAACATTTCCTTTTTACAATAATTTTCATACACAATAACAAGCGGGATTACTTTAACGTGGTATTTATCATAATTCAATTATTAAAGGTTTGATAACTAAGCAGTGGTCCAGTGGTCGATGAGTTTGAGGTTCGAATCTCAGCCAGAGGAAATAAAATTTAAACCAAAGAATTTTGTTTTTCTAATAGCGGCCACCCCTCGAAAGGCAATGACCAACCTCCTAGGGTATTTCTGCCATGAAAAAGCTAATAAAATTCATCTGCCGTTCGAAGTCGGCACAAAACTGTAGGTCCCTCCATTTATGGTAGAATATAAAGACGCACACCACTTTTTGTCAAACGGCTTCCTTAGCATCGAAACCGTGTTGCTTCTTTATAATAATAATAGTAGTTTTCTCGTCCATATAAATTTGCTTTGACAGAACGGAAAGTTATGCAACTTCCAAACTGAATAAAAATTGAGTTCTGTATATTTTGTTTTTGCTTTTAAAAGCTAAATTTTCAAAAATATTTTATCAACTACCTTGAATTGTACTGAAAGCATTCTTATCACAACGAAATTAAAAATTTAACAATTCAAATTAAAAGAAAATATGAAATGAATTATTTTTTACCGATGGGCCTGAGGATACGGGTGCCAATATTTCACGTATTAAAAAAAATATTCGGGATCATTCTAACCCATTAGAACTACCGAGCGCGAAGTAAGTTATTAGAGAATGATTGGCAAAGCCTTTTTCAGATTTCTGAGCTATTTTCGCTTAAATAAGGAGGGCTTTCTCTGTGTCTTAAATGACATTGAAATGTTTTTGAAAGCTCCAATTCGCACATCAGCAGTTCCACCAGTTCTGAAACTTTCTGCCGTACTCAGATTTTTGGGTGAGGGTAGCTATCAAAAGTGCAGTGGAAACGATTTTAATGATCGAAAGATCCCGTTTCCCTTCTCCAAGTAATGAAGTACAATATTTATACCTTAATAGAAAAGAATATTACAGTCTCAATGTTATGATTGTGAGTAAAAAAACTGTACAACATTATTAAATATTTTAAAGATTTACATACGTAAATAATTTGTATCATAGGTGTGCGATTATAAGATGAAAGTTCTATTTGAGATATATTACGGTACAAAAAATAACAAAAAGGAAATTCATGTGATAAAGAAATAAAAAAAAAACATTAAAAACGCAGACTTCATTTTTTCTGATAGCTTTCAAGCTTTTTTTTCTTTAGCTCCATTTGTATCATATGCAGCTCTGTTTCTTCGGCATGTCGTTTTTCTGACATTACCAGTAGTACGATTCACTAACTCTTAACAATTCAATATGTCGAGTTGTTAGTTAACAATGTTTGCTGTTTGCAATAGCGATTGTGCGATTCACTAACTCATACTAAACAACACCGAAAAGCTGACTTTTACTATTTATTTAAATTGATAGAAAGTGGCACCTCTGGCAACGAAGTGTCAAAATTTACGAAAATCACAAAAAGGATTGCAAAAAAATAAAACATTGAAATTCATCCGGCCAATAGTTGGAGCATTGGAGTGCAAATTCAGCAAACCAAAGGCAAATAAATATCTTGTTTGTGCATATTGCGAAGCAAATTCCATGTATAATTCTACCTGTTTATTTCATAGTGTTTTTTTTTCTTCTAACATAGGTTTGGCACGATTTAAAAAGTAGAACGAGAGTCCGAGTGCGGAGAAGGCAGCAGGCCCTTAAAGCAGTCACCCTTAACGCAGCTGGATGAGCGGGTGCTGGAATTGATAGGAAGTCAGTATTTAGAGGGCCTCTCTGTGACAGAAAGCTTCCCAATGGAATATAAATAATAATAAATAAGGTTTATAAAATGTTTCTGTTTATGTTGCAAATGCGTATATTTCACTTATATACTTATACATATGTATATACATATGTACATTTAACATTCATTGCTTTAATAAAATATATACGTTTTTAATAAAACAGTCATGTTAATTTAATCGATTTAGTTAAAAGATGGAATTACAAATTTATAATAATAAAATAAAAAACATGTACATAAGTACATATATGAAAATAAATTAACTATCGCGTTTCTTAACAACACAAAACTAGATGCCGCTAGCTTAACAACACAGCTGATTTTGCAATAACGTATGTTGTCAAAAAAAGAGTTACTGAATAGCAGTATTGTTAACTTCTGTTGTTTAGCTGATTTGGCAACTTCGAGTGTTGTTAAAAAAGTTACTTCTTTTTTAACTCTAAAGTTTTTTATATTTTTTATACGAATTCTTTTCGATGTTTTTTAAAACTTTTAAAATCTCAGTATGGTTTTTTGTTTGTTCACTCAGGACTTCGAATTTTAAATCTTCAGTCGACTTCTTTTTATTATTTTGTTGGATTGTCCTTGAGCATGATGGAGCTTCGGCCAAATCACGATGAACTTCGCTGATACTAGACGCTCATTATTTATTATTGTTTTTCAGTTAAGCCCACTATCTTAAGTACTCTTTTTTTTTAATTCCTCCTTTTGTTTTATTTGCTTCATATTCATTTCAAAAAGCCTCCCTTACTTTCTGTTGGACTTGCTCGCAAGCGTCATTTTCTGCATTCCTCCGCTATTTATTTCTTTTACGTGTTTTTCCAAATATTAAATATTTTAAAGATGTACATACGTAAATAATTTGTATCATAGGTGTGCGATTATAAGATGAACATTCGTTTTGTAGACGCAAGATATCCTGGAAGCAATCCTGACTCGTTTTTATGGAACCAAAGCGAATATAAGAGGCTAATGGAGAGTAGTATGGAACAAAATATGTACATGGATTTTAGGTAGTTTACTGCATTTTCAGATAGATATTTATTTATCTTTTTATTTACATATTTTGTGCTTGTTTCATTTATTTAAGGAGATGCTGGATAGCCCATTGAGCAATATTTAACCCTCTGCGACTAACGTGACTTAATTTTAAAAATTCTACTGACGTGGTGGTACACTAAACACCATTTCGACGGCCTATAGTTACCTAATCCCGTCTTGAAAAGCTATTGGTTATTAATGTTGTTTTTAGTTTAAGTGTTTTAATTACTATTTATTACACTATTTTTTTAATTAAAAACCCAAAATTTATTTTAAACATTATTTATTGACATGCCACACATTTATTTCATATTATTTTTTTTTAACAAAAGTTCTGCAATTATTATTTTATATTGGCTTTAAGCAATCACAGCAACAGTATCGAGTTACAAATTGAGCACAGATTTATTCCACTTGGAGGCATAGATTGAATAGTTGGTTAGCAGGGGGAAGATCTTTACCGAGAATCCTGGTGATTGCCATTCTCACTTCTCTTGGTAACCTTTCATTATATACCCGAAAATTGATGTGATTTAACCCCAATTCCCTTGCAAAGTTGAAAATGAAAGTGTTGCTCCCCAACTATAATATAAGTACCAGTACTTATTTGATATAATACAAAAATTTGATATATACCGAATTATATCTAGTAGTGTTTGGAAAACTGCCATACGACGAGTTTTACGGCAACATAAATATATCGAACACTTTTTGTCAGCTTCGTCAACTTCTGTTCTTGATTGGGGTGAAAAGAAGAAATCAGAAGAATGGCTTTATTTGTTTCGGTTCATAGGCCAATAGTGTATACTCATTTTGATGCTCATGCTCGCTTTCTTCCTTCAATCATTCTTGTATCTGCTCGTCACAGTGAGGCCCAGGATTTATGTTTAAGGAATCAATCAAAAGAAAACTATAAGTAAATATAACATATCAAAACAATTTCACTGACGTATTGTCTAGGAGACACTACGCAAATATAACATAAATACAGAGGTGGTTGTTTCTCAGACACCTACCTTAATACTGATGTGGTTGGCCCGCAGACACTTTTTCACTCACGCGATGAGTTAGTTAAATGACGGCGTAAACCGCTTTTTTTTTGTACAATGGAGTCTGTCACACTACCACGTCAGTCGTAGAGGGTTAATGACGCCGTTTAGGATGGCTGAAGGCGGATTTTCACAAGCTCAATACAACACTATCCACGCAAAATGTCGAAACATAGTGGAGCGAACTATTGGAGTTCTTAAAAAGAAATTTCGATGCCTTCTTTCTATTCGTGGGCTACATTACAAACCCGAAAAAGCCACGAGAATTGTGAACGTGTGCTGCATATTACATAACATAGCGCAACACTTCAAAGTGGAGTGGACAGAAATAGCACCCGCCTCTGTAATCATTGATGAAGACAGTCGGTGAATCAAATTCCTTAGATGTTGCCCGAGTTATAAGAAATAATATAATGCACTCTTTATAAATAATGGAAAGTTCTATTTGAGATATATTACGGTACAAAAAATAACAAAAAGGAAATTCATGTAATAAAGAAATAAAATAAAAACATTAAAAATGCAGCCTTAATTTTTTCTGATAGCTTTCAAGCTTTTTTTTCTTTAGCTCCATTTGTGTCATATGCAGCTCTGTTTCTTCGGCATGTCGTTTTTTAACATTACCAGTTTCTTCTTTTTTAACTCTAAAATTTTTTATACGAATTCTTTTCGATGTATTTTAAAACTTTTAAAATCTCAGTCTGGTTTTTTGTTTGTTCACTCAGGACTTCGAATTTTAAATCTTCAGTCGACTTCTTTTTATTATTTTGTTGGATTGTCCTTGAGCATGATGGAGCTTCGGCCAAATCACGATGTACTTCGCTGATACTGGCATCGACATTCTCCATATTTTCAACAGACGAGTTGTCGAGACTTGCTTCGAGGGTGACGCCAATGCATCTGCCAAGAGAATTGACGGATTCTTGCAACAGTGTAATACTGACTACAGTCTCTTCCAATGGGCTCAAACTAAATTCCGTTGAAGGGTCTCCGCCAGTCGCAGAAAAGTTTTTTTTGTTGTTAGATATCTTTCTTTTTAGGTTTGTTTTGAAGTGAATCCAAACCTGAAAATTGACATAAATATTCTGCAATTATTAACTAATACATCTCACTCTTTGTCATTCTTGCGACGTCCTTGTTGGAGGTCAAAAACTATTTAAGTAAGTCCACTGAGATATTTTCCCACTTGTCTTGGATTATTTGCTTGGAAGATCCAAAATTATGCCTGCCGCTAGCGATGTCTGGATTCTTCTCCATCCAACCAATTCACGTTTCCATTTGCTTTTTATTTGTCACCTTAATTCTAGAAAGACGTATAATACTTTTATAATTGTTTATCAACCAGAGAGGTGGTTTTCTTCGCTTTTAACGTAATTATTATATTTTTGTTTTTCCATACCCAGTTCTTTCCATTTTTAATTTGTATTATGAATATTTATTTAAAAGCAAACTAACGAACTCAACTCAAAAATTCAGTTGTTAGGTTTTGACAGGTAACACATACGCAACTAAGTTCAGTTGTCTTTCATAATACGCACATATACATTGCGTTACCAACTTTTTGCAACTGACAGACAACTATGTTTTCAGAGTTGAGTTGAGTTGTGTTCCATAGCACAACTGTATATATACATATGTACATATATAGATGTATATGTATATACATTTTCTTTCTTTAATTCGTAATAAGACAAAAAAAAAATGGCATGAAGAAAGTTGCTTTTGTATTTAGGAGACCGATTTAAAAATATTTTTCAAAATCTGTGGTTTTAATTTTCAATTGAAATCATTCAAATAAATATGTTTGTTATTTTAATTAATTTTTACTATCAAAACAACTAACAAAAAAGTAGAAAACAATTTAAAAGTGCACGCCTTTACTTTTTCCATTATGTTCATACATAAGTACTTTCTGTCAATAAACCACAAATATAGTCCCCCATTATGTTTTCATTATATTGGCCCTGATAACGTTGTTCGAAGCTCATAATGTCCTGATGAAAACGTTCTCCTTGTTCTTCTGAATACGCTCCCATGTTGTTCTTAAATTTTTATAAATGAGCATGCAGCATATGTACTTTTAATGATGTCCTGCAGCCCATGGCCTTCAAATTTTATAGCATATCCTCAACTAGCTTTATGTAGTTTTGAGGTTTGTTATTTCCTAAAAGTTCAGAAAAAACTGCTTTGAAATTTTTCCAACTCGCTTTTTGTGTACGATTCAGCCACGTTGGAAACTTTTCATCAGCGAAAATCTGTCTGATTCGCGGCCAACAAAAACCCCAGCTTCAACCTTTGCTTCTGATAACTTCGGAAAATAATGTCTCAAAATTTGAAATTTTACATTTGGTTTTCCGATACAAAATTCTTACAGGCCATGACCGTTGAGTATAGTGCTTTGCATCCGCTCTGCTATAAGCATAGATAACACGGATACTTTGTATATCCGCTCTGTAGTCCCATTAAAAATTTCAGAATTTTAAAATCTCCAATCAGCTGCAAAAAGCTTGAATGTAGAGAGATGTCAACGAATAAACGCCATTCGCTAGGAACACAGGGTATGCCAATTTCTCTGTACATACCTTATTGTCATTGCAAAAACAAAGTCCATCATCTTTTGTGAAAAACGTTGATAATGTTTCATGTCTAGTTCGCTAATCCGTGATATTAACATCATCAAGCAAATTCTACTGTTTTCAGCGAGAGCTTCAAAGCCCTGCTTAAATTTTCGGGCAAATTGAACTCAAATCAATTTGTTAAAATCTTCTGTAGTAATGATATGCAATGGATGACCTCTCAAAGTTTAATAAATTGACCACATACATATATGACAAAATGCACCAGAATCATACTTATTAACACTTTCGCGACGACAATTCTAGATTTGTTGTTTTATAAAAAAAAAATTTCTGAAATTTATTGCAATGTCCTATATAGTGTTTTAATATTTGTGCTGATTTCCATAACACTTTCAATGAAATAGTTATTTAATGACTGCGCTCTTTCAGTTTTTTTTTATGGAAAGTTGGTCGTTTATTATTATTTTATATGTGGCATTATTTTCGTTAGAAAAAGATATAAAATGTTTAAGGAATATATGTATGTATGTACATATATGTTTCCACATAGCCTTGTTGTCCACAATATTTCTGGTAGTTTTATTCTCCATGTATTTGGTTTTTTTTACACTTAATTAATCGTTTATATCTACGCCTGTTTAGGTTATATTCAATCCAATTCCAAATCCAATATTGTAGAGAATTTAGGTTCACCAACTTCACGCTAATTTTATTCGAGTATGTCAGAGTACTAATAGCATTTGATATGGTATTATACATGAATGTAACTTTATTTTCGATAGAAATGTTTTCAAAATTGCAAAAGTTAGATTGTCGGAATAAGTTAACGAGATTATCACTTGTGTAGTGTTCCCAACATGTTATTAATTTGTTTGCTGTCATTTAAATTTTTCTCAACTTAATTTTAAACAAATTAGTTTCACGATCCGAAATCCGATGGCCATCCAATCTTTCACAAGAAATGGATTTGCTGTTTGAAAAGAGGAGAAGAGATCAATCATTATTTTTTTATTATTTCCTTTTCGTGTGTAAAAGACAAATTTTTTATTCATTTGCAACGTGATCGTTGATTATACAATTATTATTTAAAATTTCATGTAAATAACAAATAAAATCGGCATCACTCGAACTAGGGGAACGATAGAGCAGACAAATTTGGTGTTGTGGAGATATATTTTTATTTTTTATTATTACATACGTATCAACCAGATATTTTTATTATTAGCATAGTTGTTACTGGTTTCATATTCAATAGAGTCCTGTACATATGTAAGTATATTAAAATACCACTCGTGTGCCTACTGTGAGAATTGCGTCGTATCAGTTTGTATGCTTTAATATGTTACTCTTGATTTGTGATATCTTCAGTTGAGTAACTTTTACTCTTAGACTGAGCATGTTTATTATGTGCCAGACAATCTACTAAAAGCATAATGACATCGATAACATTTTTTTAACAAGTTCACTAGAATTTACACACTTAACTATGTTTGATGTACATTCTTTAGCGTCATGGTTTCCAGCACATTTGCTTATTATTGCATTCGCTTGCCTTGTGCTTATATCCGAGACACTTGAATGTTCGTATAGGACACAAGTGTCCTACTCGATACGAACCTTTTTTTGAGCATTCTATTAGACGCTCATTATTTATTATTGTTTTTCAGTTAATCCCACTATCTTCAGTACTCTTTTTTTTTTTTAATTCCTCCTTTTGTTTTATTTGCTTCATATTCATTTCCAAAAGCCTCCCTTACTTTCTGTTGGACTTGCTCGCAAGCGTCATTATTTCTGCATTCCTCCACTATTAATTTCTTTTACGTGTTTTACCAGAACTGTTCAACTTTAGTTTCTTTCGACTTTTTGCTCTTATTTTTATGGTCAATAACAACTCTGTTTTTTGTTGCCTTGGCGGCTTGAGCATATGACATTTTAGTATTTAAGTTCACATTAGCTATGCGCATGTTGTTTATCAATTCATTTTTTTTTAAATTCATTTGATAAATATTTTATTATTGCATTTATGTGTAAACCCAAGGCAAACGAATTTCGTCAAAAAATTTCATAAATATAACTTCATCTTCAGATTCGTTTAAATAGTTCAATGGAAGTCAGAAATGCCAGCTAATTAATCGAACATTGGCATCTTTCTCGCTTTGCTTTTCGGTCTTCAGTAGGCTTCCAATGATTAAACTAACTGCCACATATTTCTGAGATAAGCGGTTTACCTTTGAATAAAAATCAACCAAGGATTAAAGTATCTTTTGTTTACATTCCATATAAATATGTATATTAAGAGCCCAAAATACACAAAAGAATACCAATCCATCTGGAGACAATATTTTGTCGCGTCCAAATCTTATACAAATTATTCTAAATCGTAGCGATATTTGTGGTCTTAGCGAAGAAATCTAAACAAATCGTTGAAAACGAAATTTAAAATAGGGACTAAAAGTAATTAACGTGAATGTTTTTTTTTACACTAAATAATTTTGTTTTTATTTACAAAGGTAAATAAGGGGTTTTTAGACTTGTGGTTTTTAAGAAGAAATAAAACTCATGTAATTTAATGCTATGGCCAAAAACTTAGCTTTGTTATAAAAATAAGGGTTTGAGATTATATTTTAAAAATGATTGCGAGCAAGTGACTGTCGCGGCTGGACCGAATAAATTCCAGCCGAGAGACCCAATTTTCAATAACTTTTTGCAGCAATTGGTGCCGTATGTCAGCAATAACGCGCCGAATATTCTGTTCCAAGGCGTCAATCGTCTCGGGCTTATTAGCGTAGACAAGAGACTTTGCATAACCCCTCAAAAAATAGTCCAGCAGTGTTAAATCGCACGATCTTGGATGCCATGCCACAGACTCACGACGCGAGATAATGCGCTCACAAAATTCAATAAATTTATTGTTTTGTTGGCTGTATGGCATGTCGTCCACATCAACATCCTCGAATTCAGGTACGAAAAAATCATTAATCATGGCTCCATAGCGTTCCCTATTGACTGTAACATTATGGCCGGCTTCATTTTTTGCCCATAGAGCACACCAAATAGTGACTTTTGGAGGATATAACGGCGTCTCAACAATGGATTGTGGATTATCATCACTCCAAATGCGACAATTTCGTTTATTAACGTACCTATTCAACTTAAAGTGAGATTCATCGCTGAACAAAATTTTCTTGTTAAAATCGGGACAGGTGGCCATCTCGTTTTGGAACCATTCAACGAATGTTTGCAAACGTTGTTCCGGAGCATGATTCAATTATAAAAGGTTGGATACTTATTGACGTTTAAGTTTTCCGACTGCCTTGTAAGGTTCCATTTAGGAAGGTCTGATAAAGGGGAAAATATTTTAACCCTTTTCGCGCAAAGGTAGCAGAAAAGTAGGTAACTAGTAGCGAAATGCGGTTTGTACATATAATGAAACATATTTGCAGAAATTTGATATTTCAATTTAATATAATATAACCGAATATTCAACCACACATGTATGTACGTATATACATAGCACCTTAATACAACAAACTATATAAACAAAAAACGCAAGTGTGATTTAGAAGCAAATATTTTTTACACATTTTGTTAACAAAAACAATGTGATTTCAACCTTTTTAAAGTTTTTACATGCAGAGAATAGAACTATCACATTTGGAAACATTTTGATAATAAATTTTTCTTTAATTCAATATCAATTTTAGCAACCAAAATAAGAGGTTTCTTTTAAAAGCTAAGTAACCAGGATTGTATACATATTTCAATACAATTTCAAACTTTTTTAAAAATACATATAATTACCATTTTTCTAGATCATAAATTTGTAAGATTCAAGTCACTAAAAATGTAACATTAGTTGTAGGAAACAAATTTTTGTTTATATGGAAAACACCACACTATACCTTCGTCAAAAAATTAACGGAATTTTTATTGAGATACATCTGTTAGAAATCAAGTAAAGACGTTAGTCAAAACTGGTCCAAATACTAATAAATGTTCTTCTATTCAATATTTTAAATGTATAATTTTATGGTTTTTAATATTTATATAAATTCTTTTTTTTTAATTTTATTTTATTGTATATAAAATATATACAGTAAAAAATTTAAAAACATAAAATGCTTTCTTGGAAAAAAAATATCAAACAAAATGATCTGACCTGGACGGGAATCGAACCAACGACCAATCAATTTCATACATGCAAAGAAAAAGTTTTTCAATTCCTGTTCGCTGCTAGATAAGCAAGGCTACTGGGAAACATACGAGAATGCCGTCAATTCGATTATTTAATGTAGGGCATGCTGAAATAATTTTAAAACTACAAAAAGGCAACAGTGTTGCCTGCTAGGCAATCATTCCTCTTGGCCGCTGTGGTCAAGTTCGTAGCGGTGCGTGCTATAACTTGATATGCCGGTGAGTTCGAGGTTCGAATCTCAGTCAGGGCAAGCAAAATCTTAGTAATAGAAAAAGTTTTTTCTAATAGCGGTCACCACTCGGCAGGCAATGGCAAACCTCCGAGAGTAATTCTGCCATGAAAAAGCTTCTCATAAAATGCAATTGCCGTTCGGTGTCGGCACAAAATTGTAGATCCCTCCATTTGTGGTAAAATATAAAGACAAATAATATTATATATGTATAATAATATTGGGTAAAATGTTGAATACTTTTTTATAAAACCATCGGTAGGCTATGAATGTATTATTTGAATCTGTAGAATCATAAAAAGTCAGGGATTTAAAGTGCTTCATCGATTATTCTCTTTTTCTTTGCCAAAATATCTAGTATTTGGGCACTAGTAACCTCAATGTCTCTATGAATATTTAACAGCGCAGATACGTCCTCAATCTCCGTAAAGTAGAAAAGGACCGTTCACTCAAAGCCACCGTGACTGACAACGTGGCACTGATTTTAAAAAATCGGTAAATGTGTTTGTAAAATTGCAAATTCAGAGGCGGTTTGATAAGTCATTCACTTTTTGAATAATGTATACTTTTTCGGCAAAAACAGTATCTTTATCAACATAATCTCCTTTTAACTATTTACACTTAGTCCAGCTTTTTTCCAATTATTTTATTTTGACCCAAACCTCTTACCACACAGCCATTTCTTCAGGTTTGGAAATATAAAATTGTCGCATGGATTTTCGCCATGGTGGCAACACACGTATACATTCGCGCTTTTTTCGATTTTGATTTTGAATGGTAATAAACAAAAGAGGAGTCATTTGAGATTAATTTAATGAGCAGAAAATGTTTATTTAAATTTTTGTTCACTTCCAAAAAGAAAACTTTGATAAGTGGCACAAGTTTAATTACATGTAAATATCTTTAATTGAAGTTATTGTTGTTTTTATTAGACTTGGTTTGTTTTGACTGCCAAGCAGATAAATATACGCATGGGAGAGTGTTCTTGAGTATAAAAAATTTATTTCAATATAATCAAAAAACAAGTCAGTAGTTTTATTTTCATAGGACATGCGGAGGTTGAAGGAATCAACGAGTATGTTGGGCCCAGGTGGCACACTTTCCTACGCACACTTCGCTACATACAAATGCACATCAGTATGTATGCAGTCATCAATCAAGTGTAATTCTTTCGCTATTTATCGAATTTCATATGTAATAAAGAAAGCGAGAAAATCAAAGTTTTCACAGAAGTGGCTACTTCGTTCAACTTTTCTTCGCTTTACTCGGGTCACTCCAATACGCCTTAGTCTTTTCATACTGTTAGCTGCGAAAACAACTTGAAGTGTCCGAGAAAAATGGGCAGTTCCCTTAATTGCCGCTATTTATGTACCACTAAGTTGTGGTGGGTAGAAAAGAGTTGTGTAAATAAAAAAGATATAAGGACGCATTGTAGCACAAACTTTAAAACGTAGTAGTTGAACTTTGTAAAAGAAATAATATTTCAACAAACTATTCGTAGTGTCCATGTTTGTATGTTTTATATGCAATTGTAAAATTAGCAAAAAACTCTGATATTACTATAAAACAAAATAAAAGATCTAATTCTAATAACACTGTAAGGTGACTATTAAAGCGATTTTTATGCCGAAATTTGTTAACGCAGACAAAAAATCTATAACATGTGTCTCGGTTCTCATATCTTTCAAATTTTCGAGCGTCAGCACCAAAAACCAAGTGTTTATTTCGATATCCGACTGCAATTAAATTAATTTATTTTTTAAAATATTTTTTCACTTCTTTAGGTATATCACGTTCGGGTTTTGACCTGCCGGTTAGCAGATATCAATACAACAATACAGCAGCAACATGCAAAGTTGCAAATCCCCACTCTTTTTAATCCCTTCATGTACTATAATTGAAAATTTGTTTCCAAATAGGCAATTGAATGATCGCAAAGCATAACCACTAGCACAACAAAGCCGGCGGCTACTAAATCCGAAACGACACAAAACGCAGCCGCAATAGAGAAAACATTCCAACTGTAATTGCAAAGCTTATAATATTTTTCCTTACAATTAATAATTGAAACGCACATTACGCTTGAAGATAAAATCACATTTATAGGCTTTTCAAACGTTTTTATAACATCCGAAATTGAATTTGGTATTCGAGAGCAATGGTTACTAATTTTTCAGAAACAGTGGCAACACGTCACATTTTGACAAATCGAGGTGCCAAAATCAAAAATGAAAATTTATATAAACGTAATATAAGATGGCAGAAGCCACAGAAGCTAACTATGTATGTTTCTTTTTTTTTAAATAAATTTAATTAATGCAAATGATTCTTTTTTTTAGAAAATTTGCAAGGACCAGAAAGGCGCAGCTAAAATGGTACGTTGATTACATTAAAAGCCACCCACAAATAATGGGATGGAAAATTACACAGGTGCACAAAAGACTGTGGGATGAAGTGGCTCATGGCATAAACGCTATGTATGGACCACAAAAAATTGCCGTCAAATGGAAAGAGGTAGGATTAACTTGTTTTATTTATAAACGTAAGTATGTAAATATTATTAACAACTACATTTACATATTATAGTCCTTGAGCAACTTGAAAAAACAGTTGCGTTCACGAGCTCGCTTGAGGAACAAGCTCTTTCATCTTTGGCATGGGTGCAGTTGAAGGTGTGAACACCATAATATTACACTTTAGAATAATTATTAGATTATTAACATAATATTAGAAATATTAACATAATAAATTTAAACTTAAAATATTTATATGTATGTATGTACATACATAAGTATGTATTTACGTATACTCACATATACTACCATTTATCTACTTACCGGATTAAATAGTTAAGTATATATCATAATACCTACTTAAAACTGCAAACACATCTATCTATACACACTTACCATTTGTATACTTTGCACATTTGTACACTTTACATATGTACTTTTATATACGATACTTACATTTTACTTACTTTATGCTTTCGAAACTTCTGACCCGCCATTTTTGCCAATGGAAGAGGAATACATGAAGGACTTAAATGTATCCCTCGCTTCTATTCATTGTGTATAACAACAAGTGAGATATCTTATTTGACAGTTGCTTTTGACAGGATACCTAAGATGGCCGCCAATATGTCGACAATTACGAATGGCCCGAAGTTGGAAAAAGCTGATCTGAAAATATTTTGGGGGGGGGGGGGGGTTTCAATTTTTTAGGATATTTTACATATTTTGAGATATTCGATTAATATCCATTATAAACATAGATATAAAAATATTGGTTAAAATGTTGAATGCATTTTTATAAATCGATAGGCTATGATATCATTTGAATCAGTATAATCATAAAACGACAGGGGTTTAAAGTGCTTTATCGATTCTAGGTCACTAGTAACCTCAATATCTCGAGATACGTCTTCAATCTCCGTAAAATAGAAAACGACCGTTCCCTCGGAGCCACCGTGACTGGCAACGTAACACTGATTTGAAAAAATCGGTAAATGTGTTTGTAAAATTGCATATTACGAAGGCGGTGTGATAAGTCATAAACTTTTAGAATAAAATATACTTTTCGGCAAAAAGCATTCTTTGTATTCCAGTTACTGGGTAATAATTTTTAATTTTTTTGTCTAGAGTGAGTTTTTGTGTGTGCTACGAATTTGAAAACACGGTTGAAATTTTCTGAGACTACCGATTTTTTGGGGGGAATCCAGACACCCAGAACCCCTCCCCTGTATCCGTCCCTGCATTCGGGTAAAATATACGAGGAACGCAAGGGTTGCGAATTTACTTTGCAAAAACAGGTGATCTCAGCTGTTCCAAATTATGACGTTTATCGAAAAGATATCTCACTTGTTATTATACACAATGCTTCTAACAGTGGCGAAACAGACACCTTTGCACGCCTGGAAAAAAGTGACAAAGGAAATGTTATATAAAAGGAATGGAGGCAATCGGCAAAGCCATGGAGAAACTTGCGGGTAAGCTCTAATTTATATATTTTATAATTAATTTATTTTTTGATTTGGTTTTTTAACTATCTAGTCTCTTTAAATGAAAGAATGAAATGAAATAAATTATTAATCTTTACGCCCACTTATGAAACATTTTCTGTATCTCAATAACAGTATTAGGTATCGTCAAAAAATTTGGTGGACCACGCCCACCTCCCATATAACGGAAGTTTTTATAAAATGCAAAATCTCCGTTTTTTCGGTATCCATTAAAGCAAATTGAGTGAAATTTGGTATTTGGAGGGAGTATGAACTAAGAAATTAGGTATTTATGAAATTTTCAAAATTTTCCACTTAGGAACAAATTTCTGTATCTCAATAACGGTGTAAGGTATCGTCACAAAACTCGGTGGACATATTTTCCATGATATTGCTATTATTATCGTAGACAATTTTTGAAATCGGATCATAACCACGGCCACCTTCCATATAACGAAAGTTTTTGAAAATGCAAAATCTTCATTTTTCGGTATCTATTAAAACAAATTGAGTGAAATTCGGTATTTGGAGCGATTTCAACTAAGAAATTAGGTATTTATGACGTAGGACTCAAAACACCAGTTGCTCGTTCTAAACAATGACCCAATTTCAAAATTAATCTTTGAAATGTCTCATGAAGATCACAAATATTGTGGTGCGGAAACCCTCTTAAGAATTGTTTGACAGCGGTTTTGGCCAATAAAGAGAAAGATCATGGTACGAGCAACAGTTCAACGCTGTACGGCCTGTACTAAGGCCAAACCAGAGTTATTCAATTAAGGCATGGGAAATTTACCTTCCACACGAGTGACACCAGCTCGTCCGTTTGTAAATGCTGGAGTAGATTATTGTCTCCCAATAAAATTCCATTATAAAATTCGTGGCAAAAGGCCGCACAAGGCTTACATTGCTGTATTATGTTGCTTCACCACAAAAGCTTTTCATTTTGGAACTTGTGTGTGATCTTACTACCGACGCATTTATTGGTGCTCTCAAAAGATTCATTGGCCGACGTAGTCACTGCCAAAATCTGTATTGCGACAATGCGACCAACTTTGTGGGAGCAAAGAACAAACTACCGGAACTAGGACCAGTGATTCATTCATCAGAAGCACAAGAAGCGATAAAAAATGCATGCAACAAAAAGGGCATACAATTAAATTTTATTCCTCCAAGATCGACACATTTTGGTGGTTTATGGGAAGCAGCTGTTTAATCTGCAAAACACCTTTTGGTAAAAAGTTTTGGAAATGCATTTGTAACGTATGAAGAACTTGAAACACTGGTAATCGAAATTGAAGCGATATTAAACTCTACACCTATTTCTCCAATGTCAAATGATACCAACGACATAGGGGCTCTCACCCCAGGTCATTTCTTAATTGGTGAACCACTAACAGTTTAAATCGATGCACAAGCTAAACCCTCAAACTACTAACTACTCTAACTACTTCCAAACTAGTTCGGCAATGCAAGTCCCGACTGAACTATGTTGGTAAACATAATGAACTTGCTTTACTCTGGGTGCCTGGTCACTCGACCATTGGCCAGAATTGGCTCGAATCAGGTATTCCTTGGCCCGCAGCCAGCTATAGCACTCTCACCTTCGGCCATCGATGCCACCATCAAAAACTGGGTTAATACTTCGCTCAGCAATGACTGGGAGGCATCGAGAGGTTGCAGATGGGCAAAACTCATGTTACCTTCAATCTCAGAAGGGCTATCAAAACACTTGCTCCCGCTTAACAGGCAAGACTGCAGGCAACTTGTTGGACTGTTGACCGGTCACTCACGTGGCATAGAAACCTGACAATGATAGGCGTGCATGACAACTCCATATGCCCATCCTGTTCTGAAGAGGAAGAGACGGCGGAACACTTTCTGTGCTTCTGCCTTGCCTTTTTGCCTTTGCAAGAACTAGATATGAGGCATTTGGTCGCGACGTGTTGGGAGACGAACGCCTGAGCTCTTTGGCAACCCAAAATGTGCTTAGATTTATTCGTAAATCCTGCATATTTAAAACAGATTAAAAGGAACATGAAAACAGTACAATGGACGGCATGTAGTCTGAGTGCTGTTTTCTGCACGCGTTGTTTCGTGCCTGATTCCAACCAAAAAAAAAAGATCCTCAAACACGAAATTGGAAACCAGATGGAAATTAGTGTCTTATTTAAAGCACGAATTTCGGAACAGATGGTCGCGTGACTTCTTCAATGAGTTGCAATACTGCAATAAATGGCAAAGAAAATCCCAAAATGTTAAACCTGGAGATATTGTGATCACCAAAGAAGATAATGTTCCTGTAATGAAGTGGCCTTTAGGACGCGTAATCAAAATGTATAAAGGACCTGATGAAGTAGTAAGAGTGGCAGATGTCAAAACAGCTGCCGGCACACTAAAGCGTGCGGTTAGATATCTTGCTCCTTTGCATCGACACAACGATAAAACTGAAAAGGCCCAACAGCAGTCAAATCAAATCGACCCACAATTTGAAGAAGAGCGTTCCACTTCATTAGACGACAGTCCAAGAGCTAAAAAACGGAAAACAGCAACTGCCACCTTAACTACACTACTGATTGCTCTACTCGCACTTCCGCTAATTTTTACAAAAAATATTGAGATAATAGAACTTGGTTCCAACAGTGGGCTACATTTCGAAAGGATCGGTAATTCAAGAATGTCTCGATCGGAATGGAACATTATCTCCTACTATGAGCTACAACCATATTGGCAAGAGATGGCTATGTTTTCAAATGGCACGACAGTACTCCGACATTTATGCAGTCTCATGACTCAAAAATCAACCTGTATTAATGTCTTACGAACTTTTGAGCTCAGCTTAACGAAACTAAAAGAAGAAAACATTTTGCTGAGAGATAGGAGAGTCAAGCGTGGCGCTTTGAACATTGTCGGCAACATTGCTAATTCACTTTTCGGTGTTTTGGATTCTAATTATGCAGAAGAAATGTCAAACAATATCAACACTCTCAAAGAAAACGAGGCCCATCTTCAGTTACTCCTAAAAAATCAAACGTCAGTTATTGATGCCACTCTTAATGTATTCAAACAAAACGAACAAAGAATCAAGGATAAATTCAACAACTTGGATGCTCAGTTAAAAGAAATTACATCAAGGCTTCACGGTGATCAAAAGTAAAATTTATCAAGCAAGGCTATTTCAAGTCTTCATGTCACTATCCTATCAATTCAGCTTTCACTGATGTCAGTGCGATTATTGCAAATTCAAGCAGCTATACTCACTGCCCTATCTGATTCACAACACGGAAAAATCAGCCCAATGTTGTTGTCCCCATCGCAACTGAAATCAGAGCTGGTGCGGGTGCGGAATCATCTTTCAACATCGCTACAGTTACCTGTCTATCAAGATAATCTCCTACAGCTGTACAAAATTGTGAATATAAAAGGGGAATTAGCAGATCAACATGTTATCTTTCAAATATCAATTCCTTTGTGTGATCCGGAGACGTGGGAATTGCTTAAACCTCATCCTATTCCAACTCTAATCAACAACTCCTTCATTGCAATTATGTAAGGCATGCAGTGATGTGATAGCAATTAACGCACATAGGGATCAATATTTCGTTTGTAACACAAAACAATAAGAGAAGATGAATTTGTATGCCCTCACATGCAATCAAAATTCAATGTACATAGATGCCACCAAATGCTTATGAGGAATTTCACTTCTTAATAATAGTACTCGCACCAACTGCAACATTGTGCCCTTCATAAACTATGCTCCGCTAACACAACTTGAACACAATAACGAATGGATGTACACGATGCAGCATCCCACTCGGGTTAATGCCGTTTGCGGACAAAACCATTCCCAGCTCACTTTGAACGGTTCTGGGATTCTCAAAATAAAACCAGATTGCACACTTAAGCACAAATTGATCATCATTCGAGGGCACCAACTTCATTCCACATCGCTGCAATCATCATACACCGCAACCACAAACATTAGTGACATCGTTTATCCAGATGAAATATTGTTTGAGAAACTTAATATCAAGGCTTACGTTAATCACATAAAAAATATCTCCGATATTCAAGACAAGCTACACCACCAAGTATTGTCCGAATTTCCAATGCAAATCAGAAACATAAAATATCATCGTGCAGCAGTTGTTTACACTGCCCTTATCCTGGTGACGGGAGTAATTATGCTTCTCATCTATAAGAAAACTCGTTGCCGGAGGATGGACCTAATTCAGCAACCACGTCCAGCAGCACGTCAGCATATTTCACAGTCAGACTTTGCTGTAACTGTTACATGATATCACAATTAAACTTGTTTCAATTAAGCACTAAAATTAGATGTAGGAATAATAAATAACCCCCATGTTAAAAAACCACCTTAAGCCAGTATAACATTAAAAAATTTACTTAATACTAATAATAAGGATAATCAAGAAAAAACCATTGTACGTTTTACCATAAAAATGTGCTAGGTCAGTTTTTTTTGCTAGAAAGCGCAGCAAGATGGGGTCCCATGAAGTAGTGTTGACCCCAATGTTTTGCAATGCATGTACGCATTCTTGTTTAACATCAAGTAGCTGCTTTATTTGTATAGGTAAGGATCAACCGGATGGTTGTTCCAGTAATTTGTTAATCAGTGATGATACAAGAACTCTTTTATTAGTGTACCGTTCTTGTAACAAATTCCACGCACTTTCATAATTTCTACTGCGGCTGCCAGATGATTTATTGACATTCCAGCTTCTCCTGAGACATTGGCCTTTAGGTACCACATTTTCTGAATTGTTGGAATTTGCTGTTTATCCAGAATAGAATGTAATAGAATGTAATAGTCGTCAGGACAATTTGATGATATGCAACTCAAGCACTTGGAACTTGGTTACACCGGAGAGCGATAAGAAGTAAACTTCACACTTGTTTAGCTTTAGAATTCCTCACAATTGAATATTTTTAATGAAATTCAACAAGTTGCAGAAACACATATAGAATTGCTGACAATTGTTTTAGCAATGTTCAATAACATAAATGCAATTCATCACTATGACTGATACATAATAACAAAATTATAGTGCTGATTTGCACTTTACGTGCAGTGCTTACAAACCAAATTAATTTTGATTTCATATTAAAGATACATACGTACATATGTATGTAGGTGCGATGAACTTAAAATTTCATTAAAGGTAGTGGAAGGTAATTGAACGCTATCTTTTGCATATTTGAATTTTATACAAATATATGTGCGTGCATGTGTACATATGCACATATGGACAGAAATTCTTGGTGAAGTATGAACAATCATTTCATCCCTTTTGTCAAAAAAGCCAGTTCACGACATTATCCCATGCCTCACATTACCCCCTTCTACTCTATTTGGTACTAGCAAATATTTTAGTAGACGACTTGGACACATTCATTCGTAGTAACTTTTGTAGTTATAAAATAAAAGATAAAATGGACCTCGTCTTTTAATAACTTTGAAATTAGACGGTAAAAATGTAGCTACGCAAAATTTTCCCAGTTTACATTCGCTGAAATAAAAAAAAAGTATATTGTACCGTCAACTCAATCGAGGAGGCTGGTTGTAATGCCCTAGATACCCACCAAATCCGCATAATTTATCAGTTAAAAAATTCAGCCAAATTTATTAAAAATGCAATTAAAAAAGTTAACATTTCTCTCACTGCCTTTATATATTTTCCGCATCCCTTCAATGTTTTTTTAGCTTCAGAATTAATCTCAGGTAAGGAATCGGCGGATTAATATACTAACGGGTGTTTTTTTTAGGGGTATAGAATTTCGAATTGAAATAAAACACAAGAAAATCGTTTTAAGGTCCATCAATTTGGCTTTATTGGAAGGATAATTTTATGCCATTAATGTTTAAATATGATTTCGGGCATGTGGCCGCCGCGGCTGGCTCGAATAAAGCCAATTCTATAGGTCCAATTTTCAACCACTTTTTCGAGCATATGGGGCCGTATGTCGGCAATAACGCCACGAATGTTGGCTTCCAATTCCCCTAACGTTTCTGGTTTGTTGGTGTAGACGAGCGACTTCACATATCCCCAAAGAAAATAATCCAATGGTGTCAAATCACACGATCTTGGTGGCCAATTGACAGGTCCATTCCGCGAAATTATGCGCTCAGCGAATGTTTCCTTCAATAAATCGATTGTGACGTGCGCTGTGTGGCATGTAGCGCCGTCTTGTTGGAACCACAACTCATCCACATTCATGCCATCCAATTCGGGAACAAAATAGTCGGTTATCATGGCTCTATACCGGTCTCCATTAACGGTAACTGCCTCTCCAGCATTATTGCGGAAGAAGTATGGCCCAATGACTCCACCAGCCCATAGAGCACACCAAACAGTCAGTTTTTGTGGATGTAATGGCGTTTCAAGGGTCTCATGTGGATTCTCTTCACTCCAAATGCGGCAATTTTGCTTGTTGACGTAGCCATTCAACCAAAAATGAGCCTCATCACTGAACAAAATTTTGCGATGAAAATCAGCATCGAGATCAATCTCATTTTCGGCCCATACACCAAAATCACGACGCATTGCATGGTCTCGCGGCTTTAATTCTTGCACAAGCTGGATCTTGTAAGGTCGCAAGCCAAGATCTTTGCGCAAAATCTTCCATAAAGTTAATGGACAAAGCTCCAATTGCTGTGCACGGTGGCGAATCGATTCATTCGGGTCCTCTTCAACACTTTGCTCTACAGCGGCAATTGTTTCTTCGGTGCGCACTGTTCGACGTCTCTGCGGATGCGTATTATCACATAGAGTAAACGTAGTGCGAAAACGATCCATGGTTAACCGAACTAATTGCTCTGATGGACGATTATGTCGACCATAAAATGGACGGAGCTCACGGTAAACTTCGCGAACTGAACCATTATTTTCGAAATAAATTTGCACGATTTGCAAGCGTTGTTCTTTTGTCAACCTGTTCATGATGAAATGGCAAACCAAAATGAACATAAATGACATTAGAGTTGCCAGATTTGACCACAAAATGCCAGTTTTATCTCTATTCGAAAAACAAACCTGTAAAAAAAACACCCTTTATTACACCGCTTTCATAAAAGCTTACAATTTTCCAGAATCGTTAATTGTCAAATCACTGTTATTAAGAGAAGGTCCATTATCGTTAGGCTTCCAAATTTCATTTCTACAGATCATTGATCATCTGGTGGACCGAACCTTAATGTGTCGGACTACAAAATCGCCGACCATTCGAAAATTATTTCGTGCACTACTCGACATTCTAAATCGAGTCTCAGAAACGTTCCCTTGTCAGAGCATAAGAAAATATCCACTGGGGCGCGAACCAGATCCGATTTCGCCGCTAATGGAGGGCATTTCGAAAAGTTCATATCATAGTATTGAGTTAACCAATGTATACAAAAATGTTCTGAAAAGTGTATTCTCATTTGAATGTACAAATGTATGTATGTATGTATTTCTAAAACATCACGAACCAAAATAATTGCTACTACGAGGAAATAAGAATAAATTGACTTGCCAAATAATTAATCAGCTGAATTATTAATTGTAAATTGTACAGTTAACAGCTGCTTTGAATCCCAGAAGCACAACAAGTTTTGGTAGTAGTCGGGTTTTGCATTTGCATCATTTAGAAAAAACATTCTGCAGTATTACTTTAAAATGAAATTGAAGTACCAACTGAGACAAACAATAGTTATAATCGTGTTTAGGTATTATTTATTAGTTGACAAAAATAATGGATTCCAAGTAATACGCTTTTTAAAAATGCATATTAGCTTTTGGATCTTATTTAATTTGCTTTTTCTTTTGATTATTTATTACAGGAAACGTTGTGGTCTGAAGAACAATTTGCCTTAAAGATGCAATACATTCTTCCTTGGGAGCTTTATTCAGTCATAACTTTTTCTTGTAAAAAACATATATTTTTTTTCAGTATACCTTCAATTGTTTATGCCATGTTCAAAATGTTTTTTTTTTAACACACTTGTGAGTTAAAAGCTTGAAATGTGGATAAATATGTTATCCTAATACTCGTATGTTTACATACGTCAGCAACTTAAATAGTTTTTCGAATACATTCCCATTTGGTATGCTGAACTTTCTTTAATACGTATTTTGCAATAAAATAAGTACTTCATTTTTAGGCACGTTCTGCTATTTCAACAATAACAAATAAACATCAAGGGAATGGTGTCTTTCTCAGACAAAGAGTTTATGAATATTCAATTAAACAGACGCTGGACAACAATAAAAGCAAAACGCTCAGTTTAGAAATACGAATATCAAATATGCAAATGTTTATTTTAGGCCTAGCTACCAAAAAGGTACCTATTTACTATGCGATTTAAGATATTTTGAAAATGTAAACAAAGTGAGCGCAAAAACGCATCTTAAGTATGTTAAGTTGAAATAAGTTCAATTTTTTTTTCGAATTTATTCTGGTTTTGCTCAAAGTTAACTACTTTCCGCCAATTCTGCGGCAAATTTAATGTGAACATTGTGTGAAGCTAAAAAGATGTCGGCTTCTATATTTAACAAAAATATGCTTAATTAAAATAAAATAATTAAAATGACGTTAAGTATTAAATATCTTTTCTGATCGTGAAAGAGATAAACAAAACTTCGATACTTATTTTATTGATTATGCTTAAGTATATTTTAGCGGCACTCAAGGCAGATTTAACAGGTAACCTCGGAGAAGCAAAGTTATAATTTGATTTTTTTCATTTATCTTAATTGTCAAACTTTTTTTTATTTGCTGACGCAAACCACGTACACTTAATGCCCAACTCTGTCCCAAGGCTCAATCATTAAGTTCTGAAATAAAAATGTACATTTTGTATTTATTTATTTATAATATAATATAATTTTGACGCTTACACTATATAGCTCAGTGTTTGGCCGAGCTTCTCCTACCATTTGTGGTGTGCGTCTTTATATTATTTATACCACAAATGGAGGGACCTACAATTTTGTGCCGACTCCGAACGGCAGATGTATTTAATGAGAAGCGTTTTCATGACAGAAATACCCTCGGATGTTTACCATTGCCTGCCGAGGGGTGACCGCTATTAGAAAAAACTTTTTCTATTATCAACATTTTGTTATAGTACGCACATTTGATTTGACAGTTCTTGTTGACAATAAAGGTATATCAAAAATCCCGGAAGGGTTGCAATTTCTCTACTGCGGTTGTCTGTTAGATCTGCCTTGGGTTTGAGGGAATATTTTATTTGCTAATTCCTTGTAAAAAATAATTGAGGCTGCTTTAAAATTTTATATCAAAATGCGTTTACATGTAATTTACAAAGATCAGCTATTTTTGTGCGCATACCGTGAATGACCCTACCATGTTAATAGCTATTTATTGTTGTTTGACGGTTGGCAGGGCTGATAAGTTGGGTCGTGCAAAGCATAATCTGCATTAATTACGTAAGGTTGTGCGAAGCTCTCAAACGTTATGCGAAAGTTGTGCGAAGTATGTATAATCAGCACTTTAGACTTATTCTGCAGTCTGTTTTGTTTCCCAAACATCTAACTTAACTTCTAAATACTTATCATTTCTCTGAAATTGTGACGAACAATTGTGGCACCGGGCTGAGTTCCTAAAAAGTTAAAAAAATTATTACGAGTAATTTAGTTTTTCGTTTTAACTCAGACACAAACTGTTTCTTTCTCTGCACCAACTATTGAACATACATACATACATATGTATGAGCTCCGTTGCAGCATCCGAATGTGGTATAGAAAAAATAAATTGACACGTTTTCTCGAAATAAGGATAATTACCGCTATTAAGGAATCAAAATCTTTAATAAAAATATGTATGGTTATTAAGATAATTTTCAATCGCTAGTAAAAATTCGCTAGCTCGTTTTTAAAATAAACATATCAATTATTTTCTCATAACCTTTCTATTGCTTGCTGCAATGAATTGCAAATATTTGTTATCAGACCCGAACAGTCTTTAGCAGACTCATTTTCCAAAAAAATTTTAAGAACTGAAAAGCAGTTATCCCAAAAGGTAAAATATGACTTTATTGCTTCATGATTTTTTAAAATTCTCCCAATAGCAGGTATTAATAGTAGCGACATTGTTGGCACGTGCTTTAATATTGAGCAGCAAAAATAATATGTTACAAGATCACGCCTTTCCGCCGTATTTGACATTTCTGGATTAGAGTTAACAAAGAATATGAGGAAAGAGAACATATGGTTATTTAAAAAAATTGTAAAAATATACGTTGCAGACAGCGTTTTAATTAATAAATAGAAAAAAAAACTAGAAAGAGATGTGTTGGGTGACCCGTAATATCGATTTTTAGTTTAACAAAAATAGCGGTACCACGAAATGCGCCTCTCTGGTTCGCTCCATTGTGATTTCGCTCCAACGCTGGTCGAAAAATTAAAGTATTGCGTGGAGGCTTGCGGTACTTTTCGTAGAACAGATAAATTCATTGAAAAAATTTATGACAATGTTTTCCACATCGAGCACAAGTATTAGCAAAGAATTTTTAACTGAATTGTGAATAATGGGACACAATTGTTAGGTGAAATACCTTAAATGACTTGAAAATTATTTTGTGTTACCCTTATTTGAGGCGTCCGTAGATAAAGAGTGTGGATGATATTCATTTAAGTCATCAATTATTGTTATAATCGAGAATTTTGCTTGTGCATTTGAATTAAGGAAAAAGTGTTTTGAAAAGCTTGCATGAACAGTCAGCGAGTTGTAATTGTGGTTGTGTATAATGGCACAAGTATAATACCTACATAAAAGCTGCCCTGCTCTTGCACTTCCTGCATTTCCTTTCAAAAAATGAGAAAACGATTTTTGTTTCGCATGGAAAATTAAATTTTAAAGCGAATGTGAAGATATAAGTACACAATTCCTTGAAAGCACGCTCAAATAAGTACTGACTTGGAATTTACTGAAAATCAGTACATTTAAATTTGTATCATCGTAAATAAGCAAAGTTACGCCAAAATAAGTACGTCTGACAGTTCTACTCGTATGTGCGTTGTTCGTTACCGCATAACTTCTGAACTAAGTACTTTTAATGTAAATTGTAAGGAAGCAGATACGATTTTAAGCATATTTTCGTTCATACGAAATGAGTTTTTGAGTAAATATTTTGTATTATTCAGAATCAGGGTTCGCCTGCTGACTGTTTTTATTTCAGATGTTCTTTCATTTTATTTCACATTACTTTATTTCCTTTTTCTTTTCTGTTTTTTTACTTTTAGTTGCAGCAGATTTTTCGCAAATTATTGTTGGTATTTTAAATTCAAATATTGGTATTTAATATTTCAACAGCTGTGGCATTATGAAGGCGGCCGCTGTTTGTGTGTGTTTGAGTAGCGAGTGGGTATCATTATTGTGCTAAATATCAGGATGTAGGGCGTGGAATCTCGGCGAAAAATCGATTCAAATTAAAAACAAATATTGGGTTTGCAACAATAAAAGGAAAATAAAAATTTAAGTAGCTAACAATCAAAAAGTTACAGCCAATTTTTTAGCAATAAGTAATATTTTCGCCAATTGATACCTATAATTTATAAGTTAATACGAGTACCATTACTTATTAAATTAGTCTGTGGGGTAAATAATATAATTTGCTTATTGAGTTGTTTTAGTTGGTTTATCTTAGTAAAATATACATATGTACATACATTCGCCAGCCAAGAAAAGCTTTAAAAGATATTAGTTTGAATAAGCGTATTAGCAGTTGTTTAAGTAATTAAGTAATCGAAAAACTACAAATTAAAATTGTATCAAAATTAATTTATTTATTTTCAAAAATGGCTTTTATTACGCCATTTGCATTTCCATTATTTGAACTATCGGTTATATGGGAGCTATATAATATTTATCCGATCTTAATGATTTTCACTGCTAAAATTATTTGTGCAAAATTTCAAGACTTTAGCTGCTTAAATAGAGGAGATTTCATGCTAAATGAAATATCTGAACAATCAGTTGTATAGGAACAATATGTTATATATCTTTGATCAATACGATTTCCACTGCTTCTATAGAGCTTATATTCTAAGCGGACCTTCTTTCGATTTCAAACCTCTAGCTTCTTAAATGAAGGAATTATGTAGCAAAATATAATATCGGAACAATCGGCTCTTGTATACGTCGTCCGATCAGGCCGATTCCGACAAATAATGTCTAATATTTCATTCAAATGCTAAGTTTCATTCAAATATCTCGAAAACTGAGCGACTAGTTTGCGTTCAAACCGACGGAGAGACGGATAGACAGACCGACAGATGGACACGGTTAAATCGACTCAGCTCATCACCCTGATCATGTCGGTATACTTTTTGATGGGTCTAACTTTTATCGTTCTGGTACTTACAAACATGGGACCAAAGTTAATATACCATTTCCATGAAAGGTATAAAACTGAAGGCTTGTGAGGCGCACGGAAAAATTACCACTCTTTGGAGAACAGTCCGATTAGTGTTCACACGCAAAACAGGAAAAGATTCACGCCAATCTGTTAAGAGGTATGGCTACTGTAGCGGTTATAAAATTATGTGCAGATTCATTAATTTTTTTTTTCGTGATATAATCATTTACTAATGAAACACTTATCAAGTTTAAACCTAAAGCTGATAAAAAATTTTATTGACTATAATTAACAAATCTCGATGTCTCTTTGATCGTTTTTTTTAAGCGCGCCGTGGCGATAAATTTAGGATCCACAACTGTCGTCCTGAAACAAAAGAAACGTCGTTAAATCTACATGAGAATACCCACAGAAAAATTTTGGAAATTTGAAAATATTGATTTCTTCAAAAATTATAGGCATTTGAAGAAAAATTAAATTTTAAGTCAATAATTTCTTAATAAACCGGCCATAAAAAAAATTTGGAATCAATCGAAATTTTCTTACGTACATACTTCTATGCAAAATTCAATTATAAAGATAATCTCAAAATTTGAAGCGGATCGGATAAAAATTGTCAAAAATATTTCCCTCACCAATTGGAAAAAAGTAGTTTTGAGGAAAACGTGTTTAAAGTTTCACATACAACTCGAATATTCTATAACAAAGCCGCAGGTGGGCTTACTTTATACACTTAAATCAATTTGAAACTTATTTGTATGACTATAAAACATAGTTTAGCGAAAAAAAAGGAAAATTCTACAGTGGCCATACCCCTGAACTGACTGATAAAATCATTTATTGTTATACTTAGAAGAAAATTTTCAAACCCCATTACAAAAATGCAACTCTAGCCTCTTGAAACTTGCACAATTAAATGTATTCATTTAAGTCCTCCATCGCACTTTTTCCATGGCCTCTTTATTTTCGAAAGAAGAGCAGAGCTGAAATAAAATGAAAATCAAATGCTTCACAAAAGTTTAACTCAATTTTAACGCTGCTTAACTTCTTGAAAAAAAGAAGAAGAAATATACAATTTAATATCGCGCGCAGTTAAGATTTAAATGGCGTCTAATGCTCGCCATACAGACACACACACACATACACACACATAATACGCATAAGTAGCACTTTGCGCGAAAAAGTGGCAAGTTTATTGGTGCATAGCAATGAACAAACTATTTGAGTGCCACAACACCGTTAAGTTGACTTGGATCCTTTTTCAAATTTCAAGTTAGCGGCGAAGTACTGCATATTTAAAAACTTTAAACTCTATTCAAAATTATTTACCTGGTAAGATATCAGGTGACATTTTAGGTATGGTTTTGGACAATTACTATATATACTTATGTATGTACATACATACATATGCGGGTCCTCAAGGCATACAAGTATAGAAAATTTTTGTGGTACACCATATTTAATAAGATAATTGATCATTGTTTACAAACACATGGCCCAGCTCAGCATAATGTTCATTTTTATATTTGCAAATTCTTGTATTTCTAACTACCTACTTTGCTAGATGGCTTGCACATCAACATAGGAAACTCGAGAAAAGCAAAGCAAATGCAGTAGAAAGGGTAAATGACGTATAATCAATATAAATATTATTATTTATTCATTTTTTCATTGTCCACTTACAGCTGCGTGCGAGTTATTAGAAGTGAGGTGCAGAAAGAGTCATAAAGAATAATTTTATTATTTCTGCCATTTTAAACAAAATAATGCATTAAAAGGGATTGCCGCCTATGAATTGTGATTGTGTCTTAAGTCAACTACATGTATTGCGATGAAGTTTGGTGCGAAAGTGAAAATAGCAACACGCGTTTAAAGAGTTTTCAGCAGGCTGATATAATTTGGACAATTCAGCGCGTACGGAACTTATAGCGCTAAATTTAAGTGAATTTCAAAACAGGCGACTGCAATGTTTAATACAAAATATTTGTTTAATATAATGTAAGTAAAGGTAGTGTTATCCCGTTTCTCTAATGAAACAAAAATTTACTGAAGTTAATCAAGTGGTATCGGGGCACATATGGCCATTTAAATTGGGGCACATTCAGCACAGTAGAGTAAACTGGGGCAGATTCGTCGCTTTTTTTTCGAAGTTCTGTACATAACTAAGGAATTTGTCCACGGATTTTAAACTTTAATTTAAGGAAACTTACACTTTTTTAATGTTTTTTTTTTAAACGCCATTCTGCTGAATGTGCCCCATTACCCTGTACAGAGGAAAATAGGTGTTTAAATGCAATAACATTCCTTCGCATATAAAATTTTCAGATAATGGTGCGAAATTACAAAAAAAAAGACCAATCGTTCTTAAATAAATGATAAAAACATGAAAAAAGATTTTTTTTCCTATTTTAAAAATAAATAGATAGTATATAGTAGATACTACATATAAACATATGTAGCTCAGTGTCTCGCCGTACCGTTTGTGATGTGCGACTTTATATGCTACCGCATATGGACGGACTTACAGTTTGATGCCGACTAAATTATTATGTAAAGGTTATAACTTAAACTTGCATATCGGCTGTTAACATTTTCTTTCTGCAAGTATAACTTATGCCGACATTTGTGAAGAATTGGATAATTATTTTATCATTTTTTTTCAATATTACTTTTAACGTCAAATAGGCATATAATAAACATCTTCACCAATGTGTCAACAGTAAAGCAATACCATGGTTTTCTTGCCAAACTTTTCTTTATTTAAAAGAGAACAAAATTTAAAATTCACCATTTTTAAGAAATACGAGGGGATCTTCCTATATATTTTTAAATGGTACTACGAGTATTGCCAGATGCAAACCAACATGACATTCGAAAATTTTAACATTTTTAGCATAATTCTCTTCAGTCAACTTCTGTCAATTCGCATTAAACATTATTTTTTGTCAAGTTGAAAAATTCAATTCATTGAAAAAATTAAATTATCTCGTGAAAATTTTCGTGCCATAATTTTTTACGACTTCCGAAAGGGGCTAACACAACAACAGTGTTTCGAATCAATTCATTCAACTTTTGGCAATGAATCACCATCCAAAGCAAGTGTTTACAACGTCAATTGGTGCCGAGAAATGATTGGAAAATTCGACGACGGTGCTTCCAAAAGTGTCTACTACATCGTCACAGGTGATGAATCGTGGATTTATGCGTATGAACCCGAAACCAAAAACCAATCAACTGTTTAGGTCTTTCAATTTCAAGAAAATCCAACGAATGTTGTGCGAGCGCGAAGCAGATGGTGGCGTGTTTCTTTTCAAAAACTGGTCATGTGGCAACTGTGGCTCCTGAACATCAAAAGACCTTCAATTCAGCTTGGTATACGGCCATTTGTTTGCCAGAAGTTTTCGGTAAATTGAGGGAGACCAATCAAAAACGACGAACCATTTTGCACCACGACAATGCGAGCTCACACACATCACGTGAAACAAAAGCGTATTTGGACACTCAAAAGATCGAATCGATGGATCATCCGCCGTACAGCCCCGATTTGGCACCCAATTACTTCTTCCTGTTTCCAACAATTAAAAATAAACGACGTGGTCAACGATTTTCATCGCCCGAAGAAGCGGTTGAAGCGTTCAAAAACCAATTTTTCTAAGGTATCCTCTTCGGACTGGCAAATGTGTTTCGAAAAATGGTTTGAGCGCATGCACAAGTATATAAATCTTATTGGCGAATATTTTGAAAAGCAATAAATGCGTTTAGAATGAAAAAACGTTTTTGTTTCTTATATTTTCTAAATACGTCGCTAATGTTCTTTACTTTTTTTTTTTATTTGTTATATACTATTTTTTAATTAAACATAAAGAAACTAAATGGAATAAATTTTTATAAAACACACAATTGCAAATGGTACGAAAACATTCTCACATTCAATGGAAACACGTGCTAACACGTCATCATCCTACTAGTAGAAATGTACGATGATCCGAAATCAGACAGAATAAAGAAATGTAAACAACATATTTTGACAATTGCTGTACCACTTCAAAAAAAAATTAATTCAGCTTTTTACAAACGCCCCTTGCTAAATTCGCCTTGAAGCAAAACAAAAATACGCACCAAAAACGAAATATTTATAATAATATTTTAGTTTGTTTTTGCAAATGTATGTATATAATTCCACCATCGATCTGGGGGTATAAAATGACGTTTTCTCTTTTGTGATAAAAAAATTAATTTGAAATTTATATTCATCATAATTTTATTTTGTCGAGAAATGGCAATTGACAATTCAGAATTTTTCTTTCAGGTGGGAAGAAACACGCGAAATTGTAGTTTTATTTTTGATCAAAAAGTTAGTTAAATATTATTATTATTATTAAACGCGAAGTGTTCTGCTTAAATCGTGAAAAATTCGATTTAATGTACAATTCACTTTTAAGAAGTTCGCTGTCCGTTTTAAAATGCATTGGTCCTATGTAATTTCTGTGAAATGAGAAATGTAGACAAATCGTCTTTCGAGCGCTGTTTGAACAAACTTCTTCGCCATTAGAGGTCAGTGAGATAAATGAGCTATGTATATTTATAACGCTGGAAAAATACAAATGAATTCTTATTAGAAAATACAATTTTTTGAATGGGAAAACAGGAAACATGAAATTCATTAAAATGGTTTTAAGCCTGCTTTCATTCATCGCAGCGACATTGCCAACTGCTCGTGCATGATATAAGTATATATGCATACATATGTAAATACACAGAACATTAAAAACAAGTCAAGTGAAAACTGTAGGCAGACGCTCCTATTTACTCGCGCAAATAAAATGTTGTTCGTATATTCACTGTGGTTCTTTGCTATTTCAGTGCACACAGCTGTGCACAAGTATAACAAAAGATATATTTATAACAAATACATAAAATGAAAAGGAAGGAAAACTTTTAAGTGCATACATAATTCGATTTTAATTGTTAATAGGGAACCACTTCGGCGCAGCAAAATACCTTTTGTTAAAATAAATAAATAAACAGCACACAGGAACTTAAATCAACCGGTTTGCAGTTACTACTTATGAGTATGCCTGCACTGCGACCTCCTTGCAACTTTGTAGCAATAACACTTAATAAATAGTAAGTATTAGGTAATTTAAAATTCTTTTCATTTAACTTTTAGAGAGTAATGCGAATCGAGACTAAGCGGCAGAAAAGTTGAACTCCTTTGGCTACTCGATAGAAGGAAAATAAAGCAGCTTGTCCATGGAACAGCGGTTTTGTAGAAAACAGGAACTTGTTGAATTTTTTCAAACGTGTGCACGTTTATATGTACATTTGTTAAAATTAAATACTATTATTTTTTGAAAGGACATACTAAATTAAGGCAATTTTTCCACCAGCGCACAATCAAGTTGAAAGAAAGGCAAAACAGTCGCACTTATGTAATTAGATAAGTATGGAAAGGAAAATGGAAAATAGCAACAGTGCAAAGGGCGGAAGTTTAACTCAACACGTGGCGTACTGACGCTTTATTACGAATGATTTAGCTTCTATTCCTGATAAAGTCCAAAGGACGAAATATCATGAGCGGAAATAAATCAACCCATTAAAGGGTAAGTAAATCATTGATTGGTATTCCATAAATAGAAATATTTACTCATTCGTTTGATAAATTGGGTGCTTTTTCAGAGGTGTGGTTTTCAATGAGGAAATGTCTGTATGTTCCGCTTTTACATTTTTTAATTTTCATTGCGTTCGTGAAATCAGGGATATTGGACAGAGATGCATTTTATTACACATGGATATGATACTGAAATCATGGAAACTATTATCTCGCATTAAATGTGGTTTTATCACAGACTTTCTATTAAAAGTCAATTGGCAATTTCAGTCGGAAGTTTTCTTTGGTTTAATGACCATATAAACTGGTAAGTAGCAGCGTTTCCCGAGCAGTGATAAATGCTATTTCGTTGCGATTTTCTTCTGAAACTTCTAAAATTGGTTGTTTTTATACTTGTTTATTTTTATCGACTCATTTCGACAACTGGATATTTTTACAAAAGTTCAATGGAACTAATTTGAGCGAAATGACCATTGACTCGGTCCAAATTAAGATAAAGTCTCATTCATTGTCCAGTACCAGAAATGCTTCGATAACCTGAGTTTAATAGCTGCGATTTGGGGTGTATAGAACGCAACAGCCTATTGAGGATTATATTGATCGCGACCGGTTGACATGACTTTGTGGCTTATGCAATACTTGCGCACGCTTCTCTTCTCAGGTTCTTTTTTATACTCGTATATCACTTGTCTAGGGACGGCCATACCGATTGTTAAAAGTGGTACTTTCATAAGGCGACCTTTATTTTAAGTCTTCTTCCAAGATTTCATTTATCGCAGAGGGAAAGGGACTACATTTAATCCGCATTTGTTGAGTTCCCATTGAATGTTGCTCGAAATCCAAAATGTCCAAAATATGGCATTTTATAAAAGGTATTAACAAGTAATTTGAAGTATTCAATAATTTAGACAAACATCTTTGATAAACACAGACGTAAAGTAAGTATGAAAGTTAGACTGGAGCGATTCGTATGGCAGACAATTTATTCATACCGCGCCGTCAAAATTACGATTCCTCTTATTATTTTACGACTTGGCTCTAAAATGAATATGGAGGTTCCGGAATTTGATTTTTATGGGATCAGGTTGGGTTTTAGAAAAACTTAAATGTACAAAAATGGACAATAACAATATTGAAAACAAGATTTCATTAACCTGAGACGAAAAACAGTTATTCTCCAAAATCGTTTTATCTAAATGAACGATTGTATGGGTGCTATATGTTATAGTCATCCGATATTGATGAATTTTACTGATTACATTATATTTGTCATAAGTGTACTAAATATGAAAGTTTTTAACTTCATAAATGGAAGAGTTATACATTGTACGAATATGTACGAGCAAGTAGAGAAAACATCCATGATTGAATTAAATATTAAAAGCTAAATAACTAAGCAACTTGCTCGCTACTTGTTCCCAGAATAGTTTTTATGGAAAAAATAGACTGTCACCCCTCCTACAACAATTTCTTAGGTTATGGGGATAATAAATGTCGCCAATAGCCTCTCTGCATTGTTAGCTTACACGGTGCTTACGAAAAATGAGGTTGGCTTTACTTTTTTCTACTCAAAATTTTTAAAGTATCTCCGAAATATGGATTTAGAGACCAAACTGCGTATTTGTGCCATGAAAAAGCTTCTCATTAAATACATCTGCCGTTCGGAGTCGGCAAACAACTGTAGTTCCCTCCATTTGGTGGTATAATATAAAGACACACACCAGAAATGATAGGAGAAGCTCGGCCAAACACTTAGCTATATAGTGTAAGCGCCAAATTATTATTATTATTAACTTTATCTCGGTTTTTCCTATTTTTTTAGAGAATGTATTTTGGTGTGAGCAACAATATTTATACATATCTTAATCTTAACCCTTAACAGGTATCCAAGTGGATGTCTATTGTTCTAAAACCTACTTATGTAAGTTGATGATGCTCAGAGGACCGTGTATTTACACATGCCGCAGTTCACACATCCCTGATCATAATATTAGAGCCCATTTAATTTTAAGCTTGCCACTACTTTCTGTTTTAATACTTTGGGAGCACACCTTCCTTTATGTCATGTTTCCCAGTATGGGAAGCTGTGCTGAGGGGATGTTAGATCTTCTTCTTCTTATATGGAACTATAACCGTGTGTTGGTTTGGGCCGGGAGAATAAAACTTCGCTAGTTCCCTTAAAAAGCTCATGTTTTGCCTGTGTTTACTCCCAGTATTTTCTCCTTGCCTAAAAATTTCCTTCATTCTTACTTTGTCCTACGTGAATTACGCACGGTTTGTGGATATTGAGCGCTAACCACCATTGCAAGATGTCCGGCATACCCAATGACCTTAGAGCCCCCTCGTCTTTTAAGGCTTGCAGTTGGTCGCCTATCGCCCACCAGTTTAGTTGAGAAAGAACGCACCCTGAGGATTTACCATTATAACAACACTTTGCCGTGTTGTTTTCGGCCGCTCAGCTCTGATAATTATCCCCTTATCATAATGAAACTAACAAAAATAAGAGAAAACTTTCGAACATAGTTTTAGACGCAATAAATATTACATGAGTTATGCGCTGATTTTTGACACAGGCGGTAGAATAGGGAGGTATATTAAAATTTTCAACATCTTTTTACATTGTAATAAATCATCGCGACCTTACAATGAAATATACGTACATTAATACCTTTCGTTAACCAGTCTACAACGGTCTGGATAAAAGCCAAACTTAAAGGACTTAACAGGCAAGCAGAAACTTTAATATGTATATTAATTACCTGTATTCAGTGCGGTTTGAGCTCCGATAATGTAAACTGGGATCATGTTTAACAGCTGGCTGACTTTTGATTTTCTTATCGTAGCTTTAACTAGTTAGCGCTAACTATGTAAGCTAAGCGAACCCGTATATACTTTTCGGTTGTTGGGTCATATATCTCCTGCGAGAGACTTTTCTCTAAAACAGGTACAACTATAACAAAATCTCGAAAACGTTTTTCAGGAAAACACTTTGTTGATGTTTTTGGGAAATAATACATAAAATAAGTTATTTTCTTAAAATTATTATATGTACATATATTAAAAAACTTTATCTGGAAATCAAATACTATACAAAAACATTTCTTGTCATAAGCTTTTTTATGAAAAAATGTTAAAGATATACAATGTAATTTTTTTAAGAAACGAAATACAATAACTTTGAAAAATATGCAAATTCGTAGTTATATGCGCAAGTACTCGATACCTCTCCGATATTGAGTAGGTATCGATAACCTGATTGATATATGTAAGTACAAGTACTGATTTGAAAAATACCGTTATGATATTGATTTAAACTTAAATTTAACTGCTTTCGCAGATTTAGTCTTTTTGAACATCCTGCATATTTGTCTTTATTATTTATTGATCGTATATATTATATTATTTTTTATTTTTGAGCTGAAGGCCAGTTTAAAGAAAAATTATTAAGGAAAAAAAGAAAAATGCTCACTAGACTTCTTCCTTTAAGACTTCCGATGGATCGAACCCGCGTGTTTTTTATACCTTTTAATGGAAATGGTATATTAAGTTTGGTGCGATGTTTGTAAGTACCAGAACAATAAGAGTTAGACAGATCAAAAAGTATACCAATGTGAACAGGGTGACGAGCTGAGTCGATTTAGTCATGTCCGTCTGTATGTTTGTCTATTCGTCTGTCCGTCTGTTTGAACGCAAACTAGTCGCTCAGCTAACGAGATATTTTAATGAAACTTAGCAGTCAGATGGCCTGATCAGACGACAATAACGTACATAAGAGCCGATTGTTCAGATATTATAATTTACTTCATAACTCCTCATTTAAGAAGGTCCGCTATTCTAAGCTCTATAGAAGCAATGAAAATCATATAGATAAATGATATATAACATATAGCTGCCATACAACTGATTGTCACAGCCGAAGACTTACTTCGAGAAAGGGCGGCTGTTCTAGTGCCATTTTTACTTGAATGTGAAGTTGTTTGTTTTTTAGAAGTTTTGCTTATTACGCAGGTTTATCCTTTGTTATTTATTGGCCGTATAACTATTTTTTGTATTTGACGGTTTTTAAAAAAAAAAAATATGAATAAAAAATTATTTTTGTCGCTGCTTTTTATTTATTTACTCAATGCTATCAAGTATCATTAGTTGCAATGTTTTGTGGTTATTTACTAAATAGTTTCTTTAAACTCAATTTATTTCATTTATTCTAAATTTTAAATTGTAATTTTTAATTAATAACGAAATAAAATATAGCATGTTACGCGTATGATTTACATCAGCTTTGATACCTAAGAAGGTAAAAATAGTCAAATTTTTTCACACAATTTTTTCAGAATTCATATGTATTTGTTTATTTCTGGTTGCAGTTTCATTGAATTGTAAATGTCATATCTCCACATCCATAGCCTCAGTGTAAATTCGTTAAAGTGTAATTATTTTCCTATAAACGACATAATTTTTTGCCTCAATTATTCTCCTTTCATGTATGCATGCTGCGTTGTTGTTAGCTTATCTGCGGCAAAATCCCTGATACAGAGTGAAAAACTCTGCTGTCACCGCTTGACCACTCTCTTTCTCCTTTTCCCTTTTAGCTCGAAGTGTGTGGCATCTGGATAATTTGTACCCAGGGGAAAATTCAGGGTGTCCATGCCGGGTTTCATTCCACCTGCGGTAACCTCACATCACTCAAGGGACAGAAGGTTTTTCCTATACACATACAATTTTGAATTTCTGCTCTTTATTTGTACAGTTACGTTAAATTTCCTTATTGCTCATAACACGAGTATATCAAACCATTTGGCATATTTCTTGTGTTTCATACACAACTGATATCTTTCGGTATAACGAAAATTTGGTTTTTGACCCCAAACTCTTCCTCCACCATTCTGTTATCAAGACATTCTAATTTGATGTGCTGGCTTAATCAAAGCCCACCAGGGCGAAGAAATAAGGCAACATTCCTTAAAGATGACTTGAAGTTGACAATCAGTGTGATATAAATTTCTTTTCATTCAATTTCCGCAAATATTCGCATACAAATGTGGAGGTCTTTGTGTAGCTATGTACATAGATGTTAATGTATGACTGTACAGAGCCGCGTGGATGCATCCGGCATTAACCTACTTTGTTGAACATTATATTAAGTTGAATAACGATTGAATTCAACGGTTGCAAATTGGAAGACGAGGATATGTGGATCAGTATATCACCAATTAGACAATCGTGAAAAAGGTTGCCACCTATTAAAAGTACAAAATTTAAATACACCGTTCGCGCGATTTGCAAATCGAGGTATTAAATTAAAAGTGATTGTCTGTAGATGTGCATATGTTTCTTTTTTTTTAAGGATGCCACCTGTTCAAACATAAGATCTATCAATACATAATAAACGAATGTAATTTTTGTGCAGGGCATAAGATACTCGTATGCATAGTTAGCTCGCTTTGATTTCCAAAAATTGGTGTCAAATTAAAGGGCTTGCTGTGTTGATGTGCAACTAGTTTTTTTTTCTAAAGCGTTGCCACCTGTTAAGAAATTAATTTGCAAACTATTTAGGAAGTAAGTTAGATTATTACAATTAGATTGCCGTTACAATTCGCCTTAAATAGCGTTTATTGCTAAATTACTGTTTGAAACCAATTTTTCTCGAATTAAGTTAAATTGATAATTAAGATGAGTTTAAGAATAAATATGACTTCTGAAATAAAGTGTTTTAAGAAAACCTTAATTATAAAATATTTAAAAAAAGTTGCCACTTGTAGGAAAATTCGAATGTATAAAATTATGTCAAACAATACGTATTTTTTATTTATTCAATTATTTTTAAGAAAGCTCTTATGACCACATTTTCACGGCTTCTTGCCAACTTTTCTCAAAAACTGTACCATGTAATTCTACTTATAAATAAATATCAAAATTACTCGTATAATCCTCAGCAAAAATATGAACTAGAATTATTTGAATCCAAGAAAATTTAGTATTATTAAACAACAAAAAATCCCGAAAAATAGCCAAAAAAAAATTACTTAGTATTATTGAGTAAATCATCGGTTTTGTGTGATTGTAGTTCTTCTTTTAGCAGATGAATAAACCATTTTTGTACATGATAAATCTTGTAAAAAAGATACCTTGGAACTAACTTCGAGTTTTGATATAAAAAAATTTTTTGAGAAAAACTAATGGTTTGAGCAACAAAAATCGGAATACCCCCTTAAAGGGTATAAAAGAAATAGCTGAAAATTATTATTTTTTAATTTAATTAACCTTCGATATGTTTTATGCATTTAAAGTTAATTATTTCGAAAGAGAAATCAAATCAGGTGTTCAACTGATACAATTGATATTCCCAAATAATCGAATCACAACTTTCACATTATATAGTATGAAAGTGTTGCTGAAATTTTTACCGAGTATGATATTGAAATAAAAATGCCTCTTTAATGCAATCGTCAGCATTTCAGACACAAGCAGTTGAAGTTTATTTCAGAATTGCATTCTACATTCCATTTATCGCTACTTATATTTCTCATCTCCAAAGTCGGTTTGAAAAACATAAAACCATTTTCCAGAGTTTTTAACAAATGTTCACCAAGCAAAAAGTCGATGAAAAAAGGCGCAAACCTCTACAAGTTTAACGAGGTTAAGATATGGAGGACCCGAAACTCCCTTTCTTTGTGTTTGATTGGCATTAGGGTTCACTAGTTGGTAGTTGAAAATTCATACTGGCTAGTCGTTATTAATATCATGAAAAAAAAATTTAAATTGGAATTACTGTTTTCCACTTTAGAGGCAAGCAAAGTTAAGCTTTATGAATCATATTTAAAGCTTGTCAAATGCTTTTTTTACTTCAAAGATATTTTACCAGATTTTTCTAGTCGACATTGTGTAGTTATACGCATACTTATGCATAAATATTTATAAAATGATTGACAATGAATTTAAGCTAAATAGTGTCTAACTTGAAAAGGGTCACGTTTTGCGAGTCAATATGTTCTTCAGTGGGTACATAGCACAATAACAGTATATACTCGTACATATGTCATTAGACAACGACAGCTTTCATAACATGATAAATCGCAAAACACATTGCATAACAAGCTCCAGTGATAATTTACAAATCCTATATCAACAAGTGTTGTTGAAGGGATGGAAGAATGAAAAATGCCCACCATTTATTTTAATAATTAATTATAATTAAACACATTTACTAATTGCATTACTCTCAACACATCAGTGACAGTAATTTCTTTATGACTTACTTACTTACTTTTTTTGATGCCAAATTTAAAGAATAAAGGAATCATTTAGTCTACTGCTCTCTGAGTAATGAAGCTTTCGGCTTTTATGACAAGATTGAGGTATGCATACGAAAAATATATCGGAATACTAAGAGTAAAGAGAGTGACAGAGAATGCGCGGATCCTAGACACATAGCGTCAGCTCAGAACAAAGTACAAGAAGGGAACAACCGGTGGCCAAGGAAACGAACTACACATGAAACTTAGGCGATAAGTCGATATTCTTTTCTTTGGTAGCATTTACTCGTAATTTTTCTTCCACTTCTTTATATTTAATATCATTATATTTTTCTGCTGCGAACGACGTCAATGCATAGATTCCCATTACACTAAAGAAAAACGATTTTGCCACCTTGCTTGCTAAATTAGCAATCCCCTCCATGGCCTAGGCTATTTTAATAATAATAATAATTTGGTGTTTACATAATATAACACAGTGTTTGGTCGAGCTTCTCCTACCATTTGTGGTGTGCCTCTTTATATTCTACCACAAATGGAGGGACCTAGAGTTTTGTGCCGACTTCGAACGGCAGATGAATTTAATGAGAAGCTTTTTCATGTCACAAATACCCTCGGAGGTTTTCCATTGCCTTCCGCGGGGTGACCGCTATTAGGTACATAAACACTTTTTTTATGATTTAGATTTTACTTGCCCTAGCTGAGATTCATGCCCCGAAATCAGCGACATATCGAGTTATAGCACGCACCGCTATCCACTCGGTCACAGCGGCCAACTAGGCACAAATAAATAAATCCATAACAAGGTTGCTGAACGGCCTAGGTATGCATATTTTGGACTTGTCACTTAATCTACCAAAATCTAAAAGATACTTCCTAACGATACTGCTGCAATATTAATACCAATAAGCCTTTTTCAGTAGGGAATATGAGAGTAAAATGAAATCTCATATCGAATCAATATGAGAAATATTTGGCCCCAGTTTATACTGCTTTGGGATTAATTTTAAACCAGTTTGGCGGCGGTTCGAAATACGTCCTAAATCCGTTCGGATGGTAATTATTCGCAGATATTTGTATTTCTATTAAAATAGTTTTGAAATCAGTTACGCATCTTTACGGCACCATGCTACCGCTTTTGGAATATGGCATTACATTCGTCCGCCGGAGTAAACGACAGTAACATGACGACGAAATCTCTCTCCCTTAGATGGCAGCTATAGTAGATGTCGAGAACGTCATCCAGCCGGGCAGAGGCACCCTCCCATTGAAGGGTTTGTACATTCCAGCTGCATGCCCTCAAATCATTGTTCTTAATACGCTTTTCATTGATACCTATTTTTTTTTAAGTATCGGACCCTAAGCCCTGTACCTAGCAATATTCTGATGCATTTGAAATGTTCACATTTAAATAGGGAGCCGCTTTCCTTAGGCAGACGGCCGCTCGCAGCCTAACTAGGATGACTTTCTCACTATAGCTTACTCGCAGACGGATGTTCGGGAGCTACTCAGAGGGCACTTGAATAAAACCGACGGAAAGTCGAGAGCTGCTTGAACCATATAGTATACCGTAAGATTTGCAATCAAAATCTTTCCCCACTTTCGTCGGGAAACCATCCTAAAAAGTTTTGGTTTTCCAAAGCTATTTTATTCTAAACATAATTTGATGGCCATAGTCTGAAGGGTGAATTAAAACTTATTTGTGCAATTTCGAATTTGCAGAAACTTTCTTTATCGAATTTGTATGTACTATTTAAACTATTTAAACTAAAAGCAAATTCATTTTAAACTTATTTATATTAATAGCAAAATCAATATATTTTGAATAAGTGTTACAAAGCCTTATACATCTAGCAATTGGTTCATTATCACTATAATTCTAAAATTGCAGTTCACTTTCAAACAACCGATTATTCCTTAGGTTTCGTAGCGGAATATATAATTTCAGTAAATTTGCACGGCATGTACAGTTAATATGGCCATTAATAATATTATATATAAAAATGATCGCAAAATACGTTCTCCTGTCATTCAAGGACTGCAAATCTAGTAACTTATGTCTCCCTACACTGTAACTTGCACAAAACAAACTTTGTAAAAACGTTTTGAAGACGTTCTATTTCTGCGAATGAATGCCTTAATAGGGACTTCATATCAGAGAGCAATATTCGAGGCGACTCCTGACTAGTGAAATATAAAGTGATTTCAAAGTAAATGGATCTTTAAACTCTCTTGTGTTTCTTCTAATAAACACTAACATTGCAAAAGCTTTAGATACGATAAAGTCGATGTGTTTCGAAAATGTAAGCTAACATCCAATTCTTTCCTTTCGTCACGTCTAGATATCGTTCAGCTGTTTAATTCGTAATTACATATAATGTTATTAATAGTCTTTCTGGTAAATGTAACAACGTAGAACTTATTTATATTCAGATGTAACCGATTTGATGTACACCATTTTACAAGTTCGTTGAGATCATCTTGCACTTTGCAACTGTCTGGGTAACTTCGTTCAACATAGAAAAGCTTCACACCCTCAGCAAATAGTAGACAGTTTGTAAACTTGAAGCAAACCGGCAAGTCGTTAATGAATAACAAAACCAAGAGTGGTACACAGTGGGTACCCTGTGGTATACCTGAGACTGCGTCGACAATAACTCTTGAAGTTGTACATCCAATTTTGACAAAGACTTTTATAACTGTTAAGAAGCTTGCAAAGAACGCCATAACACTCCAACTTCTCTAAAAGTACAAAGTAGTTAACTTTATCGAATGCTTTGGCGAAAACCGTCCAATTGAGCATGGCCTTTAAAAGCGTAATTAAGGTGATGCGTTAACAGAGCTAAGTGCGTATTGAGAGAATTTCCTCAGGAAATTCATAAATTGTATCCTTTTTTGTTATAGTTTGGCCATATAACTAATAATAATAATAATTTGGCGCTTACACTATATGGCTCAGTGTTTGGCCGAGCTTCTCCTACCATTTGTGGTGTGCGTCTTTATATTATACCACCAAATGGAGGGACCTACAGTTTTGTGTCGACTCCGAACGGCAGATTATTCATGAGAAGCTTCTTCATGGCAGAAATACCCTCGGAGGTTTGCCATTGCCAGCCAAGGTGTGGCCGCTATTAGAAAACAATTTTTCTTTGATTAAGATTTTACTTGCCCTGACTGAGATTCGAAACTCGAACGCAGTGCTAACTTGTTATTTGTAAATTATTTTTCTAGCCCATCATCTTGATTGGGGTACTTGTGCAAAATCACAAAAATACAAATACGGAAATAAAAGCTTCTTATAAGGAGTTACACGTCAAAAAAATCGGTTTAAACGATTTTTTCATAATGTACCGATTTCTCCTAAAAAGTTGTATTTATTGTGTAAACACTGTATACGACTAAGATAAGTATTTCCATGTGCAATCTAGTTATAAACATATGATTGTATCGATAAATCGATATAATTATAACTCTGGGGAGCCATGAAACGGACACTTCCGGAATAACTAAAATAGGAGTAACACGCAAAATCTTTTATCTGCGAGTATCCACGTTTAAATAAATAAATAATTTAAAAAATTTAATCACGCGTATCTATGTACAGATATACATACATATGTATGTATGTACATACATATATCAACTTAAAAATTTAAATCCGTTTTTTTATTTTTTTTTTATTTGTGGCAGTTTTCATGGAAAGGACAAATGTGTACAGCCTTTTTGAAAATATTGACAAAAAAATCAATTTTTTCAATACTACATGTGTTACTGATTGACAAGCAATAAAGAATGAATGGAAACTGTTTACTTTATTGAGGTCACAAGCGCAAAATCAAAGAAAATAATACATAAATTACGAGTACATATGTCATGTGAATGCAAAAGCTTGTAATACTCGTATTCTCATTTTTATAAGAGAAATGTGCGATATTGATTGAAAAGCAATTTAAAAAAATTATGAGAAACGCAAAGGGTTTGATTCAAGATGGAGTTTCGTAACCAGTTATGTACGTAATAAATATTTTTATGCATTGTGTGAAAATCGCGAAAAAATCATATACATAAGTACGTCGGAGAAGACATTAAAATCGTTTGTATAGATTGCTTAAATTAATATTTGCCTACTATGGAAACAGTAATACCTTTATGTAATTCACTTCGATCTGGTAATATCTTTTTATCGTTCTGTCGCCGGGTACATAAATGCCAAATTTATCTGTTCTGTTTTTGTTTATTATTGTTTACAATTTTCCTACAAATTAATTGTGTATTGTAAGCTGGGAAAATAATTAATTTTATATTGTTGTGCCGGTTTTCCGAAGTGAAGAAAATAAAAAGGATTCAAATAATGTGCAAAAATATTGGAAGGGGGAAATATCCTTAAAGAGCGAACTGATGGATGCCAATGCCATCCTTAATAACTTCAAAAAAAATTTTACGAAAGGACAAATGAGGAAAATGAATATTCCTTGTTTGCTTTTCTTTTTCTGGAACAATATAATAAGTTTATTTTTTATAGCGATATGTTTGCAAGCAGCAGGCCCACAGGCATACAATCATTTGTACGGAAAGGGGTTTCCGCATCGGCATGAGTCGACTCTGCAACGCTGGTACCGCAAAAGCGTGATAAGAGAGGGTATTTTGTCTGCTTCCTTAGTCTCCATGATACAAATGGCTGATGACAGAAAATGCATTATTTCATTATTTGTTTTTGTTTACATCAATGGTGAATAAATGTCAATTACAATTCGCCTGAGCTTATTTTAACAAATGCGAATTCTTTCAATTCGCCTTGATTTTGACAAATATGTACTAAAAGCAAAAACAAAATACAAGTTGTTTTTGGTGTTGTCGTGGCGAAACCCCCTATAGATTCGCCTTGCAGCCGATTCCAGATGTATAAGTAAAACAAAGTTTAATGTAAAAGTTACCGGCATTAGGGATGGGCAAATTAACAAATATATCGTATCGATATTTTTAAACAACATTGAATAATATTGATACATATATGCATAGTAAAAAATATCGATATTTCAATGTATCGATATTTTTACCTCAAGCTGCAATTACTCAAAGTATTCTCAAAATATCCCATATAGAATTTTTTTCTACTTATTTGGCAGCTTTATACGTTTTATTTATTATTAAAATACATATTAAACCCTTATATGCAAAGTACCTCTTATCCCCTTAATCGACAAAGAGGTTGTACAATTGTACACAAAGGTATTATAACTTTGTTCACATAACGAGTGCTTGTAACAGAATAACGGAATCAAGGAAGATATAGACATATGTATGTATATATACCAAAATGCTCAGAATAAAAAGAGAAGTCGATTTAGCGATGTCTGTCTGTCCGTCCGTCCGTAGATTGCTCTTTGAACAGGGTAGGTTGGTATTGAAAATGGTCAAGTTCGGTTAATAACCACGCCCACCTCCCATATAACGGAAGTTTTTGAAAAATGCAAAAACTCCGTTTTTTCGGTGTCTATTATAGCAAATTGAGTGAAATGAGGTATTTGGAGCGATTTTGAACTAAGAAATTAGGTACTTATGAAATTTAAAAAAATGGACGTTGCCACGCCCACTTAAGAAAAAATGTCTGTATTTGGTGAACAAATTTTTCATCGTTAAAATTTTTTTTAATCGTACCATAATCTCGCCCATCTCCCATATAACGGAAATTTTTAAAAATGCAAAATTTTCGTTTTGTCTTTATCTATTGGAACATATTAATTAAAATTTGATATTTAGAGAGATAGTTAACTAAGAAACTTGAAATTTTGAAAAATGGGCGTTACCACGCCCACTTATAAAATAACGTCTGTAGGTATCTAAATAACGATGGAAGGTATTGTCACGAAATTTGGTGAACATATTGTCCTTGATATCACTAGCATCACTGTCAATAATTTTTGAAATCGGTTTCGCTGCAATTTAGCATTTCTTACTTGTTTATACTCCAGTTTGTTTGAATGTGTTGTCATTAGTCTCACGCAGGGCCGCCAAGAGAAAATCCGGGCCCGGGGATTATATGGTGGGCCCCCCGTTATATTTGATTTAATACGGTTCGTCGCGACAGTTTTAGCACATAAAATATTTGAAACCGAGCCGTCCCTCGTTTACAGAACTTCATACATTCAGTTATACGTGCACTATGAATTCATTATGTTTGATTTAATTCGGTTCTAGTTTTCTACTCGACGTACCTAAATTTACATTAAGAGACTCTTACAAACAGTTTATACAGACAACAAAATTCACAGATTGAGTGCTTGAAATCCGCTGGGTAAATTTTTTTTGCCCGTACAAAATTAAAATAATAAAAAAACATTTATATAAAATTAAGACAAAACGAAAATCCCGGCCCCTTCGAAAACTTCGGACTGGGAGGGGTGAGGGGAGCCCTCCTCTCTCTCTCTCGTCAGACCTGGTCTCACGTACAATGTTATAAACCATATCATCAGTGATAAAAGATTTATGTATTTATTCGGTGTGGACCGTTCGCGGAGTACATTATGAGTACATAGCCTTGTTGGACTAGATTTATTTTTCATGCATTTCATAATCACTGTGACCACTATCCAATTCAATGTGATGTCCCTCTGTGTAACATCAGCTCAGTCTTTAATATGTCATCATCTTAGTGGTCAGTTGTTATGTCAACGCTTATAGACGATGCTGCAGATCGGTTGTGGATATATGCCTGAACAACCTAGATGTCACAACTTCTACAATGCCATTCTATGTCACCATTTATGTCAAAGGACACCCATTGCAATAAGAAAATCGTTTACCAATCCCGATATCACCAAAATTCCACAGGTTACTCTAGAAAATCAAAAGGAAAGCAGCAATGTAATCACTATCGGTAGCAACTTGCAAAATCAAGCAAAAACATTAACGCTTTGATTCGACTTACTTTTCAATGCCTAATAATGCCTTTCAAAATTATTGTTAGTTAACCGTTACTTTGTGTATTTTTTGTTGCTGTACAATTCACTTTGCGCTTACATACATTCCAATTCAAAACATATGAAAATATTTTAAAGTACAAATGTACCACCACTTTGACTTTAAGAACTATGGATATTGAAATTCAAAAAAATAGTGACCTTTATTATTAAACTGATTTTATTAAACATTATGGTTATTCGTAACCAGACGAATTTAGAGTTGATTTATTATTATTCACATCTTTCAGGCAAGTGTTGTAAGGTAAGTGGTTTTAGATAAACATTTCAGGCAAGTATTTCAAATAAATATTTCAGGTAAAGTATTTCATAAGTGTTTGAAGGTAAGTAGTATTGAATTTATTAGATATGAAAGATATTTAAAATTATATTAAGTTCATGTCCTCAACATGCCGGCGGGCCTGCGGCGACATGATTCCGCTTATTCACGCGCTGTGTAGAGGAGTGTCGGTGCAGTCAGTTGTGGTAAGCTAGGCCACAATAACGACAGGTGTCTGGCGAGTCACAAGCGCCAGTGACGTGCGATGTTTCCAAGCAATTTGTACAATATCGATGCTTCCTGACAGATTCTAAACGCTTATCCGGTGTCATGGCCAGAAAAGCTCGGCAAAAAAGCAGCGAGTGCGTGCAGCAGCACAGCCACACTTTCTGAAGTCCTGGGGTTTGTAAATAGAGTTACATTCGAAAAATATTATTAGTGGGAGAGAATACGTGGATGAAGTAGAGACAGATTGAAGAACATAGAATAAATATGAGTGAAGTTAGGCGTGTGGTAATAAGCAGAGTTCAGTTATGTTGCGCCGGACAGTTCCGCCTTGGGTGCAAATGTCTACTACGCGAACATTTGATCTGGAGCGGTATGAAGTTTCGTGATTCGGCCGAGTCGCCAATCGTTGGGGGTAGAAGGTTATCTTTGATGACAACTACATAGATCTCCTTCATTTAGATTGAGTTGCTGCCCTTTCCATTTGTATCGCTTGTGAAGTTCTGGCGGATATTCATTTTTCCAGCGTTTGTTGAATTGATGATGCAACACTCTTAATATCTGCCATTTGTTTATAAGAGAGAGATCGTCAGAGTTCGGTTCAGGGAGGGAGAGTAGTGGGGCGCCCCGTAGTCTGCGGATGCTTTTGCGAGGAAAGCGGTTAACTCCCTTTTTAGGCTTAGTTGTGCACCTACAAACATGTTTCCATTGTCGGACATGACTTTATGAGGTATGCCTCGGCGACCGACAAATCGAGCGAAAGCAGCTTTAAAGGCTTCTGAGGATAAACCAGAGCATAGTTCGAAATGTATGTCTTTTGTGGCATACATCTTAGCACAAGTCAATCATGAAATTACATGGTCGTAAGTGTTTTGGTTTTCGAGATATTTAAGTTTTTGTTGCTAGGTGGTACATTTGTACCACCTCTTTGTAAATAAGGGTTAAATAACTATAAGGGATAAAAGATAAGTTAAATTATTATTGGTATCAAAATGTTTTATACAATGTTTTCATTCTTAACTGCTTCTTCTATTCGGTAAAGCTAAATTAACAGCAGAAACAAGCCTTTCGGAGGATACTGAGGTAGCTTGAATAATTTAATTAATTTTTGTTAAATATTTTAAAGAAATTTCAGAGAGAACCGGTTTGATACGACGAAAATTTACCCAAAACTCATTGGCTTTATTTTTTCTTTTTGTGTTCACAAAACAGTTACGTTCGAATCATGATTCAATTATAAAAGGTTAGGTAAATAACGACATTCGAATTTGGCAATCCCTTATAAATCGTTGTTTTACGTAGTATGGAAAACGGGTAAGAATTTGTTTCCCTTTCTTAATAAGTAAATAATTAGTAGTAAAATGTTATTGATTTTTTTAACTAGAAATTTCGAAGGGATTTCATTTAAATTAAGAAATATAAGTATGTACTTGTTAGTAAATGTTTTTTTTATTTTGACCAGCGAATAAATTTTCAATTTATTTGCTCCGTGAACTAAACGAAAAATAATTTCGATTCATCATAAAACATTATCTTGAAATATTTAAGTTATTTATTCGCTGTATTCCTTTTATTTACATACATATATACCATTAACATCAGGATTATTCTTAATATTGTGACGAACCGCTGGACGAAGAAAACCATAATAATTCGAAATTAAAAAAAAAAATTTGTATATTTTACAAGAAAAATAAATCAAACTTCATAACTCAAAAATTTAGTTCTTACAAATTTATGTTTTCGGATTATTATTATGTCATATTATTTTATATTTAATTAAACCTATTCCTTCTAGAAATTACAAAACTTTCCACTCCGTCACATCGAATTTATATGCGTGCGAAAAGCTTTCAATGGAAAAGCTCATCATTTATACACATTTACGATACGGGGTCAGTCTTGTAATTAGGAAAAAGGCTGTCTTTAAAACACGGATTTGAATTTACCGTTTACGCGGACAAAAGAAACAAAGAGTGTTGCATGTTAGTTTTTTGTATTAAAAAGTTTTCATGTTACTACTATTTTTATTTTTAAGAAGCAAAAAGGTTTTGATGCTAAGGGATCCATTTGTCAAAAAGTGAGGGGGCCAGCTGCTTTGTTACCAAACCTTTAATAATTGAATCATGCGTTCGAATCAAATCAAATTGAGTTTTTAGAGAACTTCAAAATATACAAATGCAAATTTGATGGATCGAAATTAAAAATATTAACGTAAAAATCCATTATTTGTTTGAAGAAGTATCGATAATTCGGTTTATCGATATTTTTTGACCAAGCCTAACCGGCATTGAAAATTTGGAAGTATGTCGCGCAGTTACACGCTGCGCTTGCTCAATATAAATAATTCTACGCCTACTTAAAACTATAAGTATAGTAATGATAGTACCGAAGCTGACTTTGAGCTTTCTGCGGCACATACATATAAGGCTATATTTACACTCTTATTAAATAATTTTTTTTTCATACCCGAGCGTACTTGTACACACTTTGTTCGCACAACGGTTGTTTGTAACAGCATAAAATATTCGATGTACATATATAGACTAAAATGATCAGAATGAAAAGAGAAATCGATTTAGCCCTGACTGTCTGTCCGTCCGTGGTTACAATAACTTGAGTAAAAATTGAGATATCTCAATAAAATATGGTACATATATTGCTCTTTGGACAAGTTAGGTTGGTATTGAAAATGGTCAAGATCGGTCAATAACCACGCCCACCTCCCATATAACGGAAGTTTTTGAAAAATGCAAAAACTCTGTTTATTCAGTATCTATTACAGCAAATTGAGTAAAATTTGGTATTTGGAGCGATTTTGAACTAAGAAATTAGGTATTTATAAAAATTTTGAAAAATGGGCGTTGCCACGCCCACTTAGGAACAAATTTCTGTATCTCAATAACGGTGTAGGGTATCGTCACAAAACTTGGTGGAAGTAAATGGTATGCCACTAAACCTTAAACAATTTAAAGTAATGTGCTTTTCTCGCAGGGCATAAGAAACTACAACCTTGAACAACTATTTAACTTTGTTGACCTCGGTATCACAATGGATTCAAAACATAACATTAATCTTCATATCAATGCTACAACCAACAAAGCTAAGGGTGTTTTTTCCTTTGTAAAACGATGGTCAAAAGAATTCAATGACCCCTACGAAAGAAAGCTCTTTTCACAACGTTAGTGAGCCCAATGCTTGAATATGGTTCCATCGTTTGGAACTCGCACTATCAAGTTCATTCTGACCGGATAGAGTCAATTCAAAAACAATTTCTGTTTTTCACTTTAAGAAATTTTCGCTGGGATTCCCAACATAACCTGCCACCCTATATTAATCGTTTAAAACTTATTAATATTCCTACGTTTGCTAGTCGCAGATAAATGTTAGGCATAATATTTTTAGTCAAGTTACTGTCAGGCTTGACGTCTAGTCCACCTCTTCTGGTCGAAGTGAAGTGGAACGTTCCCTCAAGAATTTCCAGGCATTACCGGCCTCTTTTTCTGAAACCTTGCAAAAATAATTTTGAATTAAACGAGCCACTTTGTTGTTTTTGCCAGGACTTTAACTTTCACTCCGGTTCCTTTGATATTTCCGACTCACTTATAATTTCTACTCTCAATAGATGATGGATTACATACACAATTTCGCTTTAAAACTACTTTTACTATCCAAATTAATTTAAATTTAAAATCAGCTGATGCACTTTTTTTCTGTAGCTGAACAATTTTAGAGTCTCGACACCCACAAACTCCTGCCTTTCATGACTCGACATGCAAACAAAAAAAATTAAATCCGTGCGTCTTGCGGATGCGCCCCTCGCGTCGGTTGGGCGGGAATGGAGTGTAAAAACCGTTGGGATTATTATTATTATGTAAATCATATATTATGAGAAAATTAACGAAAAACCGAAAGAAAAATATTGTAAAAAAAGCATTGACCGCATCCTTTAAACACATAGTAAATGTGTATGCTAATAAACCTTCAATTTAGTTACGGTTGTCCAAAGAATAAAATCTTTATTTTGCTTCTTCCGGTTTAACTTCACTGCCGTAGTTCTTGTTGAGTTCGGTCAATCCGTTCAATCTTTTCTGGATCCATGTTGTTTTAAGCAACTTTTTGATCCGACGCAAGAGAGAATATACTTACTACCTTTCAGCGTTAGTGTTCGTTAGTCGCGTTGTCGAAATAACGATTCTTCTTCTTATTTTGAATAAAAAATTCTGCAATGACATGAGTCTTAAATTCCTTTGGAGGTGCAGGAATTTGATTTTTATGGAACCAAGTTGGATTTTAGAAAATCTTAACCCTTTACGGCGCAAGGTCATTAATTTTGTTAATTTTATATATACAGGGTATTATTAATGGAAATAATAACTAAAAAGAAATTTTTAAAATTTAGGTATTTATTTTTCCCAAAAAACTATCTGTTGCAGAAATGCAACACTGCGTCAATAGTACAAAAATTTAATAAAACTTAGGAAATATGAAAATTTTTAAAACAATTATTTTGCTTATTATAACACAAACTTATTCCACATTTTTCACAGCTTGTTTGTGTATAACCCTTGCAGTCTGGAAATTTGCACCTCATCCATCCAAACAGGCCAGTGCCCATATTGGTACAGCCTCACATCTTTCGGAGGAACGTGTTGAGCCGGACCTTTCTTCTTTTTATTTTGGATGAGAAATTCAACATCACTTTTGCGCTTTGAACGGTTGATTGTGTTATATTAACATAACGTCTCTGCTATAGCTACTCTGAATTCAGCAGAGTTGAGGGTTTTACTAGTACTACCCATCAATTATTCTTCGGTATAAAAGCCATGAATTACACATAGCAATGTCTAAGAAATGATAAAAAATTCATATATACCAACGTTTACTACGTAGCTTAATTTTGTAGTGGCCCATAACAGAGTCTAAGAGGTTGACACCACCCATATGCCGATTATATTCTGCTAGGACAAAAGTCCGTTCAAAGTTAGGTATTGTTTTTTTGACTTGTCCCATCTCCTTACTGCTGATGTTGGGTGCTTTCCTGCAAAATTGGATGCTAGAGTGACGATTTTGTTATCTCTCCAAGCGACTACAGTTATGTCAACTCCATTGCTGTTACCGACGTATTCTATTGACGTTCCACGAGGTTCTTTTTTAAACGCTTTTTCATCTGGCAGTTTGCAGTTTGAAATACGGTTTTTTCTTATGTAGTTCCTAAGGCCAAAATACCACGATTTGATAAATATTTAATAAGCGAGATAGAGGTGTAGTAATTATCGAAAAATAGCCGGTAATTCTGATTGTTAGGCACATCACGGGCAAGGCGGACTACCTCATTAGATGAAGCCCCTAACTCAGGCTCGGCGGCTGCGCATATGTATATTTTCCTGTCCACTAAAGACTTCAAATTTATATCCATACCCAGATACGCCACATATAACAAACAGTTTAAATCCCCATTTATTGGGTTTATCTGGTAAATATTGTTTCAACACACTTCGAGCTTTTGTTGAACACATTTGTTCATCTACAGATAAATGCGTTTCAAATGGAACCTTTTTGAAGTTCTTGTTGAGTGCCTCTAACAATGGTCGGATTTTGTATAATCGATCGGAATCAACATGGTCATATGGTAGCATTTTACTATTGTCGTTGAAGTGTAATAAGTAACTGTCTAAGTAATTCAAATCGTTTCGACGGCATTGTCTCTCGAACCGGCGTAAAGCTAATGTTTTCAGACCAATACATTTTTACATTTGGCATATGTACTATTGACATATAATACACGATACAAATGAATTGACGTATTTCGTGGCTAGTTACATTGGCAGGCTTATTAGCATCTTTCTGAACTGAGTATAAATCAGTCTGGTCTCTTATAAGGTCGACAATATCCTCGGTAAAAAGATACGAAAATACCTCAAATGGAGTATTCAAGGAAGATATCTCTGGAGGTAACTTGTCAGATCCATAAAAACGTAGTTGGTCGTCATTTAAGTTTAAGTTTTTCGATTTCCACGTGATATTTGCCCTGGGTACACGATAAGATGTTCTTGGCGGTGATGCGGAACTAGTCCTTGGAGAAGCGGAATCCAGATTTTGATGAGTTGCAGTGCTAATTATCTGAGCATTGGTGGTTGCTAGGGTGCTGGTATATTGAATATCATTTTCCAAGTCCGGTGGGGCCTCTTGGACCTCATCAGAGCTTTCATGTTCATTTGGCTCGAAATTAAACGTCGGATCGGCTACATCGTCGTCGTCGGAGAAATCAAGACCATCTTCACTATCCTCCCATTCTTCTAATATCTTTTCCAGGTCCTGAGTAGTAAAATTATATTGTTTACGACTTATTGTGATCCTCCTTAAGAGACATTCAAATTCAGAAATAACATTAAAAAAGTATATCACAACGCGCAATATTGCATATATGCAACAAAGCAAAATCAGTCAAAATAATAAATAAAAACGGCCATGCTAAAAAATATTTTATTGATTATTAAAATACATCCTCTTACCTTTTACTTTCACCAATTTCAACAGCCAAATACAAGTTTTTCACAAATAAATCTTTTACCGTAAATGAAATCTAGTAGTGTGAAACAGGTTTGAACTCGTCTGTCACTTCAATAAAATAAAAATTCCAACGAAGCCTCCTAGCCCGTTATTTTGTTACTTACCAGTTAAAATGCTTTGTTGCTAAAGTACAACACTGAGTACAGCCGGTCAATAGGATTTTGCTATATTTTTACTTATTTTTGAATGGTATGTTGCAGAAGTACAACATGGCTCCGTAAAGGGTTAAATGTACAAAAATCAACAGCTTGGGCGATTTCGGTGCAAACTTTTTACTTTTCCAAAGACTTACATATTTTTTTCTCTACGCAATTTCAATCGATTCTGAAACATTGTTATTAAATTTATGAGAGGTTCATATTTTTAGAATTTTTATTGAGCTCAAGGCCAGTTTATGGAAGATTTTTTGTGAAAAAACAACAACAGCTTTTAATGGTTGAAGTTATAGTACTATTTCGGAAATCACCACATTTCCTCAACACAATTTATTTTTTTGATTATTAAATTAAATTATTTTTAATTTAATTTTCATAACCACTTCTCTCAGGCTTTGAACCCGGGTTGCTCTTGTTTGTTGCTCTTGTTTGTAGTTGGTTTGTTTAAGGAAGATGAAATAAACACAACAGCCAACTCGGCTAGCGTAGCACAATAGGTAGCGTATTGGCTCTGCAACTCCGAGCTCCCGGGTTCAAAGCCTGAGAGAAGTGGTTATGAAAATTAAATTAAAAATAATTTAATTTAATAATCAAAAAAAGAAGTCTGATGAGGAAATGTGGTGATTTCCGAAATAGTACTATAACTTCAACCATTAAAAGCTGTTGTTGTTTTTTCACAAAAAATCGTCCATAAACTGGCCTTGAGCTCAATAAAAATTCTAAAAATATTAACATTTACTAGTCCAACAGAAAAATGAACAACCATTTTATGAGAGGTATCACCACAGCGTAATTAACTTACTCGTACTTTTGTATTTCCACGAAGGTTACACTGTTACCCAGCATACATAACTGCAACCCTATGTAGCAGAAGAAAAACATTTCTAAGCTTCCATTCACATATTTTTCTTTTCTCTTGTCCTAATAAAGCTCCGGCAAGCGAAATCTACTCGCTATATTAGGCTTGTACTCGTACTTTTGCAGTAAGAATTATCCTATATTAAATACTCAGTTATCCGACACGCTTATTTTGAATTAAATAAAAAATGCTACAGATCTTATTTGTGCAAAGTTAAAAGGAATCTAATAAAAAACCCTGAATCATTTTATGACTTCGTTAACTCTAGGCGCAGACTGACTAGTTTCCCGTCTGCTATGAAATATCAAAATACCGTTTCTTGTGACTCCCAATCAATTTCCAACATGTTTGCCCAATTCTTCAGGTCAAATTACTCCATTAACTCGCCTCTGAGCAAACCTTATCCTTATAAACTCTGTTCCCTCACCTCGGCTATTATTCCGCAGATATCTTCCGAGGAAGTATTTTATTATTTGAGTAACTTAAAAGTATCATTTAAGGCTGGCCCCGATTCGATCCCGACGTGTTTGCTCATAAACTGTGCTAAACATATTTATGTGCCCTTAACTAATTTATTTAATCTTTCTCTTAAGCTTGGGATTTTCCCTTCAGCTTGGAAAGAATCATTCATTATACCCCTTTATAAGACCGGGAGTAGCTCCTCTATAGAAAATTACCGCGGTATAGCTAAGCTTTCTGCTATTCCTTAATTATTCGAAACTATTGTTGTTGGCCATTTAACGTATTCCATATCCTCTACAATTTCTAGCACACAACACGGGTTCTCTAAGGGTAAATCTACCGTTACAAACTTGCTTGAGTTCACAACTCATGTTTCAAATGGATTCAGAGAATTTATGCACACTGATGTTATATACACTGATTTTAGTAAAGCATTCGACAGAGTAAGTCACTCTTTACTGATCCATAAACTCGATATCCTTGGTTTTCAACCTAATCTCCTTCGTTGGATGTCTTCTTACCTCATTGACAGAACACAACGAGTTCTTTTTAAAAATAGTTCCTCAAACATTATTCATGTTTCTTCAGAGGTCCCGCAAGGTAGTCACCTTGGTCCGAACCTGTTTTTACTTTTTATAAATGACTTACATTCTGAAATAAATTATTCAATAATTTTATTGTATGCTGATGATGTAAAGCTTTTTAGATCGTATCATTCTGTTGAGGAAAGGTCCTTACTACAAGCGGATTTAAATAGCATGACTAACTGGTGTGAAATAAATTACATACCACTAAACCTTAAAAAATGTAAAGTAATGTGCTTTTCTCGCAGAGCAGTTCAACCAGCTTCTTATGAAATATGTAACCATAACCTCGAACAAGTGTTTAACTTTGTTGATCTTGGAATTACAATGGACCCGAAATTTAATTTCAATCTTCACATAAATGTTACAGTTAACAAAGCCAAGGGTGTTTTTGCATTTGTAAAACGGTGGTCAAAAGAATTCAATGACCCTTACATCACGAAGGCTCTGTTCACAACGTTAGTGAGGCCCATACTGGAATATGGATCTATTGTTTGGAACCCGCGCTATCAAGTTCATTCCGACAGAATAGAGTCAATTCAAAAACAATTTCTGCTTTTTGCTTTAAGGAATTTTCGTTGGGATTTTCAGTACAACCTGCCGCCATATATAAGTCGTTTAAAACTCATTAATCTTCCTACACTTGCTAGTCGCAGAGAAATGCTAGGCATTGTATTTTTGGTCAAGTTATTGACAGGCTTGATCTCTAGCCCATCTCTTCTTAGCGAAATAAAACTAAACGTTCCCTCCAGAATTTCAAGACATTTCCGGCCTCTCTTTCTGAAGCCATGTAAAAGTAATTTTGAGTTAAATGAGCGACTCCGTAGTTTATGTCAGGATTTTAACACTCACTCCGGTTCTTTTGATATTTCAGACTCACTTTTTTACATAAAGAAAACTATACTCAATCCTCTCAATAATTAATACATACATACATATACATATATTACTATTCGATCAGCTGATGAGCATTTGTTCTGTAGCTGAATAGTTTTAGATCTCGACACTTAACAAACCTCTGCCTTTCATGACTCGGCGCAACATATGTATATGAAAAAAAAAATTGTTTTTTTTATATATCCGTGCGTCATGCGGATGCGCCCCTCGCGTCGGTCGGGCGGGTATGGAGGGATAAAACCGTTGGGATTATTATTATTATTATTAAGAAATTTCTTAGAATTTGACAACATTCGCTCTTAGTGCGAAAAATTTCCCAAAAAGGACAAGAACGCAAAAAGTTATACGAACAGCTGAGTTCATTTGTGGCGCAAAAAATTTAAAATAAAGATTAAGCATGGAAAACGAAAAAGATTTTTATAAATTATGTGCATAGTGTACAAACACATGTTTGTTTAAAATTGCAGATCTGGACTACCGCCAAAGCATGGTCATTTCATCGTTTCAATTCGCTCTCTCGATTTCCCCTAATTTGAAAGTTTCTTGCAAGTTTTTGCATACAAGAATGCCAAAACTTGATACAATTGTTACAAACTGTTGATTTCGCGAACACTACTAATATTAATTACCAAAAGCCTGAAAAAATTCATTTTATCGGTATCCATTGGAAGAACTGTATTTTTAATTTGTATTAGTTGACGTTTATAGCTGAAAATGGCGAAATCTCAAATATTGTTGCTGTAGTGTTGCTTTAGGGGTGGTATATTAAGTTTAGATGGTAGAATGTCGCTGCTGCATTCTTTCTGCATATTCTATTAAATATTGTGCAAGATGCAGCACATCATGAATTTTAAGTTATATCAAAGATAATATGTTCTTTAAAAACTAGTTGTGTTAAATTTTGAATTTTTCCACCAACACCTACATACGTCAAAAAGAGAAGCAACTTTTCGTATCGATAGCCCATCGCCAAAGGAGCCATATCAATGCAACATAATTTGAAGTTGAATTTATCTCATTGCCATTTTCATGGTATTGTCTAAAAACGCGTAAAATGCAAATATGACGCGGCTTTCGTAATGCTTGGTTTTCACTTGGTCAAATTCACTGCCATCAAAAACTGTCCTCAAGTGACAGCTAGTCATTTGGTGTCAAATGTGTTTTCATTACATGTTATAAATTGACGCAAAGTTGGTAAGGCAGTGACTGTCAAACACTGCCATCAAATTTTTAGGTCAATTGACTGCCATGAAGTTTTCATTACTAATGCCATATGTGAAATGACATTTTTTGACAGCCGGCCAGCTGATAGGAGACAAGTTTTTGCAAAAAGTAAAAAGAAATTAAACGTGGAACAATGCGCAAAAATAATCGATTGGCAATAGCTACTGCGGCGCTTTGCGTAGTAACAACACTAAGAGCATGGAAAAAGAAGAGGGGCCAACTGAGGAAACGAAAACAATGGTGGATTAGGCCAGCTCTGAGGGATAGAGCCACTTGTGGATTTTATGCTACACTGCGTTCCAAGCTAGCTTTTCAGGACCCTCGGTGGTTAAAAAACTTTTTAAGAATGAATTTGGAGGATTTCGAATGTCTTGTCGAGCGTCTCACCACATATACATATATCGAAAAATCAACTCGTTTTAGGAAAGCAATCTCCGTCGGTGAAAGATTGGCTGTAACTTTACGCTACTTGGCTACAGGCGATAGTTTTTCAAGCCTAATGACTGTTTTCCTAATAGGGAAAACGACGATTTGCCATATAATACATGACACATGTGGTGCTATTTTCGAGGCTCTGAGAGAAGAATTTCTAAAGGTAAGTTTTTGTGTCATCCAAGTAAAAGTGACAGGGCTGATATTTATATAAGAACATTTGATATTTTGGATTAAGGTTCCGCGTACTCCTGAACAGTGGAAAATAGTTGCTGACCGTTTCGAGCAACGATGGAATTTCCCTAATTGCTGTGGGGCGTTAGATGGAAAACACATAGCAATTCAGGCGCCGGCTAACTGTGGGTCGGAGTATTTTAACTATAAAAAATTCAATAGCATCGTCCTGATGGCTATGGTAGATGCCGACTACAAATTTTTGTTTGTCAAAGTCGGTGCATATGGTCGCGAATCTGATGGTGGGGTTTTCGCAAGGTAAGTATTTTCCAATATATGGCTAAATAAGTCAACGATTCTACTTTATGGCTTCAAATGTTTTTAATACATTTCAGATGTCCACTTTCAGCTGCTCTTGCTGATAACAGCATTAATTTCCCAGCTCCTAGGCCGCTCCCAGATGAAAAAGATCCTATGCCATTTGTCATAGTAGCTGATGACGCTTTCCCTCTAAAACCGTATTTACTGAAACACTTCTCTTTTCGCGAGCAAGTGATGTCGCACAAAATTTTCAACTACAGACTATCGCGGGCAAGAAATGTGGTTGAAAATGTGTTCGGCATATGCGCAGCGCGGTTCAGAATCTTAAGAAGGCCAATGGACGTAAAACCTGACCACACGAAAGCTATTGTTCTAGCGATATGTATTTTGCATAATTTTTTATTAACTCGCAAATCATTGTATGTTCGCAGCTCAGATGTCGACGATGATAGAGAGGGCATCGCTGTATGCGGTAACTGGCGAAATGAGGTGGGAGAAATGGGAATACTTGCTTCCATTAGGCCAAGCAGTTTTATGGGTAGGCCAGGGGAAAATGCAATGAATGTTCGTGCAAATTTTATGGAGTACTTCTTGACACCCCATGGAGAACTAGCATGGCAATATAATAGAAATATCCTCCATAACTAGTTCTTTTTATCTACATACATATGTATATATAGCTACGACAGAAATCTGTATGTGCATATGACGTCTTCCTCCATGTTTAAAACAGCGAAAATCCATGTATAAAATTCAAAATAACAACTTAATCTATTCATGTCTTCAAATAAACTTGAAATTTGTATTGAATAAACATTTTATTTGATAATAAATACGTAAATTGTACAATCATAAAAAAGAAATAAAGACTATTTTTCAATTCATTTATAATAACAAAAAGGTACATTAAGTTAGTTAGTCTTTTTTGTGGGGTTTTTATATATACTACATTCAATACTTCATATTACTATGCAAACATAAAATAAAGCAATTGTTTAAAAATTCATTTAGCCTCTTTGATTATAAAAAATTACCGAATTTTACTCTATATAAAACTGTGCTGGAGTGACCTGTAAATAAAAATATGTATGTATATAAATATGTACATTTGTAATCAGATTAATTCCACTATACTCACCTCAACTAAACTCTTCTGAAATCTGAGCACAACTTCGTTGATATCAGCCTTAAATGCGTTGGCAAGTTGAACATTCCCGGCTTCCCATAGACGTCCGTTGGAGGCAACGAAATTGCCGACATCGTCCCAAGTGTCATTTTTAGTTGCAGCAGATACCGTCTCTAAGACCCTCTCAATAACTCTGGCGTACCCATCGTCATCATTTTGTTCAACCCGGCGCCGTTTTGCCCCCGAAGTTGATGGAGTCGGATTGAGTTCTTGAGATGCAAAAATATCCTCGAAGGAGGAACAGATGAATTTGACGATGCATGGCTTTTCTAAATTTGTATAATAATATACATACATATGTATGTACATACTTATATAATTGCAATGAATTGAATTATTGCTAAATAAAATGTGTATAAAGATACTCACATCAATAAAGTTCGATGTTGTTGGTGCTTCACTACGCATCATTGGCTCCAAAAATTTGAGGGATGTGTATAGTGGGTTTGACGATGTCACTTTTGCACTTTGTCCACTCTTGGTCTGCCCCATTTTATTAAAGCCCGCCTAATTTTTTAGAAACAAATAAATATCTAATATTTCTTTAGTCTTTATTTATTTATGGGTATGACACATGAACTTACGCGAAAAGAGCAGCGGAGGCTGTTCCATTTTGCCGACACTTCCGATCTTGGTAGCTCCATTGCTTCTGCAATTTCGTGCCAAAGAGCTTCGCGGGCATTCCTGTCCCTGTACTCTTTGGACAAGAAGTTCCAGGTGCCCTCTCTCGACTCCACCTCCTGAATGAGTTTCTCCGTTTGTTGGTGCGTCCATTTCTCCGCCAGTTTCCGCACTCTTTTTCTTGTTCCGCTGGCAGCTGAGTTTTGAAACTCAAATAATCCTTCTTCCATATTTAAATAAGTACTACAAAATAAATCCAAATTATTGACATATTTATAATGAATTATAAAGATTATAACATTACCTTTGCTGGAAAAATATTGCTGTTTCGGACTTGCTAGCAGTTTTTTTTAAACGGAATCAGCTGTTCGCTTGGCAAACGAAAATAATTTGCCAACATGTTGGCAAATTCATTTTGGATGTCAAATGTTGCCATATCGGCGGGCAAATTAAAGTCTGACCGTTTTCACTTGGCTGTCATTTTATATGACAGTACGAGGTCAAAACTGACTGCAAACACAAATGACACCTTATGACAACCCGTTTTCATTCATATGACAACATTTGACGTCAAATTTGACCTAATGAAAACCAAGCATAAGAGATGAACAAAGTTCATTTCAGTAAAGCAGGCATGATTTGAGCGCCGAACGAGTAACCATCTCGCGACAATATTGTTTTCACAAAGAATATCGCCTTCTGGTGCTTATTGTGACATTTCTACGAACCGCTATAGTTCTTGTGGCAATATTGTTAGAATTAGGTTTTTGTCACAAAACCGAATTTGACAAACGATAAAGAAAAATCGTTCTAATATACATCAAATTTCCACCCAATCGGCAAAATCAAAAGAAAATCAAGTTGAATATATAACACATTATTTTTTATTTAAATTTTGATTGGGTATATTTTTTGAACAAGTGAAAGTAAAGTTTAGAGAGACATATGTATGTAAGAAGTTTTAGAAAAGGCTTCTTTTTGCAAAATGTCTCTACATTTATCACATTAACCATTTTAAAAGCTGATTTTGGTACGAGGTATTGTTATTGTTCTTATTAGAAATCTAAACATTTCGATCCTAAGTATCGAAACTATTGGATACTTCTTAAGATCAAAGCATTGAAGTATCGATTTATCATATCCCTACAAATGCCAAGAAAATATACAAAGATTTATATTTTTAAAATTCATGTTTTTTTTCTCTCTTTCCAGGGCGATTCCTTTTTTTAATCTATTCGAAAATAGCTGATTAATAAAAAAGAATGGGGCACAAAGTAAGATGGTTTGTTCACAGGAGTTGTTTATCCGCACAAATTTATTATACTTATAACATCATGTAAAACACCAAAATCTCGAGTTGTAAAGTAACGAGCGTTAGTTACTACTACTACTTAAAATTTATTTTGGCATAGCCATTCCTCCTACAATATTTTTGTGTCATCTTTCTGGTGAATACCGTTATCATGGCGTATGAGTAAATTAAAATTTCAACACACTCGAGTACACTTTATGTAACTCATGTTTTTGGGGGTTAAGGTTCTTGGTGTTGCCTTCATACGTCGTGGAACACTCTGGATCAGGAGGTTGCGCACAATACCGAGCAAACGTGGCGTAGAGTCAAAACCTGCACGAAGTGCCCCTGCTATCTAATGAATATGACAGATCTAGAGAGAAAAACTCGATAAAATCCGTAAGTCTACCCTTACCTGCAGCCTCCAGTCTCATGGCACCGAGGTACCGGGGCTCTGCCTCGAATGACCTTACTCTTCCCGATTACTCGAGGGACTAAATATAGAAAAATAACAATAAAAAACTCAACAACAACGCTGCTTCCGCCATCAGCCTGTAGAATTAATCGAGAATATGATATCTGCAGCGGACGTAATGGACGCAAATCCTACCGTTCGAGGCAGCGAGCCAACACCTTTTGTCACTTCGTCGGACGAAAATTACCCTAGTCCAAACGGCTGAAGTTGTGATACTGAGTGCGCCGTAATGACCAACTTGGACTCAGTGCCAATGTACCGCGATAACCAGATCACTAGGAATGAGGAGGAGTTCTTGCTCTCCGGAGGGACGCAGAAACATTTGAGTGGCTCGGAACTTGTTAATGCAACTGATGTGCCCAAAAACGGTTTATGTAGGCGGCAACCACGTATGTGGAAAACATCCTGGCTCTTGTCGAGGGTCAGAACGATGGTGTGCAGGTGAGCAACTGGAGAATGCTCCACAGGGTGCACCTCTGAGTCACCCTGGCTATTGACCTCGTCTCCGCCGAGACTCTCGACAGGCAAGGACATATGGTAGACTATATCTTCAGAAGGGTGTGTATCCACAAGACAGGCCCAATAAAACTGGTGACTGATGACTGGGCCACTTATAAATCTTTCTGTCGAACACTCCTAAAGCCTTTTCAACAGATGTCTTCATCGTCCATGCTTCTGCGCCATACAATAAGACGTCGAGAGAAGAATTTACTGCTCAGTTGCCTACTCGGTCCGAAGTAGCACTTGTGGGACAGAGTGATCCTCCATTGGATTTCGAGGCTGACATTATTATTGATGTCAATGCTGGTTCCTAAATAAACGAAGTCCTCTCCTTTTTGAAAGATATAACTATCAACAGTGATGTTTCATCCCAGTCGTGAATGTGTCGAAAGCAATGGAAAACCTCCGAGGGTATTTCTGCCATTAAAAACCTTCTCATAAAAAACATCTGCCGTTCGGAGTCGGCACAAAAATTTAGGTCCCTCCGAAGTTTGCCCTTGCCTGCCGAGGGGTGACCGCTATTAGAAAAAAACTTTTCTATGATTAAGATTTTACATGCCCTGGCTGAGATTCTAACCCCGAACTCAGCGGCATATCGATTTATAGTACGCACCGCTATCCACTTGACCACAGCGGCCACGTTTGTTATTATTTTACATAAGTTAAAATTTTGTTTTATAACTTAATTTAACAATTTGAAATGCATACATGTTTACAAGTTTAATTCCGTATTTTCCGCCTTTTGCTATTTCATTGGCTCTATACTTTCATTGACTGAAAAAATACCTTTGATTTCTTTCAATTGCATCCAAAATGTATTAACTAGCCTTACGTATGTATCCCCCAATCTTAATACTAAAAATTTCAATAACCTTCTAAAAGTATTAAAAAAAATCAAGTGTTTTGCAAAATACAAATTTCATGAATGTACAAATTTTACAATTTTAAGTTATTGGATTGGCTTGGTTAAGCTTTAAATGTTCTAGATTATGCCAAAATCCGTAATACAAAATTTGCCAGGAAACTACAATATGTCGTAATTAAAAACTTTTTTCCCAACATTTTCGTTTTAACACATTCAAGTTTTTGGCATAAGGATGACGATAGCATACATACATATGTATATTCATACACACAGTAACATGTATTGTATTTATTCGACTTTCGATAAAGAAATACATTGAAGCGAATTATTTTACGCGCGTGCTGATTCGCAAATTCTGTCAAATATAAAAATGACTTTCAAGTTTTCCATTTAAATGTATGTATGTACAAAAAATACACTGAAACACTGTATAATAAAAGTATTTACCGATGATGCCTTGTTCACTATCACTGATAGGAAACAATTGAATGCGATTGTTAAAATACAAGATGGATGTGTTCAAATAAACTTAAGCTAACCGAAAAAATACAAGTTTAATGATTTTGTTCAGAGCAGCGACAATTAAGATAAAATGCCCAATTAACGAAGATCTTACGATCTCGCACCATTGTTGAAATTCGAAGTTCTATCAGTTTTGCATGTAATCACGATAGTTATGGAATTTTATGCATATAATTATTAACAATATGACGCTGTTTCGAACCCTCTATTAACCACGAATGGAATATTGTATTTCCCTATTAGCGACGCATTAGTTTTTTAATGATTCAGTAAAAATAATTTCGGCATTATCACAAACTGGCGATGGAACGAACACATGTTTAATGCCATTTTGATATAAACTCGATATTTAAAAAGAGTATATTGTTTTGAATGCTTGAAATTATAATAAAAGCAAAGCACAGAACATATTCAATCGCAATTGAGCTCATTTTGTTATATTAATTTTAGTTAAAAGTGTCGTTAATAGCGCGACACGTTAAATTCTGTATGTATTAACGACGCTCCAATTTTACGTGTTTTCTGTAAGTGTTTGATTGTTTTCACGCGCACTTCATTCGTCACTCATATTTTTTATACACATTTTTCAACTTACCTTTTGTTAAAGTTCAAAACACTTTTGACAACGAGACATAACCTGCGCTACTTTTAATAAGAAAGGCGCAAATTCGCGTGTCGGCGGCGCCCCCAATTCAAAGAAACACTTGAATAAAATCGGAATATCGGGAAAACCACATGTTTTCATGAAATATATTCTTTGTAGAATTTGTAAACAAATAAAATTTAATTTGCGGCTAAAAGGGTGGGCGTCGTTAATATCGTATTTTAACTTATCGACTCTCAACGCCATCAGTTGAGAATCAAAGTTGAAACTATTGAAGAATTGAAAAGTACCAAGTTTCTAAATATGTAAATCGAAAACAAGCTATAATTTTACTATACAGTTAATAAAATTGCTAAACAGTTGCTCTTATAAAACGATTATTAATTGATTGGGCCAAATATGAAAACCTCGGTAGCAGCGCATTTAAATAACTTAAATTTTATTTCAATGTTATGTTGATGAAATTCATGAATTTGCAAATCGTAAAATTCTATTGAAAACTGCACTCACATGTTTTTGCATGTTTTAAATATTTTTGCAATAAACTCTTATTTATGACACACTTAGAAAGTTTTCTCATTTGTATATACATATGTATGTATTACTAAAAAATTAAATCACCAAAAAGACAATTTTGACTTATTGGAATCGTAAACTATTCATATATACGAGTACATATGTATGTACATACAAGGGTGATTGACTCGGTTTTCCAAACCGGTTTGCTTCAGTTTTTCATAAATTATTGTAAGGTGTTTTTGAAATCTTTATTTTTCGAATATCGAGTAAATCGGTTTTAAAGCCTTTGACCATTCCATTATAGTTTTATAGAAACGGAAACCACAAAGTTTTTATCAATTAGATAAGACAGTTATACTCATCCGGAATCTAAACAATTTGCAGAAAAAACGCAGCAAATGTATTTTAGAAGATTTTATATATTTAGTGCCATAAGAGCACGGAAAAACCTTGAAATTTTATAACGCCTTACTGAAAATAAGTCCTTCTCGCTTGCTCAATGTGCTCAATGTGGAATACAGTAATAATATATAATCTTAAGTTTTAAAATTTTAGACTATGTTTGAGTTGAAGATTATTGCCTTTCCTCGCTTTTAATTTTTTAATTTTTTTTCTCTTAATCTCTATTAGAGATTGAAACCGCTTACTGAATTCCGACATTAAACTACATTTTCTTTTCAAAAGATTTCTTTCATAGAAATAATTGCATTTAGTTACATGTATGTACATCGATTAAGATTTTTCTTACTTGGAACAAGAACCGCTCTTTTCTTGATTTAGAAATTATAATAATAATAACTTTGGCGCTTACACTATATAGCTCAGTGTTTGGCCGAGCTTCTCCTACCGTTTGTGGTATGCGTCTTTATATTATACCACCAAATGGAGGGAACTACAGTTGTTTGCCGACTCCGAACGGCAGATATATTTAATGAGAAGCTTTTTCATGGCAGAAATACCCAAGGAGGTTTGCCATTGCCTGCTGGTTTTACAAAAAAATATAAATATAATCGAACACCCTATTACATACTTAAAAAAGAGTATATATATATAATTTTGGCGCGTACACTATATAGGTCAGTGTTTGGCCGAGCTTCTCCTACCATTTGTGGTGTGCGTCTTTATATTTTACCACAAATGGAGGGACCTACAGTTTTGTGCCGACTCCGAACGGCAGATGTATTTAATGAGAAGCTTTTTCATGGCAGAAATACCCTCGGAGGTTTGCCATTGCATGCCGAGGGGTGACCGCTATTAGAAAAAACTTTTTCTATTATTAAGATTTCGTTTGCCCTGACTGAGATTCGAACCTCGAACTCACCGGCATATCAAGTTATAGCACGCACTGCTACCAACTCGACCACAGCGGCCACTCTTTAAAAAGAGTAAATAATTGAAAATTTAATTGCATATTTCTAAATTGTTGAGGAATTTTTTTTTTAATTTCAGAAAAGACTAAACTAAAACACAAAATGACCTCGTTCTTACGTTTACCAGAACTCCTGATACATATAAATTTATGTATGTAAATGTATACTTCATGGAACTGTGGTAGAAATTTAAGTATGTCAAGAGAATATACATATGTATATATGTACATATGTATGTGAGTGCCCTGCAAGAACCTTACGGAAAAAATTACTGGTTATTTTACCTGGATTTGTGACTAATAGTTTCAGTATTTTTCCCATCAAATGCCTAACGTTAAAGGGAACTTTTGTGACCGCGTCATACCATATATTCCAATTGTCTTACTGTACATCTCTTTTTTACATATTGCTTGAGTGCTTCATTAAAAAAATAAAAATATGAAAATCAATCAGCTTGACAATGAATTCGAGACTCGATTATGAAATTTTTGCTGGGGGTTTTTGAGATCTCAATGTCAATACCCTGTTGAAAAAAGCAGAAAGTTTCTTGCAGAATTAACTGAATTCACATCCCTTTATTTAAAACAAAAAACACATAAATAAATTTTATAGTGACAATAAAAAGACTTACATTAAAAAAGTTGGAAAAAGGCAGGTTTAAATATATTCAGTTGGAAACAAACATATTTAGTCATTTTAAAATAGCTGGAAATAAACACATTTTATTGCTATCAGTAAAAATTCATTTTATTGTTCTTTTAGTCAAATATTTTA